>JAABNX020000042.1:19381747-19398853 GCA_015163995.2 Mormyrus lacerda
AAATCACTGTTTATTTGCTGGCCCAGCTGAAATTGTATTTACTTGTTATTTTTCTGTGTTGAGCATTCATATATGTAGGATTAAAGTAAGAGACCCCCCCACTGCCAATTACTCTGAAGACGCGTCACGTAAAGCAGAGCTGTGAGGGGGGGGGGTGGGGGGGCAGTAATTAAATGTGCACTTCTGTACTCATGCAGATATTGCAGAATTTCTGCAGCGTAGAAAAAGGTTTATTAAGTGCTAATTTTTCATGCCCTGAAGACGCCGGTACTTCATTCCGGTCAGATTTCCTTCTGTAAAAATGCCCTCTTGTTTTTTAACTGCATGTACCTTTGTGTTGGAGCTTTTGGGTTGACACATGCCCCCCCTGCATGCTTCCCACTCTGGAAATCGCTGCATGGTGGAGATAAATCCTATCCTCTATGCGACCTCATGTGCAGGTGTCGCATGTGAAGATGTCGCATGTGAAGGAGGGAAATTCATTCCAGTATTTAGTGCTTTACTGAATTTGTACTGATTATCATGGGGCGGGCCAGACTTCTCCTCTTATTCACTTCCCCATCAAGTTGCCTGTCTGCGAGGCTCAGAGGCTGCTCTCATCACCGTGGCTGATCTGGGTTCAGTGTGAAAGTCCTCGTGAGTCTCCCTAGGCCTGAGCTGAAGGAGGACTCTGGCGGATCTCAGCAGGTCCAAGGCTAATGTCTTCTCCTGAATCTCACAGGGGATTTTCCTCTCTGTGGGCATCAGTCAGGTGACCAGACCCCTTGGCGGACCATGATGCCAGGTTGCCATGGCACTTGGCTGCATCAATCAGGTGGGCCAGAGAATGGCCGCTTCCCAGGGCCGTCCGACCCGGCAAGTGCCGTCAATCCCACCGTACCTCCATCTGCCGGGTCTCGTGGGAAAGCCCGCGGGAGCCCAGAGCCTTGGCTGCAACATGGAGTCCGTCGGTGATCGGCACCGACAGGTCTGTGCCCTCCTGCCCAGCCATGTGGATAACACCCAGGCTATAGCGCATGGCCAGAGCACGTGTTTTCCACCCCAGCAGCATCAACGGCAAACCGATGGAGCCATCGATAACAGCCGCATCTCCTAGCAGCACCATGGAACCGATCGTATCCAAGCAATTAAACACCTTTCACCCCGGCAGATGGTCGGTCGAATTAATGAGCAGCTGGTTTGCCGAGTGCCTTGGGTGGGGTGGAGAAAGGTGGAGAAAGGGGTCAGAGAAGACGAGAAGACCGAGGGTCCGGGAGACCGTGGCGGGGGTTTCCTGAGGAGCCCCGGGACACATTTGGCCATGCGCCCCCTTGATCCCCCATCCGGGGGGTCTCGGCCTGGCCTTCTCGGCCTGGCTGCGTTTCTGCATTTGTCTCCTGCTGATAATTTATACTCCGCCGCAGGCCGTTTTTCATCCGCTGCAGAGCATCCCTGGTGATGAAGGGGCCGCTGCCCAAAACTGCCCGCCTACTCCCTCCACACATTAACGCCGTTTGTCATTCTCCCATTCAGATCCGCTCATTCGCTTCTGAGGACACCGCGAGGTGTCTCCACGGTGATTCTCGTGGGACTGGTCGCTTGTTATCGCGTTTCTGCTTTGGAAGGCAGGTCCCCCTCTGCACTCATACTCTCCCCATGTTCAGCTGGATTTTCCTTTTCAAACATTGCGCAGGCCTCTTCTCTGATCTCTTGGGTCTCTTTGAAGTCTTCTCACACGGTGGCACCTAGGCCCCCCGTGGATCACTTCTGCTTCCCATTTGTCCATGTGAGGGCTGGTGCTCGCTGACCGCTCTGCGCCCTCGCTCTGTCTCCCATCTTTTAATTGGCTGAGGCTCACCCTGGCAGTGCCGGAAGATGTTGGCAGTCTCTAATGGCCGGAGAGGCCTTGGCTGTTCGACTGGGGGCCGCATGGCCTATGCGGTACTCCTGGCCCCTCTCACTCTTGCTGCTCCGCCCGGGGGCGTAAACAGTCATCGAAAAGCGCAGCAGTTCATCCTGGCAGCCATTGCTCACAATCTGCCGTCTGAGTGCTGCGCATCTTTGCTCGAGGGCGAGGTGCCGGTGTCCTGCGTTTGGAGGCGTCTCACACAGATTTTAAGAAGGCATTTTACGCTCGATAATCGGTAATAACAATTAGACGGCCGGGTCAGTCAGCAGGGTGCAGGAAGGAAGAGGGCCGTGAGAACGCGGAGGTGGGCCGCCGGGCCAGGCTGTGGGGTCAGGGAGCGGTGGCCGAGAGTGAGGGGAGTCAAGACAGCTCAGGATAAAGCTCCAGCAGACAGCCAGCTGCGATAATAAAAGGATCTGCCCTCCTGATACGGGATTATACTTGGAATCGTGTCGCTTCCTGCTGGGTGGTGAAGGTGCTGGCATGTGAGGGCGTGTGAGGCTCAGTCTGTGTGTGAGTGAGATAGCGGCTTTAGCGCCCAATGGCATTCTTTTCCCTCATCGCCCCCGCACATATACTACCCCGCGTGCTGATCTCTCAGTTTAGATGGGCCTGTCTTAGCCTCCTGTTAAGATCTTCACAGATGTGTTGGCTGGTCCTGGATTCACAGCCACGCCCCTAGCTTGTTCCTGGACTTCATAAGTGTCACCCATCATGGGTCAGGGCTCCTTTGCAGATATGTGAGCCCTTATGCCCGGGGTGGGGTGGGGGTGTTGCTGTCTTGAAGCCATTTGAATTTAGCAGCAAGGGCATCAGCTGGAACGTGCTTGTTCATCATACCAAGGACAAATAAACTTTTTTTAGGTGTAAAAAAAGATAAAATGGGTGCAGTCTGCGTACCCACTCCTCTCTTTTTTCTAAATATGAATATGTCCAAGTCAGTGTCCCTGTCCAAGGAGCTTTCTGCTCCTTGATTTGCCTTGCTTTGAATTAAGTTCACTATTTTCTGTAACAATTTTTTTTTCTCAGACAACAAATCATGACTGCGCCAAACATATGACTGATCCAGGACCAGCATATCAAACTTCTGACAACAGAAAGGAAACGCTCAATTAGGTATTCAATTGGGGTAAGCAAACAGCCATACCAAAAGTTCCAGTACCAAAAGTGCAAGTGGGGTATTTTTTTAGTACTTTGGTACTTTGGGGTGGGACTTCAACATACTTTCTTTATTGACTGGTTACACAAATAGCCAGCCTTTGAAACGCAATACAACCGGCATCTTGAAAACAGTCGTGAACAATGATAAATGAGGTAAGAATAAATAAGTAAACACAGTAATAATGGATGTGTGTACAAATGAAGTGATACAGACTTTAACTGCAGTCAGGTCAGAAGAACCAGAGCTCAGGATAGCTTAAAAACAAATAAAATATTTTGCATAATACAGTAGGACAGCAGGGTATCGTACAATTTCTAAGTATCACAATGATTTTGCATTAATAAATATTGGGATATTTGTAAAACAAAATAGGAGTCCAACATAAATTTCTGTCTAGGAGTGATTTAAACGGCAAGGATGAAAATTATTGTGATTGTCTCAGAGAACACACGCAGAGCTCAGGCAGAAGCAGCAGCGCTAAACTTTAAACTGATTTTAAACATATACTAGATAATCTTGAAAAGGAATATTCATTAAAATTGCAAAGCTTCATCATTTTTTTTCCTATGGCATGAGTAAAAATGTTTTAGCGAGACTTCAACTCCCTGCGCTATAATATCCAGAACTGAAGGTAAGAAAATGCCTGATTTTAATCTAGCCGAGGAGTGATGTGAGTGTATGTGTGATGTCGGCATCTCACATTGTCCAGCCCTATAACATACTACAGCCATTTTTCACATTGAGTGCAAAATACTCTGCCTGTCGCTGTGATGTCATTCGGTGCCGGTATCAGTTTTTATGCCAAGACCTTGAAGTACCAAAAGTTGATTACCTGGTGTGGTGGAAAAGCGGCCTTTAAAGGAAATGATTCATGGGATGCTTGAGACTCTACAGGGAAAAGTAGGAGCCCTTGTTTTTATACAGCCGATGTAATACAATGCAGTTGTAATTAAGAAATGATATTGCACGATTGTGCGATTCATTGTGCAGCCTTAGCCAGCATCTCACACTATCTTATCCTCTCTACAGTGACCCCCCCCCCAACACCTGAATCTGACCGGGTTTCATAAATTAGCACGATGATGTACGCTGCGTCCTCCATTCACTGTACAGTTTAAGTGACGTCCATTGAACCACAGTGGCCAGTGGTTATGGATTCAGGGCGGAAGCAAACAAAACGTGTAAATGTGCGAATGACAATAATAATGGGGGGTCTGAGAGTGAGATGTCAGTGTTGTGGTCTGAACACTCAGTCTGCACGAGGCCAGAGAGGGAATAGTAGGAAATGGAATGGGCCTTGACATTTATTAACTTATTTTCTGGAATATTAACTTAACAGAAAAGGTCAGGATGAGCAGTTACAGTCTGATCTTCCGTGTCTTTTATTCCCCGCAGTGGATGAATCACAGCCTATTTAAATTTCCGTAAAAATAAGGGCCGTTGGTCCCAGCAGAAGGATTTACAGGTTTGGCGGCTCCACCCTTATGCCGCGATGAGATTAACGGCGGGTAAAACGCCGCACTCCAGCAGGCTGTTATCTGTTTGAGTGTCTCTTTGTTGCCGGCGCATGGAGCGGTGGTGGCGGACACCCGCGTTCGGGCTGCCGACACACAGGGGTTGATCTGGTTCACTCCCCAAACACCCGAGACTGGGATGGGGGCTGGCAGACCTCTAGGAGACCTCCAGAAGCTTATCGAGTGAGAAGGGGGAGGAGGCCCGGACATCCATCACTGAGGCTCTGGCGGCTTCTTGGCACAGTGCTTTCGGGAAGCGGGTCGTCACCAGGAGCAACGGAGGACAAGCTGTCCTCCAGGGACCTTTAATGGTGGGAATCGAGTTTGGGTTGGTGAGCTGAGGTAACGTGTCCCCAGGCCTTACAGGTGACAGCAACACTCCCCTTCTGACTCAGGCGGCTTCGGGTCATCCATTAGAACCTCGCCTTTTTTGGGCAGTACCTGGTTCCTTCCATTTGCACATTTATATCCGCCCAGCACCCAAAGCCACATTTAATTTCCCAAAATGCAGAGATTAAATGGAGACTGAGCAAATGTGCCCCACAGCGCCTCATTACGGAGGCCCTGCCTTTCTTCAGAGCCACCGGGGGGCGCTGTGGGAAGCCCATGCCATGGCCGTGGGTGACTGGAACGTCGTCGCGAGCCCCCCCCCCTTAACGGCTGATGGAGATCGTTAAATGTGTTGAGAGGCAGCGTGAGGATGTTGCCGGGTAATTAATGACAGTGTGTGCCTACAGAGGCAGTTCCGGCCGGCCTTATTATTACTCCTAATTGCCTCTAATTGCTCATGCTGCAAAACAAAAATTTAACCAGAGCGAATAATCGCTTGCGCGTCTGACAAGTGGCCCGGCAGATGAGAGTGCCTCATCTTTCACCCAGCGTCACCTGATGCTAATGGCTCCGCCCCTGAGGAGCATTCAGAATGTAATGCGGAGGTATTACGTTTAAGTGGGCGGGATCGGCCGAGAGCCAGGTTTCAGTCTCGGCATGGGCCGTAGGCAGGTGGGACTCTTCTCACGGGTCTGAATCTGACACCCCCTACAAGGTGAGCATGCCCCCCACAACTGCACCCAGTCTGGGTACCTGTTTCCTTGTGGTATGTAATAGCAGGAAAATGAGAAAATGAATCTTGGCAGATTTCTTCCTGGGAGTGTTGGTGACTCGTCAAAAAGAGGCCTGGAAACTGGACCAGTGTTCTGAAGTGTCTGGCCATAGCGCGCTGCCCTCCAGGCACGGTCTGGCGGCTTTGACCGACGCCTTCTCACTCGGGTAGTGTTTTTTTTCATGGCTGGTTCGGTGGGCTCACACCGCGACCTTGCTATTATTTGGGGGGGGGGAGCAGCAGACAGCTGAGCCCTGTTAATGACACCCCCGCACAGCAAAGAAGCATGAGGGATCGATGTGTGTAGGCTGGTATGAGGCAGAAACTTTGCTTTCCTATGATCGTTTTCACTTCGGTCCGTTTTTGAGTGTCTGGAACCACGAGGGATCCCGCACAGATCTGGTAATTTCTTGGGATCTAGGACAGGCTGCTCCGTTACCGCTTATTAAGCCACAGGCAGGGTATATTTGCACACTTATGCACTCACTTCAGCTTGGCTCAGACGACTACGAGCAGTGATCTTAATGGCATTAATACTGTATCCTCTCCAGTCAGACCCTTGTTCTGCTTGAAGGTCTGAGAAACTTGAGAAAAGGTCAGTGAATAATTACCACCTCATAAGTTCTCCCCAAGTTCTTCCGTCATATATCTTCTTTGAGCTGCTTAATCTTGTGTGATCTCGCTCCTCCTGGAATGGCATTTTCCGAAAATAACGTTGATTTAAACATAGACGGATTATTGCCTGCCTTTACACAAACACCCAGCTACAAACAGTGTTTTTTTCTCTGCGTCCCACTAAGCATCAGTATTTTTCCTGGCCAGAGGGGTCACTGTTCAGCCCGTGCTGTTTGGTGTTTTCCTACGCTAACTGGGCATGCCTGAGTAAGCCCTTACCTTCCCTCTGGTAACATCACACCAGATTCTGCTCTTACTTGTTTCCCAAAATGCCTTTCAGATGCATAAACAGTCACGTGTCCCAGCGAATCGATCCCAGCCACCTCTTGTTCTCGCCCCCTTCCTGATCCCTTAAGGATGGATGGTACTGTCCACCCGCGGGATGACTATCACCCAATGCCAGGCATAAGGCATGAACCAGTCTGCTTGCCACAGCCTAGACCTGCAATACGGAGGTCATCTTCTGCTTTGCGTCACGAATCCCCGTAAACATGAGCTTGCCTGTCTTAGCGCGCTTAAACGGCTGCAGGCCGTCTGCAGGATCACGCGCCATGCTCTGTAGGGCCAAGAGGAGGGAATTCTATGCCGCAGCTTTTCCGGAAGGATCTAATGAAATCAAAGTTTTCACAGGGTTTGGCAGACACTGTGTGTGGTGGTATAGTAATAATTAAATATTAACCAAAATATAATCAAGCATTCTGAAATATGTTCAGTGGAGGGTGAGCCATTAAATTGGTCTTAGTGTATAGTGATTGGCTGAAACTCACACTTGAGGCATACAGATAAACATCTGAAACTCCCCTTCCCCCATTTCTTCATCTTTCTGTGGACTCTAAGACATATTCATCTCAGAGCTCGTCCATGGTGGAGGGGTTCTCTCTGCTTAAGTGGCTCAGTGACTTTCCTCACTTAAATCCCTATCATGGCTTTTTATCCACTGTGTTTTTTGCCTGTCGTTCCCATCACTGCCCTCCAATGAGGCTTTTATCGCCGTTTAGTCCTTTTGTTTAAAGAACAGCACAAGCAGGGGGACAGGTAAGGAGAGAATCTGGAAGGCCCAGTAGTTTATCGGGACGGGGAGAAGAAACACATTTGTATTTAAATCTGGCAGGAGGGGAGTAATCGTTTTAGATTACGCTCTCTGCTCGCAACGCCTTGTATCCATGAAGACGACTCGCCGCAGGATCAGAGATCGGCAGAATCCGGTCTGTCTGTCCTTTTCGGTCCCAAGAGATTCTGAAGAGACAGCTTAGATGAGGTCTGCATGGAAAAAGTCCTTTTCAGTTTTAAATGTTTTTTTTTACAAGCAAGGTTTTGCAAGTGTGCCCCAGAGAGCCAGTGATAGGCTGCCATGAAAATGGCTTCATTCTTTATGGCCAGCAGTGGCAATAGTGGCAAAGGTAACAAAAACACATGGTGTGAAAACTTCCAATTCAGTCACAAAAGGGTCATTAGAGTGGGGGGGGGGGGGAATATTACATTATTTTACATTTTCTTTTTTTTTTTTACATTTTTCGCCTCAGGGGAAATTTTACAAAAATCTATGACTGCAGTCAAAAAACTATAAATGCCAGCAGATCTATTTTGTTAGGTTACTTATGGTTAAGGTTGGGGCTGGGTAAGGATTAAGGTTATCACAGTTGGGATTAGAGCAGTGTTTCCTAACCCAGTCCTCAGGGACCCCAGACCACATTTTTTCTCCTTCCCAGCTTCCAACCAATCAAGAACTCAGAATACCTGGCATGGGTGCGTTGGGAGCCAGGAGGAAACAAAAATATGGACTGTCTGGGGTCCCTGAGGACTGGGTTGGTTAACACTGGATTAGGGTTTTGCCCATGGAAGCCTGGGTCTCCTCACCCTGACAGGTACTGTGTCTGTGTATCTTTTTGTGCCTTCCACGTGCCGACTCTCTGCACTCATCCTTCCGGGTCCAGCACCCTCGAGGTGGACTCTCCGCCACAGATTTTCTTTGGGCTCCCTGCAGCGTTCACATCCTTAACCGCTGAGCCCCTGTATAGATGCCGCCGGTCAGGGTGCTCTATGGTGTGTTCTCTCTGCAGGTACCGGAGGAACCGGAGCACGCGGATTCCGGCAGGGCCCATAGTCATGTCAGAACTTACCGGTAACTGGAGTCTGTGATGTAATTAATATATGCACAAACACAGGGCACCCCTAACGACCACGTGTGTCCAGTGTGTAGGTGCCCCTCCCCTCCCTCCCACTCCCATCAGCACACAGCAGCTGGCTCAGTTACCAGCGACGGTGCCTCGGAGCCACCTTGCTATACCGGGCACCAGCCCTGGCACCTAGCCCTGCCCTGCCCTGCCCTGCTGGCCAGCCATGCGCCAGCAATGACATTATTGTTGTCACCTGTCATCGCCTCCCTGTCGGCATGTCCCCTACCTGCCACCCTGACGTGTCATTTCAGGCCAGAAGCGCTGGCACGCTTAACAAAAACACCTCTGTTTGTTTGGGTTCCGGTGATTTTTAAGCCAAGGGTGTCCGACTGCTTTTGCCAGATAGCTTCGGGCCGGATCTACAGCCATGCTCCGCGGATGCTTTTAGAACTGGAAGCACAGAGGCGGGGAGGGCAGTTTAAAGGCGTGCAGCAGTGCTGGGTTGCTGACCAGCGGGAACTAAAAAGCTTAATCAGTACAGACTACTGAAGCCAACCATCCGTGTAAGTGAAGAGCAGCAACTCCAGGCTGGATCAAGGGAGACTCAACCAGGAAAATCTTACTCATCTTCCTGGAGCAGTGACTGGTGACCACAAGCCCTCACAAAACCCATCTGAGCACTAACCCAAACACCACTGAAAACTGCCCTCTCTCTCTAGAATAGTGATGCGATTAAATCCCATGGGGAAATTTTCTTTTTGTCTGTCCTATCTTGCTCTCTATGAGACACATAGACACTCGTGAGTGAGAGAAAGCTTGGGGGGTCACAGTGCAGGGTCAGGCAGTGGGCAACACCCCTGGAGCTAGTGCGGGTAAGGGCCTAACTCAAGGATATATGACTATTCTTCTAAAGCTGAGCTTGAACTGGTGACCTTTCAATCACGATTACGGAGGGTTATTCCACTGAGCCATACGTCCCCCACCCCCCAAGAAAAGGTAATTCATCACGGTGAAGCCATCTGACCTGAAGGTTCAAGGTTCAAGTGCCGGCTGAATAGTCCTTGGGAAAGTAGGCAAGGAGTTCCTAAAATAAGGTCACAGAAACAAACGACATGTGAGATGGATGCAGCGGTCGTCCAGTTTCGAATCGTTACATCACTTTTTGAATCTTTCAACTCAATGGTTAAGTAGGAACTTTCTGGAAGCTCTGATGGCAGAGCAGAACACTGACCTCAACGCACGACCACACTGGCCCACGGGGGGGGGGTTGGAGCTCGTTAGAGAGCGACAGGCCCCTGGAGGATATCTGTCTGTCCCCGGAGCCCGGGGCACCTCTGTGTTTTTCACGGGGCAGGTCTGCATTCTCTTACTCTTTGTAGGAATCCTCAATTCCTCAGATTTGAGGTTGGAATATTCAGGAGATTGTGAAGCCAAGAGACGGGGTGGGGGGGTGTATAATGAAGAAGTTTCCTTGTTTGCTTGCAGGCCTCTTTTAACGGAAATTGTCTCTTTTCCCTCCCTTTTTGTGATCTCTTGAGATCTTGACACTGCAGCATGGAGCCCCAGTGGGTGATGGTGTGGCTGCTCCAAGGGCCATTGATGGAGGGCCGGGGTGTTCGGGGGGTGGGGGGGTGTCTGACAGGGTCTTGCTGAATAGAGGGGCCGGCTGCTGAAAGGGGGGGAGGATGGTGATTGATGTCCACCACGAGGCCCCCTTTCTGAAACGGCCAGGGAAGAAGCATGATGTCATCCCGGGCAGAGTGGATTGGCCCTTCTGAGGCCCCATCGCTCCCAGCTTGGGGCCATTATCCCTCTGCCCCCTCCTTTTACCCGGGGGGTTTATAAATAAACAAATAAATATGTGAGGGGGCTGGGAGACTGGCCACCCCAAGGGTAATCTATTAATCGTGTTAGACAAAGTCCTGTGCAGGACAACTTTTAGAAAATGAGCCGTGAGAGAGAGAAGGGACTGGTGATAAAATGACTTGCTGTGAATGGGGGACTCTTTCCTGCTCGCTTTCTGGGTCAGCACGTCTCTGAGGGTCCATGTGACCTGGGGGAGGGACCCCACCCAGCCTGGCCATGTACGCGATGCAGGGGGCAACTCTGTCCCGCATACAGTACTCATTCATAGATAGTAACGTTTAAATGATCTTTATGTTGGTGTAAAACTATGACATTATGTCCATCAGAGTATGTCAGCTTTGCCATTTCAAAACCTCTCCTAAAATTACCCCAGAATTTATAGCAACCATCCAATACACCCATGTGTTTTTTGACTCGACCGCTACTCCAACTAGTCTGGCTAATCAATACCCCATAGAGTTATTTAATAAATCAAGTTAATTAATTAATTGAGCTGGTGGAGAAATTTAACACACACATTGGCTGAGGTGCTGCTGAGGAGGGGTATGGGAACTAAAGTAGTGTTTATCTAGCCATTCAACTAGATATTGATGACTTCTCTGAGAACAGATGAAATTCTTTGAGTTCATTTTTATTGTGTCACCATCAATTGCCATATGTTCTTTGACTGCCTAAGACTTTTTTGCAGTTTTGAAATCTAACTCTATTTTGCGCTTTTTCACTGCTTGAAGTGTCCCCATGGAGATGATGAAACTTAACTGGACATCCATACAAGAAAGAGACTTGGTCAGCAGAGTAATGTCATCATGGTGTTCCTCAGCTAGGCTCTTAACCCCAATTGCTCCAGGGACTGTCTGACCCTCCCTTCTCAACAAAAAAGTTTGGCACTTTGGATAAAAGCGTCGGCTATTTATTTATGTTGCGAGTCACATGACCCTGACTGGGATGAGTGAGGATGGAGGATGGATTTTTAGAAGAAGTTTGTTAGAGAAAAACAGCTCTTGTTGATTGTTATGGTGTTCTGGGATTTGGGGGTCAAGGGTTCCAGCAGAATGAGAGATGGTGTGACCGAGTGCTGTTATCCCGTTTGAAATGTTTTCTGAGGGCGTACATTTAGCGTCCGACGCCATCGTTCATGCACTTTGAACGAGACGTAAGCAACGCTCGTGCCCAAGGAGAGATGGATGGATTTCTCGCTCAAAATCGTGTTTGTGTGAGATCAGAGGGTGGCGAATGGAGACGACCGCTGCCGCTTTGCAGATTTAATTTGTTTGATTCATGCCCGTTGGAGATAAATAAATTTTATACAATTTAGCTGAATAATCCTGATTGCCGTACTTATGCTGTGCCTATAGTCAAATTTTCAAATAAGCCTGTTTGAGATCTGAAGATTAAAATCTGTCATGTTCTTGACATGATGAGCCATGCCTCTCATTTAACTCCTGACACGTGCAGTGAGCAAGTGTTTCAGAATCTCTCAGATGTGAATTCTCTGCAGTACTATCCTCCCGGAAACTTCCATTCAGATACACTTCCTGTCAGTCAGTCAGTTGACTGGCAGCCTCAGTCAATGTGAGGAGTGTACTGGATTATCCAGCACCCCCAGGTGCCTGACTGCTGGAGTGACCACAGAGTCTATGATTTTCCTGCAAGAAGCTTCTGGAGAATGGGCCAGGAACTGCTATGGACTGTCCAGACATATTGGTATCACCCAGTGTTTGATAAAAATCAATTTAAAAACTGATCTGATGTGTCAGGCTTCATACATATTGCCGGCCGATATTTAGACTTTAGTAAATATTCAAAGTTAGCAGCAGCAGAGTCAAAGACATACGTACAAAAATGATGGGGATGATCTCATTGGACAATCAGTCGTTTCCCGTAGTGAAGGATGAGGGATTTTCATCGGCTCATTCGCCACTTACAGCCTCGCTACAGTCTCCCAAGTGCTGCTTTGCTGACGTCTCACTGCCTGCTTCACATGAAGTGGCTGATGCACACAGCTCCACTGCAGATTTCCTGACCTCAGAGGTTAGCCGGTTATTGGTAATATTAGACAAATATATCGGTTGTCGGTATCGGCCAGAATTTCCACTTCGGTTCACCACTAACTGGTGTCTTGTGATCCTTTTGCTACGATTTTTGCAAAATGTCAGGGAAGGTTCCGGGCATAGCCGGAACGCGTCATGGTGGTCGGACCAGGCTGCTAGTGTTTGCTGTGTGGGGTTACAGCCAGAGGGAACTGCTCCTCATGTGGAGCCCTGTGGGTGATTCATTGAACCACCATTGTGTCAGGGGTGGGGGATTTGATGGGTGGTGAGGAGGATTTGAGGGGAGGTGGAGGTAGTGCAAGAAAGCTTAGTGGCGCGTCCTGGAGCAGGGGTGTCGAGAGTGATCATCGATTCTTGTTGTCTGTTGCTGGTGTGCTGTTAGCTCTGCGTGTTTAGAGGAGGCTTTCCCTCCCTTGCCCCTCACCTCTGCTTTCTTATCCTCTCTCCCTTTTTTCTGTGGGAAAGAGGTCAAAATAAATGCCGTATGCATCCCAGGGCTGATCAGTTCCGGAAAATGTCATGGCTTGTTAACTATCTGTGACTCGCAGCATCTCCCTGCGAATGTAGGTCAGGAAGGAGCTCTCTCCCTGTCACTGCCTCGCTCTCTCTCCTTCTCTCTCTCCCTCCCTCTCTCTCTTGTCCTCTATCTTTTCTTGTGCTCTCTGTCTCACTCCAACTAAGCTCTATCTCGTAATCTGGATGACCGATCCAATGGACATGAACTGTGATGCCATGTCAGGGGCTTCCCGTTGTCCTGTAACTCTTCCTTCTGGAACATTCTGCCCTCCTGTCTCCTCTTTAATGGCTATCCAGTATGAATGGAGTTCTCCAGTTAGCCTCCTCATGAACCGCGGCATGGCGGCCAGAAAGAAGTCTCCGGGCTCCCTCTTCCAGCACCATCCGTGTCGGTCAGGAGCCGCCAATCACAGCCTGCCTCGGAATCGTCTGCCAGCGGGCCCAGCCCCCCCACTTTTAATTTAATTACCCTGCCGACACTGTTTCCTTCACGTCTCGGTGCCCCAGTAGCACGGGAATGGCCCATATCCCACAATCCTGCTGTCCTTTTACCGCCGGGCCTGGTGTGGGATGAACATGACGTCCCCGCAGTTTGAAACCAAATTCTGAGCGGGAGGGGCCGGTAAACAGACTGGCGGGGGTGACTTTGAAGGACGAGGACGCCGCACTCGTGGGAACCATCACGTTTGCCGACTTTCCTCCTTGCTGGCATGCAGAAAGGGAGAGAGCGTGGGGGAGTCCGAGGAGGTGGTCATGCCAGGAGGAAGTGTGTGCGTGGGGGTGTGGCCGTATGCCTGTCCATAAAAGTATGATCGTCTAATTATGCTGCTCTACGGAGACACTGAGCTCGGAATTGGTTGAGCCCACCCCAGCCAAATAGTAATGTGGTCCAGGCCCACATCTCTCCTGTTATTATTTGTGACATTCAAAGGGGGGGGGGGGGTTCAAGGCTCATGGCTTTGGGACAGGGTCCCTTGGGGTTGAAATTTGCATCATGCCTATTGCTCCCAAGCAGTGGTGTTGTCACCAGGTGCCTGGGATGGACCCCATCTGTACCACAGTGTGGTACGGAGCTTCACTCCCTCCTGGTAGTAACGGAAAGGGCGCCCCCTCCTGGTGTTGCACAGTGAGGCCACGTCCGAGTTTCTCCAAGTTTTTTTTTTAAAAGCTGGCAGCTGTTGAGTGGAGGAGACTAAATTAGTTCAGTTCGGTATATAATCACAGGGTTAGGAAAGTGGTTACTCGCTGAGAAAGTAATTATGTGGCCAGATCACTGAGCTGGAACTAAACCTGCACATATCCGCACGCATCTGAGCCATCGGCACAATGACTTAACACTTGTTTCATACAGTTGGACCTTTGAGCCATATGATTACCCAAAAAGAAGAAGCTGGTTGCATTAAATAATTTTAACGGTATGAATATGTGCAGCGTATTTAGCGATAGCTAGCTTAGCCGGCGTTGGGGTTCTCATGATCGTGCTGCATACCCAGTATCCCAATGCCAATTTAATGAGGGGATCAATCAGAGCCCCCCCCCTTGCACGGGAGCATATCGATCAACGAGCGGGCGAACGTTTCCAGCGGGCATCGTCGGTCAAAGTCTAGTGCACCGCTCCTGGCTCTCGTTAATAACACGGTTATGGTAGAAGCCTGGCAGCAGTACTTTCATAAGTGATCTGATGATGTGTGAAGTTTCTGTGTCGTAGCGGGATCACGTGTTGACAGCAGGGGGCAGTGTTTTACAGTGGTGTGCAAGGGGGAGTGGGGTATGGTGAGGTGAGCACCATGTACCACTCCCTCTCCCATGCCCCCTCTTCTCACATAGTGGGAGCCGTTGTTTTTAAAGCCCTCCATGGATTTGTCAGTAATCTGTGTGAGTTTTCAGAGATACTGCATCAATCTGGGAGTGAAACGGGGAGATGGGGGGGGGGGTTGGGCTGTGGTTTTATTCCAAACATTTCTGTGGACAACGGGATGAGACAATGGGCACATGAATTATTTCTCTTCCGGGACAGTTTTTGTTTTTTTTCCCAAACCCCGTGACATATGTTTGTTACAGCAGGGGCTACTACACTGCCCCCCACCACCGTCCGGATTGGGCATCTGCAATTTACCCTCCCTCTGTCCGAGTGTGGATTTATCAGATATATCTCTGATGTGTCTGTCTAGCGAGTCGAGCGAGCATCGGGCATATGTCACGGGAGCGGTCGCCACGGCAGCAGTGAGCTGAGGGGGTGTCACTGCGGGGGAGGACACTGCATGTTGGCCTGAGTGAAGTGGAGAGCCTCACGATGTAATTGGTTTCTCTGTCTCTCTTGTGGCCATCCATGCACTGCCTGAATATTTATGCCCCCCCCCCCCACCCCCGAAAGGCGACGTATTTTACAATAGTAATTGTATTCCGCTCCCTTGTGAAAACATTTTGGCATAATTAAAACTCTCTATTGTCTGTTGTACGTATGCCAGCAGTAACAATAAACCATGTACTCGTTATCCCCGGTTTTAATTAAGCCGTCCCATTGGCCGGACCGTAATCGCCTGTCCTGCGCTGCTACGCTAACGCTAGTGCCGCATCTGGAAGCGCAGATCCCCGTCAGAGGAGGACGGGCCTTTCAGATTGCCTGGCGTCCTGCGTCTCTTCCCTTGGCTTCTTGTGAACGCCATAAACAATGAAAAACCAATGAAGTTGTCCACTCGGAGCAGTTAGGTAGAAGATATTTTCATACTCGCCTCAGACACGGCGATAATTACCTCGTGGCCTCACCTCTTAAGTCTTCCTGTTTAGATTGTTTTCTGCACCTGTCACGTGACTCAATTTGCACAGACTTTCACAGTAAGGGTCTGGCTATGCGCAGATACAAGTTTGTGCCATTTCACAGACAGCTGACATCGAGAATCCACCCGACCATCCGCTGAGTCCTGATTTGTTCCTGATTTCTCTTTTTCAGGCCTGATAACCACAACGTCCCGGAAGCTGGACCGGGAGCAGCAGACGGAGCACGTTTTGGAGGTGAGGGGCAGTCTCCGAGGGTCCTCCACGGGCCTGAGTGTCGCACCGACTTGATAAGTTCATCCTGGGCCAGGAGTGTGGGGGCTTTCTGAGGTGCCGCCTGTAATTGGTGCATTTCCGGGGCCCTTAAGAGTGAAGTGCCACGTTAAGCAAAAATGATTGGTTGGCACCCGCTTTATCTGGGTCTTCCTCATCCCACATGCTGGTGATGTGCTGTGTCGGAGGGGGGGTGCATACAGACTTGTCACACTCTGTAATGAGGATGGATGGTAATGTGACCCAGACCCACATCACAGGCCCTCATTCCTTTGCCGTAAACCCCCCCCCTCTGTGCCCGACCACTGGCATTGGAGGATCTAGTCGAGATTGTCCTGAAGCAGGTTGCCTTTACAGTGAGGTTTCATCGTAATGTACTCAATCAGACAAACGCAAGTGGAGAATTGAGTTGTACGCCTGGTCCATTATCGGCGTGTCGGATTTCGGCTTTCGATCGTGCTGAATGGCGCTCCTGGGGAAGACCTCTGCTACGGAGCTGCCAAAAACACCTTGTCCTATATTCTCAGGTTGAGTGGAGCTTTCGGGGGGGGTGGGCTGATGGTGTTGGCATTAACACGCATCTTTGGCAGAGACAATAGAATTGTTTCTGTGTCTGTCTTGTTTTGGGAATGGAGAGCTTTTATGACATGGAATCTGTATGGTAATTGTCCCCCCCCCCAATCAATCCTTCACCTACCCGTCTGCCTAAGTGGGACGAATTGACGTCCCTGTCTGCTCCCGGTCATTTCTGCCAGCATGCGTCTCTGGTGATGAAGGTGGGTGGCCTGATGTCAGGGTCATCCTCATCACATGGTGGGGGGGGGGGGCAGGAGGAACCACAAGTCAGTTTGACTTTACCACCAACTCCCCCGACCCTCCCCAACCCCTGTGACCAGACCGAGTATTGAATGCGATCATAAAGACCAACTCTGATTACGCATGTGCCTGATATGTGGATTAAAGTTATAGCAGGAAAACACACCAATGTCTCTAAATCCCTCCCTTCATCAACCGGTTTAATAAGTGCTCAGATTTTTATCTTGGGTGGTTTCCTCTTCATTTTCAAATTTACTTGTCTCCAGCTGCACAGACCTGTACGTTACCTAATATGGACAATAACACAGCCCCCCCCCCCCCCCCCGGTGCATTAAAACCCCAACACCATGG
>JAABNX020000042.1:19398953-19447843 GCA_015163995.2 Mormyrus lacerda
GGACAATAACACAGCCCCCCCCCCCCCCCCAGTTGCATTAATCCCCCAACACCTTGGAGCTGGAAGTGAGCGCTGTTCTGATGTCTGGCTGGATGGACGACTGCCTTTGCTGGTGGGAGACACACCATCTCTGTAGCTGTCCCGTGGTCAGATCAGCTGTCCGGCTTTGCTCGGGGGGGGGGGATTTCACGCCACAGGTTACAGGAAGCATTTATAGGCAAGGCCAGATAAGATCTGCCGCAGGTGATGCGTGTTGCGCAGAAGCGCGTAATTACCCCCGGGGTTATGCAGGGCTTGCCTTGTGGCGGAACAATGCGACGCCGGATTTGAGCCCAGCTGAACCCAGATATCCTGAGCCCAGCTGGAGCAGGTGGAGGATTAGAAGGCGGGTCAGGGCCTTCCTGTGGAACACAAAACCTGCCAGCACCCGGGGGAGGTGAGAGGGGTCGACTTTCCACACGTTCGGCTGGGGTGGTGTGGGCTTTGTTTAGCTGTCCATGAGGGACAGGGCCCCCTTCCGCTAGAGAGATGGAGGTATGAATCAAACATTCCCACCACTTACGGTGACACAGCCTCCCTGTCAGAGCTCACCGGAGGGCGCCGTTTAGGTCATGAGACAAGCTGCAACCCGCCGGGCAGCCGCTGCCGGACTCGCTGTCTCTCCAGCGTATTTTCCTCTTCCTCACACGCTGCAGATGCGTGGGCCCTGGGGGGGGTGGAGTGGAGGCCTCCGCTCCAGACACGATATTTCCTGCCCCCATTCACTCTGAGACCATTTCCCCTCTTCCGTGGGGGGACGCGTGTTTGCTTAGACCCTTGGTGTCCAGCTGTCGCATCACACGCCTGTGAAAAGCTGGTTCACCGGCCCCGGGATTTGAACCAATGACCTTCGGATTACAGGCACAACCCCCCCCCAAAAAGAGCTGGGGGGTATGGTTCAGTTGAGTGATTTCTCAAGGTTGCTTCTTCTTCACCCCCAGGGCACCCTTTGTAAAGTTTATGTCAACGTAAAGGAAGCAGAGAGTGACTGCGTTGCTTTCTGCAGGAGTGTGAGCGCCGCCGCACAGAGCAGGGCTTATGGAGAGGCCCTTTGGGGAGCTCTCTCCCAGCACTTTGTCCAGTGCACTGTTTTAACTTAACTCCCGCAGGCCACGTTTTGTGCGAGGATGACCGCGATAGGTGAGACACTTCTCTGCTGTTTTGCTGCTCTGCCTGACGGCCTCTTCACCTCAGCGCTCCGGGAAACGCGATGACGTGGCCAGGAACGACGGTAGATCCATCTGCCCGAGCCTGCCGGTCCGGTGCTCCACTGCAGAGATCCAAACAGCAGCCATTTCAGAGTGGGAGGGTGGGATTTGTGATCACCAGATACTCATCTTATTTTTGGCTGGATCGCCTGGTCATCAGAGCGGATGATATAGCGATTGAGTGGGAATTGTACTCCAGAAGCATCTGTATTAAATCAGCAAGTAAACTGCACATCTACTGTCAGATGCTAAATGCAGATGTCAGGCTATTTGGACCCCTGGTAATTATTGAAAGCTGCAATCTGTGTTCTGTCAGCCCTGAAGACAGTGAAGGTACCATGAGCACAGCTGCTGGACGAATCGAACCTATGGTTTAAAAGTAGAAAGATGTTTATTCTGCAATACCGATCGCCATGTCGGAAGAGGAATTAATGGTGTGTTTTGGGCCCAGAAATGCACCCCCTACTGGTTCCCAGGAGTGTGTGCGGACTCTTCTCTCTATAATGAAAAGGATTCGTTTGGTAGGTTGCGATCGTCACAGAAACCGGCCGCCTGAACTAATGAGGCAGATTGAGCTTCGATCAGCAGGAAGATGCCGATAATTAGATTCGTCTCTCATCATCTTTGCCGTGATCCGTTCCGCCTTTTGTCGTTTCGCTTTGGACTGGGGTCTGTTCTCCCGGCTCCTCTGGAAAGCCGTCTCAGTAATGCTCTCTCAGCATGACCATCAGGTTGAATCACGTCTCGCAGCCGCAGCCCTGTGAAGAGGAACACAATCTTCACCCACCTCCCACAATGCACTCTCATTTTCATCCATCGCTTCTCATTGATACAAATTCTGTCCATTTTCACCTGCCGTAGAAGGCAATTCTTTCATTAGTGTCTACCAGTCTTTCTCTTTTTCATTTTAAACTTTTACTTTCTTTCTATACCTCTATCTCTATTTAATCTTTTCTACTTGATCTTCATTTATTCTCCATTGTTCTGTGTATTCCTTTATTCTATTCTGTTGTTGTCCTTCTGGCTCACTCTCACTTTCTCGCTCTCTCTGTTCCTTTGACCGAGATGTTCCGTTTCTAAACGTATTTAAGGTAAAATATGAGCTCGCTGTCACCTCCCATTGAACTGTTTGTGAAATTTCAATGAGCATCCTCAGTTTGAAAGGAGGAGTCGACTGAATCCCGTAATACAGCACAGCAGTGCCCCCTATGCTTATCATACTCAGAGACCGCCAGCTGGCTTCCCTGTTGTGTCTGAAAGATGGCAGCTCCCATGGTGGAGGACAAATCTTCCAGCCAGAATGTTTCTGTCCCAGAAGCAAGGCCTGCCCGTACGCCCTTGATGTGAGTCACTCAGCTATACGGGCAAAGCTTAAGACTGATAACCTACCTTAGTAACAGTGATAATGTAATTTCCCAGAATGCACCGTTGGCACACATCTCCCCACAGTCCCCTTATGGGCACCGATGAGTCAGGACTGATGTGGTAGGCAGCCTGCCGTCGACAGGATCCCTTTGCCCCAGGGGGATTGACCCAGCTGGTGTCAACAGCACCCAGGTGTGGGAAGACCGGGACATGCCCCCACCCCACTTGCTCTTCCATTATCCTCCCCTTCTCCTCTCTATGTTTTTATGTTTGCTGACCCCATACTCTCTACATTTAACCACCTTCTCTATCCATCCACCCTCTTCCACCTCTTGTTTTTTTTTTTTTTTACCTTTTCTCATATCTGACTTCCTCCTAAACATGAGGGTTGGAATGAGCAGACGGGCATCTTCACAGCCACCTATTCTGCAGCCTTGCTGATAAACAATTAAGCCCCCTTCCCCGTATCATTACCATCTCCACTTCGTCTCCTAATTTCATATGCGTGTCTAATCATGATTAACCAGCATGCCTCTAGGCTTCTTGGAAGGGGGAAAAAAAAAAACAGCCTGTATAAGTATTGAATGAAAATAATCGTGTTCCTCTGCTTTTCACTTTAGGGTTAGTTAGATTTTTGTTTACATTTATGTGTCTATCAGGCGGGCTTAATTTGGATGAATGGCACAGGGGTGCAAGATAATTTGCTCCGTCTGGTCTGTGTGGGGAGACGGGGCGGCACGGCGCCAAACCGGCTGTGATACGGAGGCGACAGCAGCTCGGGTAAAACTTGGCACTAATGGAGGTGTCTCCAGGAGAAAGTTGGGAAAAATAGCAAGTGCTTAGGAAACATTTGGCAGCAAATGTGTGTGGATGGGTTAACACATAAAGCATGGTTTATCTTTATGTAAATGACCTCTAAAAAAGTGCTTGGGGTGAATATTGTAATGGGACTGTCCTAATCGTACTCCCACTCCATATGCGGCTTGTGTATAGGGTGAGTTTTAGGACCCTGACATCTGATAATTGGGTCTCTTTAGGCCTCATTGCATATGGGGTGGAGGCAGGGGGTGGGGCGGATTTGTTGCAAGCGTGTTCTGCAGGTGTCGCATTATGTGGGCTTGCAGGCACGCCTGGGGGTGGGGGGTATATTCAGCTTGTGTGAGGCATCGGAGGGAATCATGTTTGTGTTTCTACCTTGCAGTTTGTCTCATCTTCTGTGAATGGTCTACGAAAGTTAGGCACGGATTCATCACCATTTTCATAGACAGTTGCACTTATTTCTTAACTGAGGTGGTTCTCCGGGCGTGAAATGAATATCGATGTATTTTTGAAAGTGTGTGTGAAATTCTGTAAAGCTGTGGTGTTTGTCGGTGCTGTTTATCACCATCGCGTCATTAAAACGTCCACGCGTCACTACAGCGTGTCTAAATTAATTAGCCGCCGAAATACAGGAAATGACATCAAAGGAAACTGAAGAAATATGTTTTGCAAATATGACAAGATCTTCCAGTTGTCAGGAAGAGACATGAGGGGTAGGGGGGGTGTTAATTCTGTAATTAAGTATTGCTTAGGACGCTGTCGTTATTGCCCCATTGGGACGAACGTGGGCGTGGTCTCATCCCAAACAGGTGACGGTGACGGATGGCGGTCCAAACCCGCGGCACTCTACCGTCTGGGTCGTCGTCCATGTGCTGGACGAGAACGACAACAAGCCACTGTTTCCTGAGAAGGTTTACCAGATCAAGCTGCCCGAGCGTGAACGCAAGAAGAAGGCAGAGCCCATCTACCGCGTCTTCGCCTATGATAGGGATGAGGGGCCCAACGCCGACCTGTCCTACAGCATCGTGGACGGCAACGAGGATGGCAAGTTCTTCATCGACCCCAAGACGGCCATGGTGTTGTCCCGGAAGCAATTCACCGCCGGCAGTTACGATATCCTTACCGTACGTACAGTACTGGCCTTTGGACCATGGCGTAGCTCCGAGGTGTAGTGATGGCCCTGACTGGTCTGTTCACATGTGTGGAGTGCCCCCTAGAGATGGGGGGTGTCTATAACAAGTTAAATCAGATGTGAGTTTCCATGAACAGAAATCCAGCATTAACTGGATCTGTTCGCACAGAGTGAGGATCCCTCAAAGATGATGTTATCGTAATTTTCACGATGTACTCAGGGCTAGAGATTTTGGGTTCCCAAAGTGTATCATATCGGGCTCCTAACCAAAACCAATCCAATGATATTTCATATATTTTAGGGCTCCTGTCACTCAGGGGCTCTTGAAATCATCCAAACTCCCCCCCCCCGCCCGCAATGGCCCTGGATGTACTTTTGTTAAATGTTTCTCCCACTCAGTCAGCATCCCAGGTGAGGCAGTCCAAACCGATTAATGTCACCCTGAGAGAACCTCACAATGGCCTTGCAAAACCGCTCTCTCATAGAGATCCTCTGCTTGTACCGTGTCTTTTTTTTTTCTGGAATCGATGCACTGGGCACCCAAAGCTCTCCACGCCTACCTTTCCACCAGGTAAAAGCCACCGACAACGGCCGTCCCCAGAAGTCTGCCATCGCCCGGCTACACATCGAGTGGGTCCGCAAGCCGCCAGCCTCGCCACTGCCCCTGCTGTTCGACGAGCCCTACTACAACTTCACCATCATGGAGCATGATAAGGTGGCGGAGATTGTGGGCGTGGTGTCCATGCAGCAGAGCACCACGCCCCTATGGTTCGACATCACTGGTAAGTGTGTGGTGACATGTCCCGCCCCCTCCACACTCCTCAGAGGCAAGTAGGGCCCCCATGCTGTCTCCAGCTCCAAGTACACCAACACCCCATAAAGTGACAAAGTCCTTGGGAAGAAGACGCACACAGTATCGATTAGGTGGTGCTCGAATCTGCAATATCCACGTCACATTCTCTACAGGACACTGCAGCCCACTGCATACAACCCCAGAGATCAAGTCAAAAATCAGGGATATCCTGTCAGATCCCTTAAATCATGGGGAATTACCAACTCTACCAGATTGCAAATCATCCAGAACAAAGACCCTGAAGTTTTAGGTTCCAGGGTCAGTGTTGTGTCCTGCCCTTGGCCTGAGCTCACCACACACCATTGTTGTGTTGCCGCTGTGATCTCCAAAAGGCTTCTCACTGGTGCTGACTTGGTGTGCCCGTGCCCTCTCGCCGCATGTCCGTGATCCGCTACATGCGCCGCAGAACGTGTGGACACAGCGTCCGCTCTGTCTGCCTGCTTAATTTCGTTTGACTTTTTTTTTTCGTCAGAGTGGCGGTGGTGAGTCGTCTCATGAGAAATGCAGCGCTGGCTGTTTCATGCTTTGCGTCTGTACACGTTCCTCCTCTTTTGTTGTGGTAAAGTGTTATCAGTGAGAAGATACCTTCTGTCTCCTCCCTGCTCCTCACGCTTTGTTCAACTGCCGTTCCTTTTGCTCAGACTTCGCCTTTTTCTTTTTCTGGAATCACATCTTTCTCTCTCTCTCTCTTTTCCCCCTCACTTCCTCTTCTTTCTCCTCCCCCTCTCTTTCCTGTCAATGCTTCGCACCTTGAAGGTGGCAAATTTTCCCGGGAGATGTTCTATATTCTACAGACAGCTTGTGGCAGGAATTGTTCCACAGAAGGTATCTCAGTTCGATCTGAACTGCGCCCGTCTCCCTGTCCCATCACTCGTCGGCTCTATCCCATCCATTTCCACATTCCCCGCCGCTCGGCCCTCCCCTCTTCACAGGGGAGGCCAGGCCGGTGACACATGATTGGCTGTTGGTTACATTGTCTGTCAGTGGGCATGCGAATGGCTGTCTCAGAAATCGGCCTTTGTGTTTTTTTTTCTCTTCACCTTGCAGTTCATTCGTTTGAGGCGCTGTCAGCATGTGTGAGTGTTTGTGCGTGTTCCCGTTTTTTTTTTTATTTTAAGGGCGGGGGGGGGAGAGGGTTGAGGTTGGCAGGGTCGAGCTGATCTGATAAAAAATAACTTGACTGCCATATAGAGTGTTTTTCCACGACCCTCGCACACCGCGTGAGTTTAACAGGCACCAGGGCGGTTGCTACAGGAGATGATGCGGTACAAGCATATAAGCATTGCTTGGGTGTCCTCTTTCGGGGGGGGGGGTGTTTACAGCTTCTCCAGTGTGGGGATGTGGAGGATTCAGTCATGACACCAAATGAACTGCACCAGTGATGTGGGCAGAGCATGGGGGGGGGTATAGCAGGCGGCCAGGTGCTCCTGGGTAAACGCCAGCAGGTGTGAGCATAACACTGAAAGCTGTGATTAATTCCTAGCTTCTGGACTTGCCTGTGGACACCATTATTCTCCATCAGAGGACCATTAACAGCCACCTTTTCCTCTGGGGTGCACAGGAGGCATGTTTGAGTCTCTGACGTGAGCCAGGATAATGGCCACTTTCTTAATAAAAAATGAAATCATATGCTTATGCTGTAAATGTACAAAACCTTTGGACATTTGCAGTAAGTTTTTCGTCTTCTAATCCTGATTGTGCTCCGGTAGGGGGCGCCATAGTTCCCAAATGCCTGGTATGCATTTCAGAGAGCTGGAGACAGCGGATATCATGCAGAGGTTCTTCTAGGACCACGTCCTGCATGCAACCCAGCACAGCTCAACGCAGGACTGGTGGGGTTAAATAATGTAATTTAGACAGTCTATGATTCAGAAGTAGCTAAAGCTATAGCCTATTTGAGCCTTATAAGCACCCCCCCCCCCCCCGTTAAATGACGGATGGCTAGATGAGTGTAGTCTGCCTTTCTTCTCACTATTTAAAAGCCAAGGGTTTGTGTCGCGTGAGTTCAGGTCTCAGAACCTATGAAATTCTGTGGAGGCAAATTTTTCGGGTGGGGGGGGGGGGATCCACCACTTGGGCGGGCGACAGCTCCGCTCTCTCCGAAACAGGCTCCTGGGAAAGGGCTGCAATCTGCCCGTGTGTCTGTGCCCGTTTTCCCTCAAAAGCTGCAGCAGCGCTTTTCTCTTCCTCTCCGTAATCTGCTTCTAGGGTAAAGGGTGTAATTTCCACGTTCGGTGGAGGGTTTAATAACAGCCCGGCGTCGAGTTTTGTTGCCCCTGTAATTTAGCAGAGGAGAATGTTCTTTTTCAGTCTTGGATAGGAAGCGGGCCGGTCCCATCACAGCCGAGCACTCTGTGCCGTCCTCTGGACGGGCTGTGGGCGCGGCTCCAGGTCTGCCGCTGCAGCGATCCACAAACAGCCCACCAGCCCTGCTCTCCACTTCCTGCGTTCTGCATTTATTGGAACTCTCATGAATCTGAGCGATTTTTCTTTCTACCTTTTTAATCATTTATTCATTATGATTTAATCATAATTTATTTATGAAATGAACAGAACTAGTTTTGCTTTAATAATAAGCTTTTTCTTATACAAGTGTTCTCAGTTTCCTACCTAATGCCAGAAGAGTCTTATTTATTTTCTCCATTCTTTTTTTTACAAAACTCCAACACAGCTCATTGTGTGAAGTTAACCCGGGGTTCTGAGAGAAGTCGCCCACATGGCCTTAATTCCATTCACCACTGCACCCTCTGAATCTGAGTAATCTGCTTATTTAAATCAATTTATGTTGTTGAAAGCGGCAGCGGCGTTTAATTAAGTTCAGTCTTGGCGGTTTAATTTCTGAGACGAGCACGTCGTCAGCGAAGACCAAATTGAGGAGATGGCCACTTAATTGTTTTCTGGAAGGTTCCTTCACGGGTTCCCCGCAAGTTAATTGCCACTGCGGATGGTAAATTAAGAGCGACACTTCGTGCCTCTCAGGTGCGGAGGAAACGTGAAACGTCTTGATCACGGGCAGGAACCTGAGCCGCTCCAACCTCATGGGTGGAGACCTGGAGGCCTGCCTGCATGCTCACATGCTGCCCCCAGACCTGGAGGCCTGCCTGCATGCTCACATGCTGCCCTCAGACCTGGAAGGCTGCCTGCATGCTGACGTACTTCCCTTAGACCTGAAGGCCTGCCTGCATGCTCAAATGATTCCGTCAAAACCTGGCGGCCCGCCTACACGCTCACGCGCTTCCCTCAGACATGGAGGCGTTAGTGCACCTAGACCCACACCCAGCCCTAACCCTACCATACGTAACCAAACGAAAACACAAGGCTTCTGGCAATTTTTGAAGGCTTCTCACAGATTTTTATAACACTGAGTTTCCCCTGCTTACTGCCTGTGATTCCCTTATGGCTCCTCAGTCCTCACTAACCACAGGTTGGATTTGGCAAGATAAGCACTGCTTCTGTTTTGCTGGTGCATCGAGAGAGTGCAGGGTGCAGAGCATGTTTATGTATGTGTGTGTGTATGTTTTTGTTTTTGCATGGATGGGGGTTTGTGTGTTCCTCTCCTATCTTTTAACACTGCAATTAGCACTTGTCCAGTGAGCTGTAGGTGGTATTCAGCCCCGGAAGCCCTCGTGCATTATGGGTAATGGTAATGGATAGCGGGATGCCACGGAGAAAGCCGGCAGGGGTTCCGCATGGAGGGATGGGCACTAAGCACCTGCCGATGGCGTCGGAGGGCTCCGTGCTCTTACGTGGTATAGGGTTAGGGGGTGCCGTATCGCATGAAGGAAGCTCAGCATCACAACACTGTAGCTGCTCTGCTAAATGGATAAATCAAATGTCCATTTAATTCACACTCCTTTGTTTATTTTCCGTTTCTGAGTCTTCCTGTCTCCTCCCAAATAAGCAGTTTCTATTTATTTGCTTCTCTGTTTATTTATTTACTTGCATCACTCTGTTTCTGGAAGGGCTAGGGCCCCCTCCCACTGATCTCAGTGCATGTACACCCCCACCCAAACACCATCCTGGGCCACACCTGCCCAGATCTTTCCATAAATCCACAAGCAGTCTGTTTTTGGTCTTGTTCTGGTCCCTCCAGTAAAAGGCCCCCACTCCCCAATCCCTTTCCACCCAGCCCCAGCGTCCCGTCCTCTCCCCGGTCCTCCATAAAGCTCTTTATGCATGTGCCCAGCAGCTTCCTGGGGAACCCCTTCCCCTCCCCCTCTCCCGCTGATGTTTCCACACTAACTCCACCCACAGGTGGGAACTACGACAGCCTGTTCGACATCAAGAAGGGGGTGGGCACCATCGTCATCGCCAAGCCACTGGATGCCGAGCAGAGGTGCTTCTACAACATGACCATCGAGGTGACCGACGGTACCAACACCGCATCCACACAGGTACCCAGCCACGCCCCCCCATGGTCACCTCAGTGCTGCACACGCACCCTTTCTCCCTGTCTCGCCTCAACACTGTGGTCAGACCATAATTCCCCGTCTCTTGAACACTGTGTTCTGATAGTCTGATCTTTACTCACTGTCTCACTTGAACACTGCAGTCTCAACATAGCTCCCTGTCTTTCCTGAACACTGTGGTCTGACCATAATTCCCCGTGTTACTTGAACACTCTGCTCGGACCGTAACTTCCCATCTCACCTAAACACTGTGGCCTGACTGTAAGAACCCGTCTCGCCTGAACGCTGTGGTCTGACTGTAACAACCCGTCTCGCCTGAACGCTGTGATCTGACTGTAACTCCCCGTCTCGCCTGAACGCTGTGGTCTGACTGTACCTCCCTGTCTTGCTACACAGTCACCTGCACACCCATCTCCGTTGTGCCATTTCTTACATTCCATCCCATGGCGTATCCTGTCAATATGGCCATTCTCGGCACGGCCTGGCTCTGCTCCACTTCTCTCACCTGTAGCTCATCCCTCTTGCAACCCAGCATGACACCAAGTGTCCCCCCCTCCCCTTCATCTTCCTGCCAATGAACTGCCCGTCCCGGAGTCCATGTTCCTCATCATCTGTCATCCACTCCTTTGGAGGCACAGGGGAGCGATGGTCCATTTCTGCAATAAAGGGCGCAGAACCTCATTCCGGAAAGCTTTAACGAGAGGTGTGACGTGTACAGGCGTCTGTCAAGAACACATCACAGAGTCAGTCACCTGGCAGGATCAAGGTGACGACGTCCTTTTTTACATCATACGTCTGTAAAATTCATGGCTGGTGAAGGTCAACGTTTCGGGCAGTTACGGCCCCGAGCCCCTGCTGCTCATTTTTCCTCCTTTCATGAGCTTTATACTCAGAGGAAACAAAATCAAAATCTTCTCTTGGCTCTTTGAAAAAATGACGCCGTGGGATTTTCCACAATGTGTAAAAGGGAAAAAAGCAAATTTATAACACCTTTCCCCAAGATTCATAACTTGAATTAATGAAACAGTTAATTAATTGTAGTAATGATCAACATTATTAACTTTGGTACTGGTCCATTTGATCGGTCGTTCAGCCAGTCTGTCTTAACAGTCCTAACATTTACAGTTACCTTTGCCTGCCATTTTTCTTCTGAGCTGTGAGAATATCTCGTCACGCTGCAGTGGGCAGGAGGACAGGAGACGCCCCAGAATCAGCAGCTGTGGCAGCGTCTCCAGCTGCTCGGACAGATAACGTGGCGTGTAACGCACCGAGCGGCCAGTTAACGCGGCCGGCATCCTAAAGAGCGCCGTGAGAGATAAGCGTCTGCCCAGGACCACAGAGGCATCTGTACCTCAAAAGAAAGCAAGCGTCTCTTTCGGCACGTGCATTAGCCTGGAGGGCGGGCCACTCCTGTCATTCACACAAAACGATTCTGAATTTTTGGCTTGTGAAACCCACTACAGTAAAGACTTATATTAAAGACTTAAAGCATTTATCAAAGACTTTATAGCCATTTCCATCACCATTTCAACTGTTAACTTTTGTATATTATTCCTGTGTGCAAGTTAGTTAAAGTGCAAAGTCTATTAAGGTTAATTTAAAAATTCTAAAACAAAATCCCAATCGCTGATAGAGCGATTTGATCCTCACCTCAGCCCTGTCGCTGAGTGCGTCTCTGCTTTGCCATCAATTCAGTATTCAGACCTGTTTACCTGAGCTACTACTCTGTGTATTCTGCTTATTTAGCTTGGTTTTTTGGGACGGGGGGGCACTTTCCCTCAGGGACTTGTTCAACATTGAGCTACCTTCTCAAACAAGAGCGATTTCTTTGTTGTCTTGTCCTCCAAACCAGAGGGTTTATGATAGACCCTCCCTAACAGACCGTGCTTGGAGTTTCCTGAGTTGGGCAGCCTGACTTTGACAGGCTGGGCGATGCACTCCGCCTTCCGGAGTTTTCAGTAATTTATCTAACTTCCCTCTCTGGCCTGAGGTGGGCGTAAATATTTCAGCAATGTTTCACATGCAGCCTCGGCCATCGTCAGTGTGTGCTCCAGTAGCGCTGGAGAGTAGCCCAGCAGTCAACCGGACTGGCTGAAGAATTCCCTCCTCTTCTCCTCCATTTCTCCTCCTTTTTTCCACCTTACCTGGGCATCAGATCTTTCTGTTTCTCCCTCTTTTCAACCACCCCATTTTCCACTATGGAAGCCTGGCCAGACATCAGTAACAAATCCGAAAAATGACGAACGTCAATTGAAGCCAAGATCTTCTGTTCGCCATCACTGAGACGGCACTCCACGACACCGGACTAATTACCGCTCCCGCTGTCTAGCGGAAAGGGTTGGGGGGGGGGGGGGGCTTACCTGTACGAGCGAGGGAGCATGCCATAATTAACTCAGCCGGTTGGTCTGCCATTGCAGGGGCTGTTACTAATAAAGCCATGTTAATTGCACTGCATGACTGTTTTCCTTTATTCTTAAATATACATGCTTATCAGTTAAATTAAGACTTCTGTTTTAAGTGAATATCACCAATGGGAACTGCACCAGTTTGTGGCAGTGTGAGCCCTTTACCAAGGAGTGCTTTGACAGGAATGATTTGTGATGTATATCCTGACATTTTCCAGTGGCTGAGTGTCCATCACCTTTGATTAGGGGGGAATGTCAAACTTGCCCTTCATGACATTGTGTACCCAGCTGGCTGTCACCGGTGGGCTAGTGGGGTTTTTTGTATTCTGTCCACTGGCACTGCGTTTACCCAGAAACACCCACGGCTGCTCTGGTGGACACGACTGTCACACGTGTTCACGCTGAGGGACTGTGGCCCCCAGCTTGCGTAACTTAACGACGCCCAAGCTGGTTTCCGAGCAGAGCTGCGTGGTTTGTTTTGGGTGTGAGATGGGAAATCTTGATTAATTCTCTCACCACGTTTGGCCCAAAACAACAGCACTGCCCCTCTATTGTCTGCGGACACAAGTGGCTCGGTGGGAGAGCGGTGGAGACCTCCGTTTAACCGCGGCCTGAGTGCAGCCAGCGGGCGGCATGCCAGCACACCGAGGTTCGCTCAGCCTCCAGGTCAGCGGTGGAGCGCCTACAGATGGTGGCGCCGCGTGTCGCTATTGTTGGAAATTGGAAGTTTTTAAAAGCGGAAGGCGATCGCTGTTAGTATCCTTAAATTTAGATTTAGGCCCAGCGTGTGCCGTTCGTTATGTAACGGGATGAAGAAGCCGCTTAATTTCTGTCCGTGTTCTGGGTTTATTTGCGTGTGTATTCATGTACGGAAAGGAACCATTTCCAGAAAAGTAGCTCACTTACAAGAAAAGCCCGTCAGCGATATGCTTGCTGTGGAAATGACTCAGAACCATCCACCCACACAGTCGTTTGCCGGCACATTCCGCGGAACATGTGAATGGCAGCAGACCAGCAGATGCCTCCACAAAGCACCTTTTTTTCTGTCTCTGGAAAGACATTTTTCCCTCAGACAGGTATTCACTTCCTGGTTGTGTGTCCCCCCCCCAAGGTATACATCACAGTGATGGACAACAACGACAACGGGCCCGTGTTCTCCCAGCCCACCTATGATGTGTCCATCTCGGAGGATACCCCAGCCGACACAGAGGTGGTCCAGGTTCTGGCCACGGACCGAGACGAGAAGCACAGGCTGACCTACTCCATCCATAGCACCATCGACCCCACAAGCATGCGCAAGTTTAGGATGGATCCGTCCACCGGAACCATCTATACTGCCGAGAGGCTGGACCATGAGGCTCGGTCCCAGCACGTCCTCACTGTCATGGTCAGTGGTGGGAGTGTGGTCTCATCCCTGGTGGTCACAATATCTCCCTTTTCCATTTTATTGATCAATCATATGCCATGAATTCGGCCTCGTATTTTCAGGTAGATTTCAGTGGTAACTTTTGTTCACTGGATAAGTAGCGTTTCCATATAGCATCTTTCTCATTTTGATATCCCGTCTGTTTGTTTAGACTCATATCATTGAAATATAATTACACGCATGATTTGAAATTTTTGTCCTTTATGAAGGGTTTTGACTTCAAGGCCGTATTATGTCTGAAGAGTTTAAACAAACTGCTTAAATTTACCTTTGATTATCATCTCATTTTTAAAAGAAGTCAAATTTGGTCATTCTCTATGAGCCTTTGGCCGTTACGGGCTTTACAAATTACGCAAAAACAATTACCCATAAACGATAGCTGTGCAAATAGGTTTGACTCGCCCACTCCTGTAATTGAGTTTGTAACAGTAAGCACCGGCTGCTTTGTCTGCAAATAACTGAATGTGCAGTATTTGTTCAAATATGCTTTGGGTTTGTATAGGGGATGACGTATTATCAAGTTATTGTTTATCCCATAATATTTTATATGCTGTGCCAGGGTAAGGGATTAATATGCTGGAAGTGTTTAAAAACACAGATGTTTATGACAGTATTATGAAACATCTCCCATTGGGACATGTCTCAGATACCAATAGCTTTCCTCATATCCTCATATATTAAGTAAGCATCTAGCCCTCTGCCCCAGCCATTATGCTAATGTGCTACTGTTGTGCAAGCTTCTCACATTATGCAACAATAATTTCATTTTTTGGAAAAGCATTTCATAAAACAATTATTAGAGGTGTCATATGGGATATAAATATTAGTCTTTTTAGGCTCCTAGCCTACTAGACTACTAACCGTATAGTTTGTTTTTTCTATCTTATTTTTTTCTCTCCCCCCCAAATTCCCTTGCTCAGGTAAAAGACCAGGAGTTCCCCTACCGTAGAAACCTAGCACGGGTCCTGGTCGATGTCGAGGACGCTAACGACCACGTCCCGTACTTTACCAGTGCCCTGTATGAGGGGTCCGTGTACGAATCTGCGGCAGTAGGCTCTGCTGTCCTTCAGGTGACCGCGTTAGATAAGGACAAGGGGGACAACGCGGAGCTGCAATATGCCATCGAGGCAGGTCAGTACAGGGTACCGGTCCTAAGACTTCTTTTTTCTCCCTAATGCCTCCTTATAAAACAGTCAGAGAGTTTTTAGATTCTTTGCTAGATTTGTGAAAAATACGTGTTGCTAGCAAGTTTTATGCTTTCTCTTCTTTTAAAAATGGCTATATTTTTGTCCTCTGCAGGAAATACCGCCAACACCTTTCAGATTGAGCCAATCTTGGGAATCATTTCCATCGCCCGAGAGTTGGACATCACAGCCATTGGCCACTATGTCATTACAGTCCGAGTGACGGACAACGGCTTGCCACCCTTAAGTACGACTACCATGGTGCGCATCACCATTACTCTGTCCAACAATGCAGGCCCCAAGTTCCTGCAGAAGGAGTACCAAGCAGAGGTCAACGAGAATACACCCATTGGCACATCTATCATCACAGTCAGTGCCATGAGTCAGTCCACCCTGATTTATGACATTAAGCTTGGCAACACAGAGAGGAGGTTCAGGATCAATCAGTATACTGGAGTTATAACTACCCAGAAGCCCCTTGACTATGAAAACACTGCATCATATGCCTTAATCCTACAAGCCTCCAACATGGCTGGGATGGCCTCGAACGTCACCATCAACATTCAGGTGGTCGATGAAAACGACAACCCCCCGATCTTTCAGCAGCTGCAGTACGCGGGCAGCATCAGCGAGGAAGCACCCATAAACAGTGTGGTTCTGAGCACTGACAACAGCCCATTAGTCATAAAGGCCACGGATGCTGACAGAAATCAGAATGCTCTCTTGGTCTACCAGATTGTGGAGGACACAGCAAAGAAATTTTTCACTGTAGACTCTAGCACAGGATCTATAAGAACCATTGCCAACTTGGATCATGAAACGATTGCTCATTTCAGATTCCACGTGCATGTGAGAGACAGTGGAAAGCCCCAGCTAACTGCTGAAAGCCCCACAGAGGTCACCATACAGGTGATTGACACTAATGATTCCCCTCCTCGATTTTCCCAGGATTCATATGAAACTGTCTTGCTGCTTCCCACATATGTTGGCGTGGAGGTATTAAAGGTTAAAGCCACAGATCCTGACCTTAACGTTCCTGCGGAATTGACCTACACACTTGCAGATGGATACTTGGAGCATTTTTCCATTGAACCTGCTAGTGGTATTCTGACTGTGAAGAACAACAATTTCTCCAAAGACCGCTTCAGATTCAACGTTAAGGTCTCTGATGGTAAATTCTCCAGCACAGCACTGGTCACCGTGCTAGTCAAAGAGGCCATGGACAGTGGTCTGTTTTTTACACACAGTTTATACTCCACTTCTATCCAGGAGAATATCACTAACATCACGACAGTGGCTGTGGTCAATGCAGTGGGACACCGCCTCAACGAGCCCTTGAAATACAGTCTCCTGAATGCTGGGACTAAGTTCAAAATTAAATCCACCTCTGGTGTCATAGAGACTACTGGAGTTCCATTTGACCGGGAAGAACAAGAGTTCTATGAGTTGGTCGTTGAGGCAAGCCGAGAGCACGACCACCTAAGGGTGGCGAGGGTAGTTGTGAAGGTACAAGTGGAGGACATCAACGACAATGCCCCAGTGTTTGTCAGTCTTCCATACTATGCAGCCGTACAGGTAGAGGCTGAACCTGGGTCCCCGATATTTCGAGTCACAGCTGTGGATCAGGACAAAGGAATCAATGGTGAAGTGTCCTACTTTTTAAAGGATGATTATGGGCACTTTGAGATTAACAGACTCAATGGTGACCTCCGCCTGAAAAAAGCCTTTGAATCAGATTTGTCAAATGTAGAGTATAAAGTACTTGTGTATGCCAGAGATGGTGGCCATCCTCCTCTGTCTACCATGGTGGAATTTCCGATCACCGTAGTAAACAAAGCCATGCCCGTCTTTGACAAGTCATTCTATGCAATTTCGGTCAATGAAGATGTTGCAGTGCACACTCCAGTTCTCGGTATAAATGCTACCAGCCCTGAAGGTCAAGCTATTATATACACCATTGTGGATGGGGATCCCAGCTCTCAGTTTAGCATTGGGTTTGACACTGGCATTATCAGTGTTATTAACTCACTAGACTATGAAATTAGTCCCATGTTTAGATTGATTGTGAGAGCAACAGACTATCTAACAGGAGCCAGAGCAGAGGTTGACGTTGATATAACTATCGTAGATGTGAATGATAACCCTCCCATGTTTGAAAAGATGTTCTACAAAGCAACTCTGTCTGAAACATCCATGATCGGGACTCCAGTTCTTCAGGTCGTGGCAAAAGACAAGGATTCAGATAAGAACAATATTGTGCGATATCAGATTTTCTCCAATATGTACAACAGCACAGACCATTTCCACATTGACAGTAGCAGTGGACTCATTTTGACAGCCCGTCTACTTGACCATGAACTGATCCAGGAGTACAACTTTGTTGTTAGAGCAACAGATAATGGTTTCCCAGCTTTAAGTAGTGAGGTGGCTGTTACTGTTGTCGTGAATGATATGAATGACAACCCTCCTGCATTTAACCAGCTGCTCTATGAGTCATATATGAGTGAACTTGCACCAAAAGGGCACTTTGTAACCTGTGTACAGGCATCTGATGCAGACAGCTCTGATCTGGATAAGCTGGAGTACAGTATCCTGTCTGGCAATGAAAGGATGAGCTTTGCCATGGATAGCAAAACAGGAATCATTACCCTGTCCAACCACCGCAAGCCGAGGATGGATCCTGTTTACAGTCTGAACGTTTCTGTTTCAGACGGCGTGTTCACCAGTACTGCTCAGGTCCACATCAGAGTTTTGGGCGCCAATCTCTATAGCCCAGTTTTTAGCCAAAATGTATATGTTGCAGAAGTCAGAGAAAATGCTGCCATTGGCTCCAGAGTTAGTCAGGTGAAAGCCACAGATATGGACTCAGGACTATTTGGACAAGTGGCATACTCCTTTATAAATGACCTGGCTAAGGACCAGTTCAGCATTGAAAACAATGGTCAGATAACAACTTTAGAGAAGCTGGATCGAGAGAACCCTGCAAATAAGGACATTGTCCTCACTGTCATGGCCCTCGATGGCGGTGGACGGGCCTCCTATTGCACCGTTAGGGTGATTCTGGTGGATGAGAATGACAATGCTCCCAAATTTCGTGCCGTCGAATATCGGGCCAGTGTAAAATCGGATGTAGGTGAGGGTTTTTTAGTCACGCAGATCCAGGCCTATGACTCAGATGACGGAGCCAATGCCAAGATTACCTACTCCCTTTATAGTGAGGCCCATGTCCCGGTGGTGGACATCCTAGAGATTGATCCAGACAATGGCTGGATGGTTACAAAGGGCAGCTTCAACCACCTGAAAAACTCCATCCTGTCCTTTTTTGTGAAGGCTGTTGATGGTGGTATCCCTATTAAGCATTCCTTGGTATCAGTTTATATCCATGTGTTGTCCCCAGAGAACCCAATCCCAGCTTTCACCCAACCCCAGTACTCTTTCACCGTCCCTGAGGATACTCCCATCGGGGCAGCACTAGGCTCGGTCCACCTGACTTCAGGCCACAGTGCCACCTTTAGTATCGTGAGTGGAGAGATGAGGGAAAACAACCTGGATGGCATCTTTGTGGTAGAAAAGGAGACAGGGCTCATCAAACTAGACAAGCCCCTGGATCATGAGGTCCTTGACGCCTTTCACTTTAAGGTCTCGGCTACTATGAAGCAAGCCAGGATGGACTCTGTCTCCACAGTAGATGTTGAGGTGAAAGTCTTAGACCTCAATGATAACAAACCTTCTTTTGAATCAAATTCCTACGAGGCAACAGTCATGGAAGGGATACCTATTGGTACAAGAGTAATACAAGTCCGTGCCTTGGATCCCGATTGGGGTGCTAATGGACAGGTTACATACAGTTTGGCACCCACACCAAATGTGGAATCACAACAAAATACTTTCAGCATCGACAGCAACACGGGCTGGATCTCCACCCTCAAAGAACTGGACCATGAGATGCACCCATCATACAGCTTTGCTGTGGTCGCTTCAGATCTCGGTGAGACGATCTCCTTATCCTCCACCACCACAGTGTCCGTGGTCATCACAGATGTCAACGACAATCCACCCAGTTTTGTGGAGGACTACTACAGAGGATCGGTGAGGGAGAGCGACCCCCCGGGCGAGGTGGTGGCCGTGTTGCACACACGAGACAATGACAGCTCTGACATCAACCGCCAAGTCAGCTATCACATCACAGGTAGGAGCTGATTGGGTCCATCTTCTTCATCGCAAAGATAATGAAAAAATTCTGCCATGCTTTGGCCCAGAGGTAGAACAAGTAGAAATAAATGTTTCTAAAGCTTCAATAACACATTATTGATTTATCCATCAGAAACCCTTCAGTGGAGATGAGTATTTAAAAAAATCCAATAGAGATTTTTTGAGTGACCAACTACCATGTTGATTTTGATCTTATGAGTTTTTTTCTTTATGTGAATTGACACTTGATAGGTTATACCCTTGTTCTCTTAGACATGTATTTAAAGTATCAGGTTGGAGGTTTGGGGTCATATTGACCCATATAACTTGTCCAACTCAAGTTCACTGATCTCAAGCTTCCACATTGTCTTGGTTTTTGCACCAGGGTCAGATCACAGGTTCTTACAAATTTTTATCATGGCGGATGTACTTCTGACTTGGACCAGTGGGTTGGTCCTTTGATCCTGTGTCATGACCTAACCATTGTCTCTCCTCGGCCAGGATGTGCTGTTGGGTGCATGTTGCATGTGCACATGTCAAGGGGCCACTTAGGACCCGGGTGATAGCAGACCAATGAATAAACAACACACTAATGGAATGAACGCTTTTACTAACAGTGAAATTAAGGACAATGACTGATTAATAATTAATGGGTGCATGTAAAATAATGTGGTCATAAAGTTTTGCTGACATTTCTTATCATGCAACATAAGCACTTTTTAAAAATTTAACAACTTTGGCATTTAATAAAACCACAGAGTGTGGGCTTTGGCAGTGTAGACAGTGAATATTTTCAGAAACTGTCTAAAACACTAACTGATACTCTGAATTTCATGAAATCTGTCAGGAGAGATGTGTTTTCCCCTACAGCTTTTTATAAATAATCTTCATGAAGTTATACCATTTGTTTGCCGCATAAATCACGTAGCAGGCAAGGTGGATCCTGACTCAGCCGAATATTGGACACACAACCAATGAGCCGGGGGTCATAAATTCTCCAGCCACCCGAACGGAAAAAGCTGAGAATTACGGATTTGATGAATGCATAGAAAATTAAGGCTGTCGGTCATTGCAGAGGAAATGAAAGTGTGTCCTGCACAACATCAGTTTTTTTGATCCATTAACCACAGAAAACATCATTACTTCTAGTCAATGGAATGCGCCGGAACTGTTCACATAATGAAAACTTGGCTATCAAAAGAGGGGTGCTCTGATGGACAAACTCCTTGATCTCCTTTAAGAAGGAAGAAGGTCCCAGCTCTTAAGGACTCCCTTCAGTACAGGCCGGGTAGCCTCCCATTGTCATTGTTCGGCTAGTCTGTGGCCTGCTGTCACTATCGCCTGTTTGTAAGTCTGTTGATTAGCACTGCCTTAAGCAGGCAGAGATTTATGGCTCATCTAAGTCTGTATAATTTAGAGCCCGGCAGCCCTGTGTTTTGACAGCAAGTTTGCGGAGAGAGATACTAGCTGGCTTGCTGCCAAAACGTGTCATAAACATCTGAATATGCTAATGGTCTGTTTGGGGAGGCTTTTGTTTATGCGATTCTTGATTGAAATACAGGGAAATTATCAAATGAGCACAAGCTGGAAATCTTCAAGAAATCTACAGAACTCTGAAGTTACTGAACAGATTTTTGACGGAAACGCACTCTGATAAGGGCTTGTTTGATGGAAGTCCAATGGGCTATTTGTAAACTACAGTAGCTGTGTCTGCAGAACTGAGAGATAAGGGACAGGAGGAGGAGATGGTGGTCCCACAAGGGGTAATGGAACAGGGGGAAAGCCCTAAACACACCCATCGCATGTTGATGAATGTCTGATTAATTCCTGTTTCGTTGGTGAAAATGGCCAGTTATATTCTATTGATATACAATATTATTATTATACTCATTTACGGCCACTCTGAGCTTCTTCAGCATGACTCACACTGGAAGAAGGAATTTGTCACCTGATGCTCAGTGACCTGAAATCTGTTCCCTCCTGACCTCCTAGTTGAAGGTGAATGTGAGTAAGCCAGCAGCTCTGATTTATCCACTGCCGGTGTTCATAGCATCTCTATAAAAAAACGAAATCAGACAAGTATTAATCACCAGGTAACAAATTAAAAGGATTCAGACCCTTTGTTTGAGGCGGCTGTGGTTTTCTGTGCTCAAGGTGACATAAAATATTGATAAACAGTGAAAACAAGCACAGTGAAGTGCCCATTAATTATTCAGGGCCTGTTGATGTAGCGCAGCCCGAGACGAGAGGCCCAGGATCTTCCTGCTGCCATCGGAATCTTTTTAGATCCGCTCTGTTTGTTTGCAGGCACATAAATAGATGCATATTAAGTGCCGGCTGATTTGCGTTGCAAAAAATGAAGCTGGGCTGAAGAATCTGAGCTGTATGGAGCTGTGCATGGGGGGGCGGACGAATCGTTGTGGTGCGTGGCGGTTTATAAGCCGTCACTGATTTCCCTGGGTGACGATACCATCACCAGTGAGTCTCTGTTCCCTCTGCCAAGAGAAAATGATGTTAAAGTAGAAGTGTTTAGAAATGCGAGGCTGTTCCCCCGCAGCTGCGGGACAGCGACACGTGGGCTGCGTAACTCCCCCCCCCCCCCCCCCCCCAATCCATCATGTGCCAGCAGCAGCACCTGGGTGTTATTTAGCCATAAACAAAAGCTGACACCATAAGGAGTTTAATGCCACGACGGGCTGGCCCACCTGTGACAGGTTTGCGGATCACTGCCAGGCTGCCCCGCTCGTGTGATTTGGGGGGTGTTGGGGCAGAGGTGGGGCCTGGTGTAATCCGAGCAACTGTAAGGAAGGCTGGCATTTTCCTAACTGATTCGCTGCTAAGCCCCCTTTCCTAAAGCAGGCCGCTGACTGAGGCCTACAGCCCGACCGTCTGATGGCTTCTCTGCATCATAGCCTTTCCCCCCCACCACCATCTCTATTAAGCCCCGCATGTCAGAGCCACCACCACACAGCAACTTTTCCTATCTGCTTAGCCCCTCCCTCTGAGTTATAATGCCCGTGCCGCCTCCAGCGCATAACCCGATTCCACATTCTCTGACACTCTATGGGGAAATGCGACAGGCAAGCAACGATTTTCAAAGCTGAGTTTACCTCCATGAGTCACGTGGTGATTCCTGTCCCACCCGCCCCCACATCCATCCACTGGCAAACAGAACCCTGAGGCTCTGACCTCAGAGAAATGAGAGAACGACCCGCAGGTGTTGACAGCCTTCTCTGAAACAGAGGACAGGGACCGGCTTAAATGTCACCCAGCAAAGCTGCATGTTTGTTATGTTTGTCTGCCATTTGCCGCCTTCAGCCCCTGTGTCCCTGATTGCTGGGCTAACAGCCCATGTGTTCATTGGATGCCTGAGGCGAGACTGTCCCCTCAGTGTCCCCAGCCTTCCCTGACTCTTTGCCACCTGTCGTCTAGCTCAGGGGACACAGTATGGTGGAGGCATTAAGTGTCAGCGGTGGCCCGTCCCCCTCCCATGTTTCCTTCACGCTTAATTGCGGGTGCTTATCTCTGTGCCGACCTGTCCTTTATTGGAACGAGATCCCGGTGCCTGCGTCTGATATGTCGGATTCCTGCTCCGAGTCCCTAGCGGTTTCCCCGGGGACACGCGCAGGTGCTCGTCAAGTCTGCACTGCTCGTAATCTCTCACCAGGGCAGTCTGCAGGTAATGAAATTGTCCCGGTGAATTGGCCCATGGCGAATCACGGCCCAGTGGGAGAGGCCGTGTCCACCCTGCTTCGACAATCTGCTCAATTACGTGAAATCGCTTCAGCATGTGGAGGGTGTCGGGGCTCTTTAAACACACTTAAATTACAGTGCTCCGGAAGCCATCTCCACCAAGCTGTCCTACATAATGGGGCCCGTTTGCAGCTGTAATCGCTCAGATGGAAGTCAACATTTTCAACTTCTTTTCTGGTGTCCCCCTAACAGTAGGGGCCCAAAAATAGTTACAAGACGAAATTTCCCAGCCCTATGCTGGAGGCAGACTTGAAGGCAGTAACAGAGGTGACCTCTCACGTTTAATGATTTTTTTAATTAACTCTGCTCCAGAGGCATCGTCTGCGGAGGCTCCTTTCAGAAGCTTTATCATCTGGCAGGAAAGCTGGTAAAATAAGGCAGAGTCTGCAAGGGGGTGATTGCAGGTGTCCCAAGTTGGGGGGTCTTGAGGATGACAGGTACACGAAAATGGAAACAGCTGGGGGCTGCTGTAATTACTGAGCAGACCAGGCCACAGCAAAAGAAGAGGAAAAGTGTGGAAGGAATTGCCCATTCCTGGCTTAAGCACCTTCTCATGAAAAAACAAAAGAGAGAGAGAGAGGCATCCCCTGCAAACCCGAGTTCTGCTGTTAGCTTTGGGGTTTACATCACACGGTAGCTGTTGTGTTCCTGAGCTTGTCTGACTGCGCTGAAGTAACCAGCAGAGCCTGTTACCCTGCAGCGATTCTCTCCCAGGTGTAACCTAAACCTTTGTTTTTTTTTTTTTGTTTTTTTTTTAATAGCTCAGAGGTTTATCTAACCATCCCTCCTGGGAAAAAGCCAGTGTTCAGACATGGTTGGCTTATACAGTATATGTGGCAGGACACGCTTCAGCCATTACCCAGCATGCCATTCCGCTGAGCCTCGCTTGGACCCAAGCATACCTGCCTCATTCGCCCGCTCGTGTGGGCTGAACCAGGTGTTGACAGCGCTGTTATTATGGGAAGGAGAGAGGATAAGCGGCAGCAGCTAATTGCCGAGGAACACCGCGGAGTTGAGCGATTTTATCGCAGGTGGTAAATCACTGGGTTCATTATGTGAATGACCGTAATTGATGGCTTGGCTTTTAATTTAAATGTGACGTCCAAATAAAACTGGGATTATAATATTTCACTGTGCAGAGGCGCTGTGAGATCAAACGGAAGGTCATGAAGTTGCTGTCAGATCTCGAATGTTCTTTATCACCATGGTGCTGGATCACCATGCAGGGGACGCTGTGTGATTCGCGTTTCCTGTGGTACATGTTTATGAAGTGTTTAACATCATCAAAATGAGTGTCTCATATCTGGATATATGTATAGAGTTAGCTGCTCCCCTGTGCACAGGTTTTTAAAGTGACCTCCAGCACAAACAGAGTAACATTTTGGGGATGTTTTTAAGCATTTGCTTAGAAAAAAAGGTGATGAGTTTTTGGAATAGGGTTAGAAACCCTGGTGTCAAGGTGAGTCATGAATGTTATTAGGAGGACTGATATATAAATGTTTTTGTGCGTGAGTAGACCTCTCTGCCAACTGTTTCTCGGCTGTCCTTCACGCAGGGGGAAACCCGAAAGGGGAGTTTGCACTGGGGCTGGTGCAAGGCGAGTGGAAGATGTATGTGAAGAGGCCCCTGGACAGGGAAGTACAGGACCTGTACTTGTTGAATGTCACCGCCAGTGACGGGCTTTTTGTCACCATGGCAGTCGTCGAGGTCACCGTGACAGACACTAACGACAACACTCCTGTTTGCAACCAGGTCAGCGGTGGACATTTACACCCTACAAGCCTATTACTCACTCCCGATTCAATCTGAACACACCCACAAGTTTTTATTTTGTTGATGTTTTCTTGCCAGGCTTTATATACTGCCTCATTCCCTGAAGATGTTCCCAACAACAAAGTTATTTTGACAGTAGGAGCAACAGATGCAGATATAGGGTCCAATGCAGAGATTCAGTACTCTCTCTCTGGCCTTGGTGTTGAAGACTTCTACATGGATGAAGACACTGGTATGTGTGAATATATTACTAATCTAGATGGCCCAAGGACAGTACCATGTGGAACCCCATAATTCACACAAAAAATGTTGAAAACTACACATTTTAGGGGGCCTTTAGTGCCAATTTCATGTATGTTTTATGAGTGTGCTTTGGTCGTTATACAAACTAAAATCCTCACTGCGGATATAACTACATAACAAAGTGAGCCATTTCACTGCTTTACCATTAGTACTGGATCTGATTCTTTAATGCAGACTGCATCCTAATGGCCATGTTTACACAGATATGAGAACTACTGTTGTGAGGCTGCTCCCTATGAAATATAAAAGAAATATTAGTGGTGGGAATCGCATTTTCACAGCATGTTTTTTTAAGCAAGGCTCTCGGTTACAGCTGTTTTCAGTTTGACATGCCCTACACTGAAGAAAGACCTTCTTAATTGGGTTCTGAAGGGCAGGTCCGCCCGCCTCGTTTACGAGTTCGGCGGGAATTAGACTCAGCGAGCATTCGCTGGAGGACTTTCTGACAGTGTACTGCTTATTAATTTGGATGTGACCCCAAAGGTCTTATTTATCACTATAGTAATAGAGCTGCAATAGGGTAATACCATAGTTATAAATATGATGTGAAAGGGTCTGTGTGCAGTTTGCATAATGATGGAAACTGTTCTCCCAGCACAGAGCTGCACTGGGGCAGCTAGACCCCCAGTGTTACTGCCCGCTCTTCTTGATGATGAGAGATTGCGCACCCTGACCATTAATGGCCATTGGTGCCATATATGTACTAAATATGCCTCTATGGACTTGGTATGCCAGCAGTACAGGACCAATTTGTTTGTGTGTGTACATGCGCATGTCTGCCTGAGACAGGACATACAGAGAGCATGTACAGCTTGTAACTGTCCTGAGCTTTGACTGATCTTGCAACCTACTAGGTGAACTCAAGACGGCCTCCACCTTGGACCGGGAGCAGACCCCCAGATATAAGCTTATAGCCCGGGCAACCGACGGGGGCGGGCTTTTCTGCCAGATGGAGCTTGCCCTGGAGATCCTGGATGTGAACGACAATCCGCCAGCGTTCTCCTCCCAGTGGTACACGGCCAGCATCTATGAAGACACAGCCACCAAAGCCCTCCTCACACGGCTTCAGGCCATCGACCCGGACGAAGGTGTGTAACAGGGAGCTCAAATTTATCCGCCATCTCTGATAAGCTGTGTCCATATTCAGATATTGCAGGTTTACCAGCAATTGACATGCTGGTTAATAAAGCACCCTTTGGTGGATATGAAGCTAGGAAGCCACCACTTAGAGGAGAGCCAAGGTCTCAGGGCAGAATGGGGGAAGCGTCAATCTGGCTGTGTTGGCCTGGGATTGCTGCCAAATGGCATGAAGTTCCATTGTCCCATTAGCATCTGTAGCCTGCTGAGATATTTCAGCTGTGTGGCACTGCGCTGCTTTCTGGTTCCTGTCCTGTTAACAGGGGTGGGGATCCTTCAAGCATTGAAGATCAGAGTACGGTTTTAAAAGTGCAGTGACACGCACAGCCCAACTTGACGGCTTGCAAAGTCCAGGAGATGAAAGGAATAATGTAAAAAACATACTGAATCTCCATTTTAAAAGCCTAATTTGGCACAAAAGCTGTGACAGCAATCTGAATGGCTAAAGAAGACCCATCACTTTGTTTTGCTTTGAATAAAAATTTGCAGATTCTATTTAATCTACTCTTAACTTTACTGAATTTACATGTGTACAGGGAGTAAAGAGTTCTTTGTACATGTGTGCTGTGCATGTGAACAGATAAATTTGAAAGAATTGAATATGAATGCTGAATTGTATGGATCAGCTGTGATTACTTAGCACGTAATTGCTTATGGTAACATCTGTCTTCCAGGTGTGAACCGCAAGGTCGTGTATTCCCTGGTGGACTCTGCAAACGGGTTCTTCTCCATCGACAAGACCTCAGGAATCGTGGTCCTGGAGAAGCCCTTAGACCGAGAGCTACAGTCATCGCACAACATCACTGTACGTGCCTCAGACCAGGGCGAGGGGGTTCGGCTATCCTCGCTGGCCAATGTCACCGTCATCGTGCTGGACGTCAACGATAACCCGCCCGTGTTCGAGCGCCGTGACTACCTGGCCACCATCTCCGAGGATGTACTCCTGGGGACAGAGGTGCTACGCATCTACGCCGCCAGCATGGATATCGGCACCAACGCCGAGATACACTACAGCATCCGCTCTGGAAATGAGCACGGGAAGTTTCACATCGACCTGGTGACGGGTGAGTGTGGCAGGCACCCACTTCCACTCCGGTTTCTGTACATTTTTAACCCTCTGGAGTCGACGGCATCGTTAACGATGCCACGTATCTTTCTCATGTATTTCAGTTCATAACTCGCTGAAATCTTATTAGAGAAACATGAAAAAACGCTGATCTCTGTCTTCATTTAAAAACGTTCAATGTCGGAAGTAAAAAATGTCGGCAAAAAATTAAACCATATTACCTTACTTTGTTTTACCTGCATCGTGGTCCCCCAAAGATCACTATTCACATTCTAAATAGCCACATTAGCACATATTCAAATCGCATCCGCATGGTATTTTGATGAAGAACGCAATGGTGAAACACGATCCAGATACATCCCCATCAGCGCCATTAAAAGGGGGAGGGGATGTGGCCAGGTGTCAATGGCTCATTCATACACATGAAGTTCACGTGTATACATATTCAATGAAAGGAGCCAGAAATAGTAACATGAGTTAGCTTTTTCTTATTTATTTATCCAACTGAATGTTGCAACTTCATCATTTAGTCATCTTCATATAGCCAAGACTTCAGTGATCAGATATCTGGGATCAACACAAATTTTCACCATTGCTTATTATGTACTTTTATGTTTCTGCAAGTGTTCCAAACTGCATTTTGCAATGTCTATACTTTGATGTCAAATTACAAACTTCACATAAATCTGACATATTTACAAAGTACACTAACATTAAGATGAGTTTGTTTGCCCATTGTGGTCTGCCACTTGGCTCAGCGGAGTATAGAAGGGTATAGAATGGGTACATTCTGAATGGAACACCAGTCCATCAGGGATCATTCCCACAACAATATTCACAAATTAAGATTCATTACCATAGGGCAGTTTAGCATTTTAAATAATTAAAAAGTCTTTAAGAAGAAAACCCTCATAATCAAAGGGAGAACATGCATAGCTGGGGCAGATTCCAACTTTCTGCTCTGTCAGGTGACTATTTATCCAAAACCCCTTGCTCTCCCTTTTGAACTTTGGCTAAATTATTCATTACAAAAATCTGAAAGATTAATGAATGACCTCTGTTCTGAATGTGGAATCTCTGATGATTTCTTGCCACCAAGGAGTCATCATGGTCTCCAAGGCACTGGACTTCGAGACGTGTAAGGACTACTTCCTCACAGTAGAGGCCCGAGATGGGGGCACTCCACCTCTCAGTGCAATCACCACGGTGAACATCAACCTGACAGACGTGAACGACAACGCACCGATTTTCAGCCGGGATGTCTACACTGCCATCATCAGTGAGGATGCCACCATTGGAGAGTCTGTTGTCAAGGTATTGCTGTAGCATGTGGTGTAGCAGTTAAGGAGCTGGAATTTTAACCTGAAGCTTGTTGTTTCAAGTACCAGGGGGCATGTTGTAGAACCTAAACTGAAGTGCTACAGTAAAATGGTTCGACCATACAAAGAGGTATATTAGCAGCATCCGCCAACTGATTATTTATTATGTTTGATAATTAATCGGTAAATATAAACAGTAATTTAGTCTTCGTGTTACTGCTTAATTTTTATTAAAAATGACCAAAAATGGGCTTTACACTAATAAAATCCCTGTCCGCTTTTGCTGCTTGTCACTGGTATCGTAGGTGATGGCAGAAGATTTGGACAGTCAGGTGAATGGACAGATTCTTTTCTCCATCATAAGTGGGGACAGGGAAAACCAATTCTTCATCGATCCAATCACGGGCCTGATGAAGGTCAACAAGGAGCTGGACAGGGAGATGGTAAGAGTGCTGACCCTTCCCACTGCCACACCCCCACAGCTGATACTAGTTTTTGTGGGATAGACTCTGAGTCTGAACGAGGAGCAGCATCAGCATGCCAAATTCATGTCCAGGGCACGTCTTGAAATTGCTGCACTGCTTCAGATTTGGCAAAGATGACATGCTGACAACTGAGCAGAAGAGAGGAGATAATATTGAGCCGTTAAGCTCAATCTGGTGGAGTACACCTGGCACTTGGGTCAGATTGAGGTCAGATCATGTTCCCAGCACAAACAAACCACCGCAGAGTTTGTTTGGGACGGGACTGAGACCATATTCTCTAAATGGTCTTGGTGTGGTTGTTTAGGTCTGCACCCAAGCGCAATTACTGTTCACACCTGCCCAGACAAATCTCGCCCAGGGGGAAAACGGGCCAAACAGTGCAGGTGTAAAAAACCCTTAGTCATCTTATGTAGGATTTCTGTGAAATCTGTGTCTGTATTATTACATTTTATGGAAGTCTGTCATTCAGTTTTGTATGTAATTCCTTTTAATCTCAAATAAATGCAAGCCACCTGCAGGACATTGTGTCTGTGTCGCCGACAGCAGCAGTGTATTTGCTCATTATGTGAACAAACACTAATTTCTGTCATGATGCACGTGGCTAATTATATGCGTCTCATGTGGCTAATTTGGATCATTCGCCTTGAACCAAAGCAATGTTGCTTTGCTTGGCGTGTTTTTTATTTGGCCAGCCACTGCAATTAAAAGTGAGAGATTGATGTTCCTTAATTCCCTTGTAAGTGCATGACATCAGCAAGCGGGGCAAAACATCCCCGGAGGCCACTACACTGGCCTGATATTAGTCAGCATTGCTGGAATCCATGCTAATTGATTCACAGGAGTTCTGTGCCTCTTCAGGGGATTACAAGACTCTTACCGTCTGTCAGACCATTGTACTTTTGGCCTCTGGTTTGGATGTGTCTTGCTGTTCTTTCTCGAAGGTGTCTGGCTACTCCCTCACCGTGAGAGCACTGGACAGTGGGTCACCAGCTATGTCTTCCACGGTGACGGTCAACATTGACATTTCCGACATCAACGACAACCCTCCGGCCTTCTCCTTGGCGAACCACACCGCTGTCATTCAGGTCGGTGCTGCCCCCACACCCCCATCCTACCCTGTACTCCATGACATCATGTGCATGTTTACATTTTTAGAAGCAGAGAGAGAGAGCGAGAGCTTGGCCAGGTCGGTGTGTTTCTTGGCTGAACCCTGCCGGCCTCGCAGTCGCACCATAAACACCATCCGCTGTCACCTTGTGTGACGCAGATGCTGAATTAACACGCGGTGCCGGCCCGCTGAGGGCCCCAGACAGATTTATGCGATAAGCCAAAGCCTTCACTTTTCTTTTACCCCGACAGACCTACAATTGACATTTGCCTTCGTTTAAGGTGTCCATAATCAAAAAGGTGCTTGTAGGCTAGACGGCATCCATTTTAAAACCTGTGTGAAGTAGGCATGGTTTTTCAGTTCGCAGCTTACATAACCTTCATTCCTCTTTCCTGTTTGATTGATTATTTACATAATGTGCGGTCGTGTTAAATTTCCCTTCGTTTTATTTTTCCTTCTCGTAAGTGTGCCACTCAAGTATGCGGGCAGTTGTTTTGGGGGAGGAGGGGGGGAGACTTAGGTCCTCCCAACTCAGAAATTTAATTTTATGTTTATGAGCCACGATGACTTAATGAGTGGGGAGGTATTTTTACAGCGCGGGCCGCGGGCTAAGGGCGCTCCACATTCCAGAAAAACAAAACTGAAATATTGCAGCTTATACCTTCAAATAAATTTTAAAAAGGGACATTTGGCTTTGGCCTCATCTGCTGAACCGAGCTAGACTTTAAATGGGTTTGTGTGTGTGGTACAGAACCAGATGCCCCCAGATCAGTGCAAAGTTATTTTGTAGGGGTAAGTAAAAGGCCTGTTTGCACCCCACATGGTCAAGCAGGCGCCACTCTGTTCTCAAATTCGGGTATCTCATTGATATGAGCAACTGTCCGTCACAGGAGAACAAGCCTGTTGGCACCAGTGTCCTTCAGCTGTCCGTCATGGATAAAGACGCTTCCCACAATGGACCCCCCTTTGAGTTCAGCATCATCTCCGGGAACGAGGGCGGCAAATTCGTGCTGGACCAGACGGGGCTGCTCACATCCAATCAGGTGTTCCAGAAGAACTCTGAGTATACCATGCAGGTGCAGGTGAGGCCACACCATAACGACCCCCCTGGCCCTCCATCCGGCATCCGTCAAAACCCTGTTCTCTCAGAAGCTGAGCCCAGGCTTACTTAGTACTAAAACAGAGTTTCCTTCCTGTGCAAAATGCCAAGGCCGGTAAAATGACAGTTACTGAGGCCAGGAGAAAGTACAGTGACAGCCCAGACCTGCTGTGTCCCTGTAGTCAAGAACAATCCAGGATAAACTTTAAGTATCTGGAACAGAATTATGTTGTTTTTAAGCAAAATGGTTTGCAGCTGGTTTTGTGTGCTTCTGTCTTCATAAATATATGATTTTCTTTGATAAGGACGTGATGCCGGTGTGAAATTTTATGCGGTGGAAAAACTAAACATCTGAACACTGTAAATTGGGGGAGAATCCCCATGGAGAGTCATCAGTTATCGAAGCAGTCGTTTGCAAACGCAGCAGGACAGAAGCTGAGTCGAGCAGAGCGGTTCATCTGAGTTTTCTCAGCTGCTGTTCGACAGCGTGCAGGACTGAGTTAGGGCTTGAATCAGAGATACTGGTTCCCCTGGGGATGGACACAGCTGTTCCTAACCGCTTAGCAGAGCCTGTTTCTGCAGCCGGCAAGTGTTGTGTGGTGGCCCTGGTGTGGTCTACCAGGTCTCCGGCCTGCAGCGCATACGTACAGCTGTGTCCGGGGAGCTTGTTGACATCTTCTGGCTGACAGTGGCTGTTGCCCAGTGTTGCTGGACACAGGTTTGCTGGTAGCAGAAGTCCAGCTTTTGCGGCTGATGCCGAAAATGTATTGATGTAGCCCAGAAAATGCCAGAAAATGTAGCCCAGAATGTGGCGCCTGGGCAGCTCTGGCCTGATCTCACATCAGTATGAGGATGACCTGCTTACCCGTTTTATTTTGCCATTCCTGTGTATCCTGTGTATTAGCCTCTCAACTCTTCTTGGTATTATGTGTTTCCTTAGTTTTGACATTAAGAGAAGTTTGAACGAGGCCCAATTTGTGGAAGAATTTTAATCCGGTTTTAATTTTAATTCTTCTTCTCATCTGTCACTTTCCCCTGTGTGTGAAGGCAAAGGATTCTGGGAAGCCACCTCTTTCATGCACCTCCTTTGTATTTATCCGTGTGATCGAGGAGAGTCTGCACAAGCCAGTGGCCTTCCCACTGGAGGTGTACATCGTCACAATGGAGGACGAGTTTCCAGGTGGTGTCATTGGCAAGATCCATGCCACTGACCAGGACCTGTACGACGTGCTGTCCTTCAGCCACAAGTACCAGCAGAAGAGCATGTTCAAGATCAGCCGGCAGGATGGCAAGATCATCGCTCTGAGCGGCCTGGACGCCGGCAAATATCTGCTGAACGTGACAGTGAGCGACGGGCGCTTCTCCGTGCCAGTGGATGTGGTGGTGCACGTGGAGCAGGCCACGGTGGAGATGCTGAGGAATGCCGTGACCGTTCGCTTCGAGAGCGTCACGCCCGAGGACTTCGTGGGCCTGCACCTGCGCAGCTTCCGACGGGCGCTGCGTGGAGTGGTGGCACCACAGGAGCACGACCTCCTGCACGTGCTGAGTGTGCAGCCTGTGCCGGGGACGCCGCAGCTCGACGTGCTCTTTGCCGTGCAGACCCCAGGTGGAGGTTTCTACAAGGCTGCCTACCTGACGCAGAAGCTGAGCGCCTCCCGCAGGGCACTGGAGAGCGTGTTGCGCGTCTCCGCCGTCCTAGACAAGAACTGCTCGGGTCTGGAGTGCCAGGAGAGGCTGTGTGAGCAGACCATCGTGCTGGACTCCCACGCCCTGGTCACCTACAGCACGGCCAAAGTCAGCTTTGTGTCGCCACGTTTCCATAGGAACACGCGGTGTACCTGCAGTGGTGAGTAGCTGATGGGGGTATGACACACCCAGATACTTGCAGGGCACATTTAATCGAGTCCCACCACGGGACCCCACATGCACCCCACATGCGCCTAGCCACTCTCACCCGTGATATTCACCTGGTCACTCATTTGCTTATTGTTTCAGCAGGGCTTAATCCACCAGGCTGTGCTGGCCAGTTGAATGGAAGCACCACGCTGTCCAAGGGCCAAGCAGACACGGGGCTCTTTTTCTGTTCCCAGTGCCCGAAGCCTCGCTCTGCTCTTCTCGACGGTTAATTATCTGGCCTTAATCGATTGGCGTGTTTTTTATGGGATTAGACACACTTCAGGAGCGGTTAGCCTCCATGCTCAACCTTCCCGCTGCTCCCTCCCTTCCATTTTTTTCTCTTGCAAGCTGTCACACCCACAATAGATCGATAGACAGTCAGAAGAGATTGACTTCATTGATCCCAAGGGGAGTTTGCTGTGGAGCGGGGCGGGGCTCCGGATTAGAGATGAAATCATTTTCTTCCAGATTACCTGTTTAAATGTGTTCTTGCTTAGCCTCTGCTAATCATGGCTAATGTGGCAGCACACAACCTCTGGTCAAACAGGAAAGAGGCTGATCTCTGTTTCATTTGACAGATCAGCACAATGCCCTCTAAGTAATCTGCGATTATTATATAAAGTGTGAGTAAGGGAGGTGCATCTGAATGTGTATAGTACTAACATAAGATATGGAGAGTACAGGTAAGGGTCTCTGTTACATGACACGTTTTCTAGTCATATATTTGTATTTTCAGTTTTATATTCCTTATCGTTGGTCCTTCAAACAAACAGGACTCACATTTTTTTGTGATCACACAGCGTGCAGTTTGGTCCGCGATTAATTGGAGGCCTGATTTTACTTCCCAGATCAGCTGTTAATTGACAGGGCCTGATCTCAGACATAGATTGATTCACTGTAGCGGGAGGGCGTGGAGATTGGAGCCCCTAGAACGTGTGAAGCATGGTAGTTCTTTGATCAAAGGTGCCTTCTCCATATTAAAAAGCGAGGGGATAGTGGTGGGGAGGGCAGCCTTCAATGGAAAGGGGCTGGATCTTCACTGCCCCCTTAAGGTCAGCCTGGGGTGCTGCCATCTCTGTGCCCATTTGCTGAATTGATTGCAAATGAAGAACTCTCCCAGAGAGGGAAGCTGTTCTTTTCATCACATGAATAAACTCATGATTCTGCTGAAACTCCGAAGCTGCTCTGGCTGTATGTTGCACGTTAGCACCTCGTAATTTTATTGGCAGAGAGGAGTTTTCCGCATTGGCCTCGAGCCGGCGGAGTGACGGCCAGATCTCAGTTGATTACAGACCCGTTTTTAATGAGATCATTCTGTCGTACAGATTCATTTTCCTTCAGTGACCTTGTGAAGCGATTGCTTTTTTGCCCTCTCAATTCTTAATTAGTCGCTCATTAATCACTGCAGATCGTCACTCCGAGTGCTTCACATTTACTTCGGTTGGACCTCGCCCCAGGCTTCAGGAAGGACATGTCAGGGAGCTGGTCATTTTCTGCAGCATTGCTGCTGGTGATGAACATTGCCCCACCTGGCGCATTGTGAAATAGACCTCTAAGACTCCATTTTTTAGCGTAGCCTCCAGTCGCGAGCCTCCAGGCCACACAGCTTGAGGGTAACGCTTAGATAAAGATGATGCGTGTACACTGACCCATGTAAGCTAGCACTGACGCTAACATTTAGCCTTGATGCTAGCACTGGTTTTAGCATTGTTGCTAGCAGTGTTTCTAGCATGGTGCCAGCGCTGATGCTAACACTGGCTAGCAGAAACAGCAATCTACTACTTTAGCCTATGATGTTATCATGCATAGTATGTGGCCAGCTGACTATTAATGTCATAATGTGGAAATTTAACTCAATATACTTGTAAAAGGCAAAGTGAAGGTTGCAGAACAGCTTAGGATGGATTTGTAAGACCAAATAAATGAGCAGCTCAAGCAAATACTGCCTTTGTTTCACAGACAATATATATACTATCCAACCTCAAATGTCAGGCTTTGTTGTCCAGGATGAGGTCGGCGTATCTCGCTTCTCTATGGGCCGCTTGTTCTGGTAGCTGGATCTCAGTCCTGTCGAGCAGATAAAACTACTTTGTTAACAGCAGACTTCTTACAAGTCATGAGTAAAGCAGTGCAAAGTGACCTTTGGGGAAAACATTTGGGAATTTGGTGGTTTAGTATGTGATAGGGATCGATGTAGGGCTTCGTTTTGAAAAGGCCAGGTCAGGATAGATTTAGGCACAAATGGACAGTGATTATGCCGTTCAGCAAAGTCCTCAGATCAGTTTAGGCTTTAGTGACCACATACTCATTTAACATGAGTCAGTCCAGCACCCAGACTCTGCTACAAGCTGCTACCAATGAAGGGGGTGACTTTGCTGCAAGGCCCCCAGTATTGACATAAATCCCCTTGCTCAGCTATGAGTGGGGGGGGCAGCGACCAGCCAGTTTAACCTCCATTACAGAGACAAGCTGCCAGTGTTTTTTGTGGGGTTTAACGGCCACCCGCCTATGACGCTGCCAGTGGTGCAAAGTTTTTGAGACAGAGGGAACCAGGTCCCATCTCACCCCCGCGGCTCCATGTGTCAAGCAGTCCTCAGGGGACCGGAGGGTCGCTCCTCAGCCCCGTAGGTGGGCTCCTGCCATTTCAATTAGCAGGTCAGGGAAACATAATTAGCACCTCCACTGGCTCTAGAGCCGGTAGAGACAAAGGTCCCAGTGGGTCAGAAGCTCAGCTTCAGTCTTCATTAGCTTGCATCACCACCAGGCCCAGACGCAGAGCCTGCCTGGGTTGTTGGCACTGTCTGCCCGCTGCTCTGTGGTCTCACACAGCACCGGGGGATGCTGCCCGTTTAGCTAACATGGCTGCTAGTCTCTGGGCGCAGTGACACACGCAAAGTCCGCCCCCGTTCTGCATGGACTGACTGTGATCCGCTTGCTCTGTCAGCTCCAATAGCGTCCTCTGCTCTTCATCGACCACGGGGATGGAACCTGGAACAGCGGTGCACCATTTGGTGCGATAAGAACTTCAAAATAAAGTTCTGCTCCATCTTCTGGGGGGGGGGGTTGCCACGGCAACCAGGAACCTCTCGGAGAAGACGGGAGGACCGACGGCTCCTCTGGGAATACATCGCCTACATTTCCTCCTCTCATTGTTCCTTATTTTACGTTGACGGAGAACCGGAGCGCAAGTACTCAGATCCACACGGAGAACCCAGTGGAGGTCACTGCGGGTAGCGTCATGACAAAATTGAAAGAAATGGAAAACCTTACCGGCAAAAGGGCCCTAAGAGGCATTAACATATTGCACCTTATCCATCCCCCACCCCCTTCACTCGCCATCAGGTGGCAAGTGCCCCGCTTCTTCAGAACTGTGTGAGGACCATCCGTGCCCAGGAGACATGCAGTGTGTCGGCACAGGGGGAGCACAGGGGCCATATTTGTGCCAATGCCCCCCAGGAAAGCTAGGCGAGTGTGCAGGTGAGTAGCCCAGCTTAGCCTTTGAGTTATTAATTAAGTTGGCATTATCTGGTAGCCGTGACAATGGTTGTGACAGCAGCCGATAGGACCGCTCCTGGTAAAGCACGTTCATTTAGTGGTCCAGCATCAAGATAACGGCCCATCTGAGCTCCCCGGGTGAAGATCATACTGCCAGCCATTAATCCTTTTAAGCGATACCACTATCCTTATAGTTCAAAGCGAGTCATGTGATAAAAAAAAAATACACTAGATGTGAAGTTAGTGGCATGAGATGAGTCCTCTCATGGTCATCTTGTTTTCCTGTATCTGCCTGTTTGTCCGTCTCCCTGCTTGTCTATCTGCTTGTATGTCTGTCTGTATGCCTACCTGCCTATTTGTCTGTCTTCCTGCTGTCCTGTCTGTCCATCTATATGTCTTTCTGCCTGTCTATCTCTACCCCGCTCCTGAGACTTGTGTTCCTGTCTGTCTGTCTCTCTATCTCTTCCCCCCTTCAGTCCCTATCTGGTTGTCAGTCAGTTTGTTTGTATCTGTCTTTCTGTCTGTCTTCCCCCTTTCTGTGCCTGTCTGACTGTCTGCCTCCATATCTGCCTGCTCCAGGACACACCTCCCTCAGCTTCTCAGGGAACAGCTACATAAAGTACCGTGTGACAGACAGCAGTGGCGGCAGCAGCGGCGAGCTGAAGCTGGGCCTGCGCATCCGCACACTCCAGAGCCGGGGCATCATCATGTACACGCGTGCCGAACCATGTACCATTTTAAAGGTAGCTTGTAGTAATGTTTTTCATTATACTGCACACACACGCATGCTACTATATTCCTGCTTTATTTTCCACTATATATTACCATGTATATCAGTAGAGACTATCGCGCCTCACGCTTTCCAGAGTGGGTAAAAACACCAGTGCTGTTAGTTACCTTGGCACGTGTTCGCTGACAGTGAATAATTTTGGGTGTCACATGACCAGCAGTCCTTCCCCTGTCATGAAGGAGGGGCTCGCAGTGTTTCAGCACCTTGGCTATTTTTAGAGTTTGGCTTGTCAGCCCCATCACACCCCGGGCACTGTGCGTATCTGCTGCGAAACCCTTCCGTGAAGAAGCCGGCCCTCCTTCTAGAAGAATCTAGCCCACCTGACTGGCGCTGCTGGAGGCCATCTGTTGCGTGGGTCTGGTGGACGGAGTTAGGCTTGTTCCTCCTCGACATGCCGCATGTCCTCACAGGAGACAGGCATGACAGGCTGGGGGGGATGTGTATTTGTGTAGGGGGGGTAGGGGGGGTGGCAGCTGAGACGGCTGTTCTGGAGGATGGGGTTACCGCTGATGTGGCCCAGCTGTCGCCTCTGTGCTGGATTGAAAAGAAGGGCCACTCCACACCACCGACCCCACCCTGCAGCCAGGATAGAGGGTGCAGGAACGGCAGCTCCAAGCTCGGTGGCAGGAGGTGTGGGTGTGAAATGGTAGCTCTCCTCTCCAAGGCCTCCCATCTCTCGGTGAGCTGGTAGGCAGCCAAGCCAGGTCAGCTTATCAGCCAGGGTGTTTCTGGGGTCTAAGTGTCCGCAGGGGTGTGCACCCAGGTCCGGATCTGGGGTGTGCCGGCAGCAGGCGCGTACCAGGCACCCGGTATCATGGGCAGATGTTAGCTGGCAGGGCCCTCCGGGGGTAGCATGTGTGAACGACGCACGTCGGCACGTTATGAGGAAGCAAACGTGTGAAGCATCCACACCTCTTCAGCGCGTTAATTGGATTCATCTGGCCATTCGCCCATGCCAAGAAGGAGGGGGCGGCTCCGGCACGGGCGAGGTGATCGCGGTTAATATCCAAGCAACTGCACGCCTTCGCCGTGTCGTCGCATCAGGGCCGCACCCGCGATACAGGCCCAATTAACATACCTTGAAATAAACACTCACTATGAAAGGATCTCATTTATTTGCCTTCATTTGAAATCCTTTTAAAATGGGTCATCGGAGCCCTGACTTCTGTGATGTTTGACACTGGGCTCCGCCATGGATGCCGAAAGAGGGCTTGATGCTCATAATTTAATTAATTAATCGAAATTCCCTCTCCGGCAAAGCCATTAACGGCAGCGCTTTAATCCCTTTAAGTGGGGTAGCGAGCCGCTTGGTGGGAGGGGGGGTGGTGTTTCATGTCTTACCCTTCAGCAGAATCTTGGCGAATCAAAACCACTTTAGTTTGCCGGCAAGATGGCCTGCACCGCTCACCCATGCCCTCCGCCCTCTCACAAACACCCGTTTTGTTTTTTGTTTAAGTAGAACCCAATCAGAGCAGCCCTCGATGCTTCACCCACCAGCAACTCATCTCTCTGTCCCCCACCCTCCCCCCATCTTGCAGATTGACGAAGGCAGGCTCTGGTTCCAGCTGGACTGCAGCAAAAGTGCGGGAATCCTTGGCATCTCCGGCCGGCCCGTTAACGACGGCAACTGGCACTCTGTGTCCCTGGAGCTGAACCGGAACTTCACAAGCCTGTCGCTGGATGACAGCTACGTGGAGCGGCGCCGGGCCCCGGTGCACTTCCAGCCACTGGGGGCCGACGGCTCCATCTACTTCGGAGCCCAGGTGCAACCGCCCAACTCGCGCAGCCTAACGGAGAAAAAGGGTCCCAAGGTCCTTGGCGGCTTTCAGGGCTGCCTGGACTCACTGGTGCTGAACAACAACGAGCTACCCCTGCAGAACAAGCGGAGCCGCTACGCCGAGGTGGTGGGTCTCACCGAGCTCAAGCTGGGCTGCGTGCTCTACCCGGACGCCTGCGAAAGAGCACCCTGCCTCAATGGTGGCAGCTGCACGAGCCTGCCATCCGGTGGTGAGTCAGAGGAACTGCACGTGCAATCACGCATCCGGGTCATCCTAATGCAGGCTCAGCCATATTTTGCATTTGTTAAAGTATATGTTTGTGGCCGCTCTTCTGCGAGCAGCCCTCAATTGAGAGGAGTGCCCCCAGGTGTCACGTGATGGCAGGTCATTAGTTGGGAATTTAGTTGTCTTTGGGGTCAGTTTACAGTTTTAAAGTGATCAAAAGGGCGTCTGGGACTTTGGAAATGATAATGAGGTTAAATCAGCAGGCGTCTCCCTTTATATTTCACTCCCGCTAAATTATTCATGGACTACTCCGGGACCGCCCACAGTGTGTGTGTCTGTGGGAGGGGGGCTGCAGGTAAGTGGCGGCCTCATTTTATTGAAAGCGGAAACACATCGCTCTCCACGCCCGCCTAAAGCTTCATGAATAATTATGCCACTTTGCCGAGAGCAGAAAGCAATCACAGCTCACTTTGCCATTCCAGCCAGATGGCAAAGTTGTGGCATCCATCCATTATTAATCCGGACTGGGCTCCTGCGTGTTTTCCTGCCGGTACAGCATGCGTTCCCGACCCAGGTGCATCCGTCTTGTAGCCATGACGACAGAGACCCCCGTTGTCCATATTCCCTGGGCCAGTCAAGCTCGCTGAACCTCGGGACGCAGCGGCGTCCTGTGTTTGCTCTCACCGCGTCTCTGGGACGCGTATCAAACCCCACAAAGGGAGCGAGGGTAAAGTGCAACCCCCTCACTGTCGTTTTCCAAGGAGGTAGGCGATGGAGAAATTATTATTGATTGCCAAAAACCAGGCGAGAAACAGTCTTTTTTTTATGGAAATGAAAACTAAAATAAACCTTTTATGCAAAATGAAAGCTGTACTTATAAAATATTGAAATATTGCAGTTGAATTAAGAATATTAAAACCAAACATCAAAGGAATTAAATGTAAGTTCTCTGGTATTCCGTTGGGGGCGGCACCACTGTATGCAGGGTGTTGCTGTTGTCTTGCACCTTCGGAGCTGGGGGTTCGAATCCTGCCTCCTCTTGGTTTATGTGGAGCTGGATGTCCGGCATTACGTGGGTTTCCGCTGAGCTCCCATTGCCTGCTAGGATAGATAGGCACATGGCCACATGGTGAAAGTGGATGGAGGAGATGGATATTAAGTCTTGTCTTTTTATGAAATAGTAGCCATGGATGTAGAAAAAGGGAAAGTAACCTGAAACTCAAGACGCTGCAAAATAGATATGACACTTTGTTACATCCCTGGCTGTCCACGGAAGATGGTCTGTCCTCTGGTTGTTCTCTGCGGAGGTCACTTGCTGGTGCATCTGTGTGGCCCGATTTCCCCAACATCAGCCCGGCCTCGCCGGTCCACTCACACGATTCTGCTTTCATTCCCCACCCTCCATCTTGGGGCTTTTAATCGTCCTATGAAAGTGCGGCTGCGCTGTCACATTTCAGGCATGGGGATCTGCTCTCCGTGATAATTTCAAAGCGAGGGCTCATGGCTCACAGGCGGATCGGGCCTCTCGGGATGGTAACCAAGAGGCAGATGAGAAGGAGAGTTAATATTCATAGGAACCATAAGCGTATCTCTCCCTGCCGCTCGCACTCCTGCACGCCTTTGTCCCTCTGAGGATTCGGTCACATTCCTGCCTGTGCAGCACTGATACTGGTAGCGCAGCGTATCAGACGGCTCATTAATATTGATTGACATTGCTCTGCAGGTTTCCAAGGTGGAATTTTTAGGGAATGCAGGGGGTTTTCGCCATGCTGTCCCACTCGATTAAGGACGAGATTCCTCTGGTTTTTAGGAGTGCCTCACGGTGCTTTGGTGAGGGTCCTGAAGGGGGGGTGTGGGTCGGGTTCTAAAGTACTCCTAAGAAAATGAATAAAGCTATTTTATAAAATATATTTTATAACTGTGAGATATTTTGGTGTGAAATTCGCCCGGTGAATTTTGACAGTACAGTCACACACCCCTGTCTCTGCATTACCCCATCTCCGGGAAAATACCCGTGAAAGCTGGATTCGGATAGCCTTTTCCACGGTTCCTTAATTTTCTCCAGATTTCTGGCATTCCCCGTCCAGCACTGAAGCAGCCTCGGCGCATTATTATGGGCTTGCGGGTGGGTTCACAAGTATATATCATGGGCAGCACTGTGCAAACAGGCCACAGTGGCAGGCAGCCCTCCACGAAGGCAGATGGTGGTCTCTTTGTCTGCTGTGTTTAATATCAGGGGTCTTCTCCTGATTGCCCCCTCGCCTGTCTGTAGTTCTGACGAAAGACCACACGCCCCATCTCTCTGTGTGAGTCCTGTTGGCATCCCTCCCCACCACTGCTGGCCAGTTCACGCTGACATCGGCGAGAGGTGTGACATGTGACAAGCAGGCCAACATGCTGCCTTGTCCTGCCTGCTTTCTCCCGCCTCATCAGTCCACATCAGTTTTTTTTCGGTTGCTGAGGAAACTCATTTATTTGGGGGCTAAGTGTTTATTAGCCGTTCGGTGGTTTGGTGTCCTTACATTCCTGGATGGTTGGGTCCCCTGGCCAATCTGCGGCACGGTGTTCCTTCCTGCATGTCCCAGCATTGATATTCGCCCTCACCCCAGCAGAGATTACCGGGGCTGGGGACATTTCCGTGTCCGTGCCCATCCGTGTGTGAGTCCGATAAACGGCTTGCCGATGACCTCCCGTTCTCACGCTTGCTGGCATTTCGTACACTGTTTCCCAGAGCCTGAGCTTTGTTGTTGTTGTTGGCACCACCCCGGTCCAACCCTGCCAACGCCATTTGGCACCCACTTCCACGACTCTGAATAGCACTAATCCGGGGGCAAATACTAACCGGAATTTGCTGGAAGGTTGAAAACAATGCCACAGCATTTTGTGTTTGTGTGTGTGTGGGGGGGGGGGGTGCTTCACCCACTTTGTTCCCCCAAACACGCTGATCGGCCGAACCCCGCTCATCTGGGCGGAGGGAGCGCAGCTGTCATGGCTGTGTACCGGATCGCTTTGGCGCTGTGGAAATCTCTCATTGTCACGGTGTTCTTCGCCTGTTTGGGTTTGAGTTTTTTTCCTGATAAATGAAATGGGACGCGCCTGGGAGTCTGCAGGAATGTCCCAGCGGCAGAGATGACATTTACCCTGGGGAGCACTGCACATTTCACCAGGCCCCAGCCAGTGACCCCGTGCTGGCTGTATCCAGGCTCCTTTTCAATCCCACAAAGGTACCTTTGTACTTCTCCCACAAAAGAGCCCTGGGTACTGGGGGGTGGGGACAAATATACCCACCTGACTCGGGGATCGGTCCATAAAGAATAGGATCAGCATAGTACTTAGCTGGTCTTAGAACTGGCATCAGGACAGGGTCTGGTTAAGCATCACACACAGAAGGAGGGCAGGTGCACTGAGCTCATTACCAGATTCCCAATCCAAGTATGGCCAGCTCAGACCCATTCCCCATAATTCCTTTTCGAAGTTTGATAAACACCGCCTGAGTAGTGTCAACATGCTTACGTGAGTCACTGAGTCATATGACGTGTAACACCGCCCGCTATTCTCATGTGTCAATCCTGCTGTTCCAGGTTTTGAGTGCAGTTGCAGTCCCCAGTTCACCGGGGGGCGCTGTGAGACCGAGATTACAGCCTGCATCCCCAATCCCTGTCAAAATGGAGGAATATGCAAGTCCATTGGCAACGCCTTCCTGTGCAGCTGCAGACGGGGATTCACCGGCCTCACGTAAGTGTGGAAGCAAATGTGTATGCACCAATACACACATAAATGCCCTGGTGAGGACCTTTCACCAGCAGAAGGTCATTTAGTTTCCCTGGCAGTAGAGATTTGGATGAGTGCAGTTTACTTTGCTACCACAAGATGGCACACATACACTTCTCAGACTAGTTTGCAAGCCCTTGGGTTCGCGCAGTAAAACTGCATGCACCAAAAGTTTTCAGATATGATTCCCCCCCCAAGCACGTGCTCTCGGCTGGATGCCAAACGAAACCAGTGCAAAAGACCCAACAAAGCATTGAGAATGTTCTGCCTCGTGGTAATTGGGTTGCTCAATTAAACGCTGTAGAAAAAACACACATATACACACGCAGAAATGGCAGGTGGAATCGCGAATGATGGGAACAATCACTATATATCATCACATGCACATCCCCCTCCCACAGGTGCGAGCAGGACGTGAACGAGTGTGAGCGAGAGGAGTGTGAAAACGGCGGCGCCTGCGTCAATACTTTCGGCGCCTTCTACTGCAATTGCACAGCAGGCTTCGCAGGCCAGTCGTGCAGCCTGCGGCCCATGGTGGTACCCAACATGCAGGCAGGCCACTCCTATGTGGGCAAGGAAGAGCTGATCGGCATTGCCGCCGTGCTGCTGGTCATCTTCATCCTCGTCGTCCTCTTCGTCGCCTTCCGCAAGCGAGTCTTTCAGAAAAGCTACTCACGCAACAACATGGCGCTGGTGCAGGACCCGGCCACGGCAGCCCTGCTAAACAAGGCCAACGGCATCCAGTTCAAGGCGCTACGCGGGGCTGGAGGCGAGCCCTGTGGCCTGTATGCCGAGCCTGGAGCAGGGCCGCCGCAGGTACCTGTGCGGCCCATGGCCTACACACCCTGTTTCCAGGGCAGTGGCGGTCTGGACAAGATGGCCGACGGCCTGGGTGGTGAGCACACGGAGATGACCACCTTCCACCCGGAGTCTCCGCGCATCCTGACTGCCCGCCGTGGCGTGGTGGTCTGCAGCGTCGCGCCCAACCTGCCCCCAGTCTCGCCCTGCCGCTCTGACTGCGACTCTATCCGCAAGAACCCCTGGGACAGCGACGAGGGTGAGCTCGGCAATCGTTTAATTCTCCCTAAATCTGCTGCTGCATCTTCAAGGCCGACTACTAGACTTTTCCCTAAACTTGTTCTACCCCAGCAGAGTTTTAAATGAGCTTGCCGTATCATTTTGACTTCTAGAATGTAACGTTAACAGGATGTGGGATGCTGGGAAACAGACGATTGGCAGCAGACATGGCTTCTCCCGGATGGTTAAGCTGTGTGTGGTGTGTCACGCTCCCCAGCCTTCACCAAGCACCCCCCCACCTGAGCTGTTAACGTACTTCAGATCTCCACGGCATTGTTACCGTCTGACAGTAATTATGTTGCACAACTTTGAATGGTCGTATGATCAGCATAGCTGCTGACTGCCAAGCCATTTGAATGTATTGGTGCAGAATGACCATTAGAGGGAGTGAGACGGGCAGGAGCTATAGACCAAATACCAAATCCAGAGCTCACCACTTAATATTCAGCGGTTTCTCCATCACAAAGGACCTGCTGGCTACAGCCCGTCAGCAGACCATCTGTGGGTTTCCTGTGTGTTACAGAGTGCAGGAACAAGGCTCACCTACAAACCGACACGTTCAGCAAACTCCAGCTGATCTAGCCTGTGTCACTCATGCCCTGTCCCTCTGTCTCTCACCTCCCCTCTCTGTCATCCTTCCTCTGTCTTCTTCTCCCTCTCACCTCTCCTCTTTCCTCCACACACTCTCTCTCCTTCCCTGTCCTCCTCTCACCTCCTCTCTGTCCTTCTTTCTGCCTCTCACCTGCTCTCCCTGTGCCTCTGTCCCCTGTCCTCTTCTATTGCTGTCATCTTCCCTCTGTCTCTCACCTCCCCTCTACGTCCTCCTCTCCCTGTCTCTCACCTCCACTTTTTGTCCTCCTCTCTCTTTCTCCAGGTAAAGTGGTGGATATGGCTGAAGAGGTCACCTGCTTTTCAGGCAGCAACAAGGGCAGTAATTCCGAGGTCCAGTCCCTCAGCTCCTTCCAGTCTGACTCATGCGATGACAACGGTAAAGCCACCTGAGCTCGAACCCACCCACATGCCCTGTGCCCGCATGCCAGTCTCGCCCTCCTAAATCTCCTCCCTCGTCTCGCTGCTCAGAGCATCAGGCGGGGCGGTCATGTGACCTAAATGCCACGGTAGCATGTGTGTGAATGGGAAGTCCGGTGTTAGCGTGTGGTGCGTGTGCATGGCGTCAGTGTCTGCAGCTGTGCCAGGACTGCTCGCCAAGCGTGGCTTCTGTGGAAGGTTTGTTTATATGCAACCAGGCATGTAAGGTACCGAGGTCATGCGACTCCAGTTGTTTGACTTCGTTCAGCGGTGTCTGACTGAAGGCAGAACAAAGCAGCCCTCCAGCCACAGCCTTCAGGGCAGGATTACTTGAACTGCCTAAGAAATGTGTTGTTGCAGTTTATTTCTTCTTTATTACGCTTTCTACACAAAATACATCTCTGTTGGTGTGCACGAACGGGGCGGGCTTTGAACACCTTGGTGGGCAGGATTACCAGGCGAATCTGCTTTGATCCATTGGGAATCCACAAAGTAACCAATAAGACTTGCATTAAAGGTCCCACTGATTGATGTGTGGGCTGATCCTGAGCCAGCCCCACCCACTGTGGCTTTTCACTCATATGAATAATCGGCACCATATCACAGCAGCGTGTCACATTTCCCAGACCGTAATGTACGTTTTGCCAAACAGCAAGATTAGCAATTCTGTCTTTATGGCCCACGGCATTAGGTGGCGCTCTCTCTGTCAGCAAGTAGCTGATTAAATCCAATCTGTCGTGATTTGAGCCCCGTTATCCCAAACGGTTTATTTACTGCCCCGTCTTCTGCTTCTCAGGCCAATCATAGCATTAATCACCTTAAAAACGGTGGGGGCTTTTATCACTGGCGTAATTATTTCCCCGGTGAAGTCGTCAGATGGCCCGCTCTGTTGTCACTCAGGTCTCATGCGATGTCACGCTCCGTTAAATTGCTCCCCGGGAGCTGAGGAAATTGGCCACGGAGGTGAGTCTCTCTCCTCTGTGCTCAAACTGAAGTTCTTTCAGCGGCATGCTGTCTTTGATTAGCCTGTATCCCCTCAAGGGCGGCGCTGTTTACCGCTACATTCAGGTGTAAACAAATGGCTTCTGTCTGTGGAGGGCCTGGCTGCTTTGGGAGAATCAGGTTGGGGTTCCTGCAAGTCTGGGTTCTGCAAATCTGGACCTCGAGTCCTAATCCAGGCTTTGTTTTCAGTTCTCCCAGGTAGTTAGTTTAATAATTACTGATTCTGATTGGTCAGAGGCTTCACACCTGACTGACAGGTAAAGAAAGACTGGAAAACCGGCAGTGCTCGGACCTCGAGGATCGTGATTTAAATAACCCTGCAGTAAGTGGTTTTGGGGTCAGATTATATGTTCTTTAGAACCTCATCCCAGCTTGTGGGATGGGGCCTTTAGTATTGTCATCATCAGGTTTGTCACTGGCAAAGTTTCATTTGGGAATGTAAGGGTTTAGACGTGTTGGGCGAGTGTCTCAATTTGGACACTTTATTTTCTTGTTTTTGCTTCTCCTTTTTTCATCTGCAGTTTTACTTTTATGAATTAATTTTTCATTCCCGCATTTGCCCCCCCCCCCAGTCCATACGCCGCTCTAGCCAGTCTTTTTTAGCACCTGGGATTCAGAGATTGCGTGACCCTCCCCCGCATTCACCCCCCCTGCTGGTCAGCTCTATACAGCCTTTACTCTGAGGGGCAGTGTGTGTGTGTGTGCAGGAGTGGGTTGGATGTTTCTGGAGCTGTGACTTTGGGCACCCCTCTTCCCCCTAGTATAATTACTGTTTGTGGCCAACAGGGGGTCCCCAGTGGTAAACACTGCCAGTGTGTCGGTTTTGTTTTGTTGCCAGTCCGGTGTGTATTACGTTCTGTGCTGGAGAAGCTGGGATTGATTTCAGGGTAATGAATGTGCTTTATTGGAGCAGAGGGTTCATGTCTGTTTTCTATACAAACCTCTAAGGCTCTGAATAAAAGCCAGCAGTTTTAAGCAGCCATACGCAGAGCAGCTGTTGTAAATGCAACTTGCATGGCGGTGAAAACATGGTTCTGGAACTGCTTTTCAGCAAAGGTCATTTCTGCTAAGTCCCTAAGCTTGTGTGACTGAGGTGTGGTGTAGGTGGACAGCAAGGAGACCCCCCCCAGGTAAGAGGAGACAGAGCTGGAGGTGTTGTTAGTTCTCACCCACCCGCTACTAATGGACAGATGGAGAAGGGGCCACTTCTTCTCCAGATCTTTCCATTTGGACAAAAAAAAAAAAAAACACCCTTGGGCGGCTGTTGTGCTCCAGGTTTCGGGGCCAGATCGCGCCGGCCAGACGCAGTCCCCGTCCTGATGAATGTGTCTGAATCCATGTCTCCACCTCTATCTCACTCCTCCCTCTCCCACTTTTTTCCCCTCCACAAGCTTCCATAGTGACCGTCATTCGACTGGTCAATGATGCGGTCGACACAATCGAAAACGAAGGTACCTGAGTCTCTTCTTCGAGCCCGTTTTGAATCGTCCTCCTCCTGTTTCATTTCCTCTGTCTGAGAAACCCGAGAGAGGGGTGGGAGGTCTTCCCCGTAGTGTTTCTGCGGCGTAGTGCTTAGGTGACTGCACACTGGTATGCCTCTGACTTCAGCCTGCCTGCACGCACCGCTTCAACCTGAGCACCCCCAGCTGGTGTAACAGCCTGCCTCGAAACCATACCCAACATGCACCTCAGCAGAACGCAGTACCCTCTCACACTGCATGCGCCCAGAGAACTGGAACGCTCTAGCCCTCTACCAGCCAATCGCCTTCCTCCTCCACCATAATGGATCTTGTCACGTGATAGAGCATGTTTCAGCCGTGTAATGTATGGAATGCTGGCCGTGTGACTGCCAAAGTCTTCTTCTCGTGTTGTTGTTGCTGTGCTGTTGGTTATGCTGTGTGGCAGGAGGCACGGGGTAATTGGCCGAGCCACTCGTCACCAAGGGTTTGACAGTGAAGATGGACAGAGAGGCCACGCTAAATTATGGCCTGACGCTCCCTCCATATTGTCAGGATGAGGATCCTTCACATCTTCCTTCTTGGATGATTAGGCCTGCCCCTTAATTCCTTGGGGGGGCAGATCATCTTTACCTATAAAAGCAAGAAAAGTATAAGCAGAGGCACTGGTGGTGCCTGAATCAAGTCACAAAACATCTGTGGAGCAGTGATGGTGCAACGTGCATCACCACAGCGCCTGGAGAAGTTGAATTCCTCCCAGATTAGATGTAGCACATGTATCAGATATCAGGAGAGGGTGACAGCTTGCAGTTACACCCCCCCACCCAAAAACACTGTTTAGATCGGCGGTGACAACTGGCAGTGAAGCCCCCACCCAAAAACAGCATGGAGATTGGACGTGATGGCTGAAAGTGACATCCCCACCCAAAAACACTGTGTAGATTGGGGGTGATGGCTAGCGGTGAACCTAAAAATACCATGTAGATCAGGTGGGGGGGCTGTTTCCTGTCTGATAAGAGCTACCACTCTTCATACAGGGAGTCCCCTTCCTGTCCCAAAATCTGCAAATTAGCCCCCTATCATGACACGGACCCCGAGGAACCTTCCTTAGCCACCAGAATAATCCAAGGCTGTGCTTAAGACAGTGGCTGTAGCTGTGAACACAGGTTTGTTCAGCCCCCGAACCCCCCCGCCCGTCGCCATCCAAACCCGGGGTTAGACCACGGACGTTCGGGGAGAACAATGGAAACAGGAGGGCCACTAAGAACTGCAAAATCGTTTTAATGGGGAGTGGAT
>JAABNX020000042.1:19447943-19468221 GCA_015163995.2 Mormyrus lacerda
GCCCTTTAGCCTCTAATGTGTTTCCACAATCCCTGGGCTACCAAGTAGGTCTATGGATTGAGTGAGAGACTCAGAGGAAGGGCAGAGCTACAACAGAGGTGACCCGTCCCGTCCGTGCCCTCGCTGCTTGTGGCCCCCCCTCGCGCCGTCTAACCCCACCCACTTACCTCTATGCGTGTTGACGGTGTGCAGTGGTGCGTTCCAGCGCTTTCCACTGCCACGGCGACACACTGGTTCATCCTCTGCGCTCCATTGGCTGTTTTTGCTGTCTTCCACGTCCACTCGCTGCTTGTGTCATGTTTTCTTTTCCTGTCTGTCTCCTGAATATTTTGTCTGTCCAGTTTTCCTTTCTTCGCTCCTGTTCTGCTATGGTAATCTGTTTGTCATGTCCGGTCTCAAAGACTTCTTGAACCTTGAACTGTTATCGATTTGCAGTCGAGTGGTTTTGACAGACGCCTATGGCAAAGAAGTCTTGCTGGCTCTCGATGTTTCTGTGGTGCTCGTCTCATGACCGGCGCTGCCCCCCCCCCATGGTCCTCCTGCGTTTGCATGCGACCTATCCTCTCATTTCCCATGATGCCCATGACGTCCACATCTTACGTTGTGACGATGTGTGCCCTTCCTCTGTTGCCTCACCACCCTCACCCCCCAAGGTCACTATTTGTCCTGAGCTGAACTATACTGAACAGCAGCACGTTGTGTGAAACCACCCCCCCCACCCCCCAAGCCCTCGCATGAAAATTGTACAATGCTACGGGCTTTTCATAGACCTGCCGAGAAAGATCTGTAGGACCTGTCTGATTTGGCCGAAGTCAATTGCTGGTCTGTGAAAACCCGCGTGCACATTGATAGTGACCTAATTAGCCTGGTCACATGACCCTTTCCTGATGCACTGTCTGTCCCCTCCCCACAGCGTATCACTGGGATACATCTGACTGGATGCCAAGCTCCCGTCTCCCCGACATCGAGGAGGTGCCCAACCACGAGGGAGGGGACACCACATCCGTGCGCCTGGGGGGCTCTGCAAGGGAGCTGGAGACAGACTACTACTTAGGCGGCTACGACATCGACAGCGATTTCCCACCACCACAGGATGAAGAGTTCCTGAGCCAGGAGCAGCTGCCGCTGCCACTGCCAGGGGATTATGTGGAGCAGTACGGCGCGCTACCGGCACCACAGCCCGTCTCCATGGAGAGCACCCTCAGCAGCAGCAGCGGCAGCCATCCCCGCCCCCACTTCCACCCCAGCCAGTATCTGCCCCCGCACTCATTCCCAGGGGAGGGCCAGGGTGCAGAGCTGAGCACATTCGGGCCAGGCTCGGGCCCAGACAGCGCCTCGCTGAGCACCCGTCTCTCCGCCAATGCCTCCTCCTCAGACGTTTCTGCCGCATGCTGCTTCGACGACTCCGAGGCAGGCGTCAGCGACCTGGAGAGTGCCGATGAGCTGCAGTTCGATGGGGAACATCCCCAGTTCACTGAGACCCATCAGCAGACCGAAGTTTGAGCCCCCATGCTGGGCGGGGTTACCAGAAGGCACAAATCCAAAACAACATGCTTTTTTGGACTTCCCAGGCCACTGTAGGAGCCCTTTTCAGGACTTTGTGCTCCTCTCAGACACTGTACCACTGCCCAGTGCGAGCAGGGCCAGTATGGGAAGCAGATTTTTATTCTTACTTGCTGATGAGGCTGTTTTGCTTTCTCTAGATGGTCAGCGCCCCCACTAACCAGTGCATAGCTGAGGCAAGCGGGTCTCACAGCATTCAGCCCTGGGGGTAGACAGATGCCTGTAATTACAGTCAGTATCACCTGTACTTTTTATTTGTACACTTTTATCGGACTGGATGTTGATGGGCTGACCATAGTTATTTTCTCTATGGCTTTTTTTTCCATGAAAAATTTTTGTTGAATGATAAATCTTGGGCTTTTTAACCCCCAGACTGTAAGGGTTTCTGTAAGTGAGAACACATTTGGCTTTATCATCATGTCCTATTTTATTTAGGATTTTTTTTCCTGGGGCATCAGCAGTTTTCTCTCTCTCTCTCTCACTCACTCTCTCTCTCTGTTTCTTTGTCTCTCATCTCCTGCCCACTGCTTCTGCCTCAGACACTGCCCCTGGTATCCATGGGGACAGTGTAGTCCTGGTGACTGGGCCTGTAATACAGCATCTCCTTCCAGTTTTGCTGAGGTACCACAAGAGCCCGTCGAGGCCCCTGGCTGCGTGTCAGGGCCTCGGTGTGCCTGAGCAGATTAGTCATCCCCCTCCTGCTATAACATGGTGCCAGCATTTTCCCCATTTGCCTGAAACCCGAAGACTTTCTAAACTAATTACACACCTGTAATCCTCCACGGCTGAGGGGGCAGGATGGAATTTAAACATGGAAAAGTGAGGCCAGTAGCTGTGAGAGCCGGGACGACTCCTCAATGATGAAGGGGGTCACATCCCCCCCCCCCCAACTTATATGCCGGGGGCTTGCAATGCCACCAGCACTCTTTTTCACCACATCAGTCCTGTGAGAGTCTGCATTCTCTCTTCCTGCTTGTTGTTCACTCCTTGCACCGAATATGTCTCAGAAAGTCATGCCAGTATTTTTGAAGCCATAATAGTTTGAGGGGCTCAATTCTTATGCATTTGGAGTATGTTTTGGAAAAGCTATTCTGGGAAGGGTAGTATACCGACCAAAACAAAAAGAGTACTGAATTTCGTTTTGTCAGCCAAAATCTAACAATACCACAAACTCCGCTGCCCAGGATTGAATTTTGTTAGACTGAAAGGGGAAAAGGAGAGAGGGTCGTTCAATTTAAATCATTATTGTGTAATATAATATGCCTGTTATCAGGCAGTTTTGTAAAAGATGTAAGTTTGTGTTCAAGTCTTTGTATAAAGGTGTACATAGCTAGGTTGTTAAAAATGCAAGATTTTGTAGATATTTAACTACAACACGACTGCCTTCCACCTCTGCTGGTGTTTATCATGGACTGTAAAAAAAAAAAAAAAAAAAAACCCTGTGAAAGCAAGGATACATTAACCACGTCTCTTTCATTCTTCTGTTGTCGCAAGGCTACATTTTTATATTAACATACATCATGAATATTTGGTAGAATAGATGGACTTTGCACATTGTGTAATGCACAGCTGTTGACTTTTTTTTTTATTTTTGTATTCACTACATACATAAAGCCTCTTCCTACCACGTCAACCAGCAAATGCTTGGTACTGCACTTCAGTTATGCTGTTCCTATCCCACAGTTTAGGCAGTATTAAATTACCTAATTACTACAATTAAGTGTAAAAATTGATTCGTTTTTTAACCGCAGTCTTGTTTTATAATTCACAACAGAAAATAAATGAATCTCAATGAAACAGGACAACCTCAAGTCTGCTTTGCCTCTCTCTCTTGTACGGGTATCTCAGTGTCTCTCTCTGCTGGACATGTTTGTCTCCTGGATGTGTGTGTCTGCTGGACGTCTCTCTCTCCTAGATGTGTCTCTCTCTCTCCTAGAGCCTAGAGATGGGAACTCGAGTTTCACTCAGACTCAAGTTGCACTCCAGTCATTCTTAAATTGACTTCCGACTCCACTTGCTACTCAGATTTGACTCATTGATAGTGACTCGTGAGCAATAAGAGTCTTTAAGGCTCTGTTGAAATTTCTACATGTGTGAACACTGGCATAGATTTACATAAATCTGATAATTTAGTAGGTACATCCCAAAAACTTTTCTGACATATCATTCCAAGTCAAGCTGTATTTTCTTACAACTTAAAACATGCCTCACGGACACCTCACTGTTTCTGAAAGCCCCACAAGTGAAGATTTACAGAAACAAATACCTTGATGCTTGTGTGGGATTCTGGTCTGAAATGGTGGCAGCAGTGTTTACCAGCACTTCCACACATGCAGGAGGATCAGAGAGCAAGGACAGCGCCCCCTGTCTACTCCTGACAGATCATGGCCTCATCTTTTCACGAAATACTTATCAAAATATTTCTAAAGGCCCATTGTATGTCCTGTATTTCCCCGCTTGACCCCATCGTCTGCAGCCCTGTGCAAACCCAGTGTCCATCTCTGTCAACAAAGTTGTCCCAACACGGGTTTCAGAAGGGCTATTTATGGTTTGGGACTGGCTATACTGGGAACAAACCCATATTATATTTCCTCATCAAACCTCACGACCCAACCCTGGATAAGCGGCAGACGCTGGATGGATGGATAGAAACCATCGCATTCCCTTCCCATTCCCCGTGAGCCGGCAGCCAGGGGGCCTTAAAGGCTTGTTGATGTGCAGTTTCTTCTCCACGTCAAAGCATTTCTAGTTTCTATGAAACATTCGGTCCGGGGGTTTAACCGCTCCTGATCGATCTGTACTCTTCTCTCCTGGCAGACGCGTGAGCCATGTTCATCTCCAGACACTCAGTTGATTAATGACTAGGTTTTGCTGAATCGCCTTGCTGTATGCCGTATCTCGCAACCCCAGGGCGAAGCTCTCCAGAGATACATTACCATACTGAGGATCATTCTTGTTTATGGCTTTTTTCACTGGGGAAAACCTCTCACAAAACCATGTTTCCGTTAACCTCAATCTGCGCGAGCTGACCTGCGTGCCACAATGCGGGAGTAGAGGTACGGCTTGTCTGTCTGTTCAGGATGTGCATCTGTCACCGTAGACCGGAGCCCGCAACTTGCACCCAGACACTGAAATGGCCTTGTGAGTGTGTGTCTGGAGGCACTCGATAGAACCAGGCAGTTGTCAGCAGGCTGAACACATTCCAGCAAGAAGGCAGAGCTTCCTGTGCTATGTCAGTAAGTTTGAAAGTAAACTCCAAGTGACAAAGGTCCCCGCAACCCCAACAGTGCAGAACCCGCTGGTACTTGCCTCTTTTCCCCTGCCAAGCGTTACTGTCTTCCATTTAATTTTTTTTTGCTTGTTTTCAGTTCCGTCCCTTTGGAGGATATGCGGGCCCCATTCATCACGTTACATCTGCAGCAAGCCTTTCTGTGAGCGCCGTCAGTAATTCATCCAATTAGGTGCATGAATTTTAAGTACCTGAGGTTTGAATTGCTGCACATTACTGCCGTGAGTCCCTGGCACCAAGGCTGTGAATTTCAGAACCGTTCGGTTTCTCCTTTTAGGAATTCTGTGCCAGACTAGATCCATGTGAATTCTGAGAACTTTATCGGTGTTCAAAGGCAGCATCTGACAGACATCTTCAGAATGTTCACTGTGGTACAATGTCGCTGTCAAGGCGGCAATTCTGACATGGCCTCTTTCAGGTTTATAAATGACCTTTTTTTTCCTGGAACACTTGTGACTGCATGGTTCATTTTGTCACCTGATGTGGGAAGTCATGCCTTGTCCTGTGCCACACATATACACTGCTCGGCCAAAAAAAAGTTACCCTTTGAATTTTTTGTTGGACCACCTTTAGCTTTGATTATGCGCACATTTCTCATGGCATTGTTTCCACAGGCTTATGCAACATCTCACCCTTTATTTTCATCCAGATTTGCATTAATTTCTCACCGAGCTCTTGTATTGACAAGTGAGCTGAACCACTCCATTTTTTATCGCATCCCAAAGACCTTCAAAGAGGTTAAGGTGACAACTCTGTGGTGACCTATTCATATGTGAAAATGATTCCTCATGCTTCCTAAACCACTCTTTGACAATTCGAACCCAATGAATTATGGAATTCTCATCCTAGAATATGCCCACACCAAGAGGGAAGAAATGATGAATGGAGGTGTAACCTGGCCAGCAGATTCAAGTACTCAGCTGACTTCACTTTATTGCTGCATAATGTTGCTGTGCTGTAATAATGATCCAGTCATTGGTTCTGAAGTATTTGCTGATAAAAATTCATATCAACTTTTTTTTTGGCTGGGCAATATTTTATATATGTGTGTGTGTGTGTTTATATATGACTGTATATAAAGCCATGTGTGTGGGCCTGATTGGTGAGAATTCTGGCAGGAATGTGGGGGCGGGACATATATTAGGTTTATAAGCCTGGTACTCAGGAAATGCTTTGAATGATCCTCTGAAACAGGATATGATGTTGATTTTAGCAGCTGCAAATAAATTGTCACGTAGAACATCTTACTGACATTTGCAACGCAAGTCAGTGAATTCAACTCCTATCGAATGAGGCCTCTGCCTTAATTGACATCCCCACCCCTATTTCAGCAGAGTCAGGGGTGTCCGCAGTCTGGCTTTTTACAACAGCTATTATGTGCTGACTTAGCAAAACATGCTCCCAGCATGCATTTCAAAACAACTAAATTAAAATTTATACTTCAAATTTCTACTTTGTTCAGTAACTTGGTGTAATAAGCGCAGACAGGGAAGAATAAGCAGAAAAATATTCCCAGTATGTACTGCAGTGAAAAGGAACTGGAATTAGAATCAGGTTCTAATTGTAATGGAGGTAGAATCAGGAATACCCTGCATTCACTAATGATGAAGCTGGGGCAGGGGTGAGCTCATCAGAAGGTCCCTACCGCTTTGATGCCCAGCTGTGCGTTTGTGATTTAAAGAAAAATGTGCCCTGTCTTAGTTATAAACAAACCTTTTCAGTGTGAGCTGAGTTTGCCATGAGTAAGCACAGCTGAGGTGCTTAAGGAGACCCACAGCGATGCCTTGCCAAGAATCTGAGCTGCATGCTGTGCCTCTCGCACACTGTTGTCAGGATGAGCCTTTACTGAGCAAGAATTACAGATAGGAATCCCAAACACTCAACTGGAATCACAGACGGGAGTCTCAAATGCTCAGCTGGAATCACATATGTGAGTCCCAAACACTCAGGCGGAATCAATCAAACTATCACGTCGAGTGCGGGGAAGCAGTAGCAGTGAGACGGAGAATCGGGAAATGGGAATTATTTAGGGAAGACAGCGAGGCACACGAGGCAAAACAGGTAGCGACTTCACTGACAGGACTTGGAAAACATACTTGAACTCAGACTGAAATACACAAGACTAATGGCAGAAACAAGAAACAGCTGGCAAACAGTAAACGCAGGGATTCCACACAAGATTAACGAGGGGGGCGTGGCACACAGGAGGATTGGATGAGCAGGGAGTGACACACTCAGCTGGAATCACAGATGGGAATCCCAAACACATAGCTGGCTATTCTCTGTCCTATAAGGGAAAGGACCCTTGTAGAATTGAAACAGCTGCAGGAGAAGAAAAGGTCTGCAGTTAATTGCCTGGGCCGTGGTATGACTGAGGTCATGAAAAGGAGACATTTAGAACTACCATCTAATGTGTAAAATGATACCAGGTGTGAATTATTATTGTAACTGCTGTTACTGCAGTATAAAGAATGCTTTCTTAAGCCATGATTGTGGTGGGTGATGATAAAAAGCAATAATACCGGCTGTTTCGGAAAAATCACAGCGCCTTTAGGCACCTCTGCTTGTAGGTGCCATCTCAAGTTAGCAAATGAAACAATTAGATGTTTGTTTTAGCTCACTGTCCCGTGACAGATAAATTAAACTGGCAGCTTGCTGGCACCAGGGTGTTGTAGTAGTACAGTATTAGTAGACTTCTATTGTCATCTCAACCATATACATTAAATACACAGTGAGACACACATGCGTACGTGTGTGTGTGTGTGTGTGTGTGTGTGTGTGTGTGTGTGTGTTCGTGCACGTTCACGTCATCCTGTCTGTATTCCACCAAAGCTGAAGGACCTCTCAGCAGAATGTGCAGTCACAGGATTTATCAGTTCATGTTTTTCCTCTCACACACTGGTATGTTAATTCATGCAAATAATTTATTTCTCTCTTTAAAATATTAATACCCTTGGTTCACCCCTAAAAAGGAAAGATGCATTCATACTGAGTATATAAATATTAAACACTTTATTCCTGAGGACTGTGTTTGTATAACCAGCTGTTTGTTGGTAGGAAGGATCCCATTAATATTCATATCGCGGAGAAGCAGATGCTCCTCTCTGCCTTCAGAAGACGCCACAGGGACTGAATCCCCACGTTTCCATTTCCCTGTGACCAGACGATTATGAGCAGGTGATTACGCAGTTTTCTGCGTAATCATGAGCAAGACTGGCTGGATCAGACTGACAGCTCTGGTGGGAAAGCGGATCATTTTGACTTCAGAGCCAAAAATAAAACAACAGACATATTAGAACAATCTGAATAGATGGACAGTAACAATTTGAGGTGCCTGAAATGTTTCCATCGCGCCACATACTATACTTCCTGTCGAGTACCAGTACCAGAAATTCCAGTACCTACTGTAAAATGCCAAACTAACAGGGGTACTTTTTTGGTACTCTGGGGTGGGGCTTGAAATGTTTTGTCAACTGGTTATGCAAATAGCCTACCACTGAAACAAAATACAACTGTTGTCTTGAAAAAAAAAGTTGTGATTTCAGAAAACGATAAGCTATGGATGCGTGGACAAATGGAGAAAGACCAGGTACAACAAAATGAGGATTTTGCCTCGTTTCCACTGCCAAGTGTTATTGTCTTCCATTTCAGTAATACCGTGCAATGGTATTATTTTGTTGTAATAAATGTAGATAATCTATAAAGCAAAAAAGGACTTCAATATACATTTCTCACAAGCCCATTTACAAGTGATTTAAACAGCAAGGATGAAAATGATTAAGATTGTCTCAGAGAACACATGCAGCACTCAAGTTTTACATCTGCTGCTTTTACATAACTGATTTTTAAACATATACTAGATAATTTATAAAAAAATTATAAAATTTATAAAATTGTAAAATCTGCTAAGTTTTTTTTTTTCTATGACAGTGTTAAAATGTATTAGCGAAACTTAAACTCCCTGCCCAATAATGTCCTACAGAATTGAAGGTAAGAAAAAGCCTGACCTTAATCTAGCTGACTAGCACGTAAGAACTGAATGTGCAGAACATGTCACACTGGTATCATCCAGCCCTATAATACAATACAGCCATTTTTGAATTCAGTACAAAATATCCCACCTCGTGATATGACCAGTTTTTACACTAGTGGAAAACCAACACCTTGAAGTACCACACTTTAGCGGATTTCTTGAAGTACTAAAAGTACAGTACCTCCTGCAGCGGAAAAGCACCCTATTGTCTTCAGCTGATCATTTCCAAAAATGGAGCAATATGCACAGTGTATGGTTATTTGTGAAAATAACTCCTGAAGAAGCAAGGCAGCTTTTATACACGAGGTGGGTGGGGTTTTGCACACATCACCCAGGTGGGAGGACAATGAGGGTCACTCTACCATGCCGGATGGAGATGGATCCGAAAAGCAGCTCTCCGACGCCTGCCCCACAACAGGACACCGCAATCCGAACATGTGTGTGAGCCCTGCTGTGGTGTGATAATGGGGCGATAAAATTAGATGGGTATGACATCACAGAGTGCTATTTAGTCGACCATAGAGATTCCCAAACTGTCTGACATTTTGTGGCTTTTGAATAAAAGCTACTACCTTTTAAATCCATCCATCCACATCCTGGCTGTTGATCCTAGACAGGGTTGCAGAGAAGGCCTTTGCCCCACAGCACAGGGCATCAGACAGGATACCAATTGCCTTTTGAATCCCTTGTTCAAAGTTCAGCTTAAGCAGATGACACTGATACTCTCAGAATGTACTAAAGATGTACGGTGTGGTGTTCTTGGTATTTGTAGGAGCTTTCACTTCTGTGATCATTTTAAAAAGCAGTTTGGTGCCATTTGCAAGGAAAGCCAGTAATGGCAGATGAGAACCAGAGCTTCTGTTAGATGTAGATGTGAAATACCCCACCCCTAAACAACAGTGTATTACATATTGTTGCCCTGGAGCTCAGTAGGTGTAGGGCACTCACCCCAGTTTCGAGCAGCTTTGTGTCGTGGATACCGTTGCCAGAGTAGTCGAGTACTGATTCCAAGGCCATTTGGTGACAATTGCTCACATATTTTGGCATGAAACGGCTAGTGACAAATCTCCCACTACTGGAAGTTATAGGAAATGCTACAGATGCTAAGGCCCTGTGATGTTGAGGTTTTTGTACTTCTGGGGTACAAATGGGAGCGGGGGGGGAGTCACATTTGAACATGGAGCCTGGCACCACTTGCACCAGCATGCTTCTTGGCCTTCAAACTTTATCCTGATGTCAGTATGGGCTCCCTGCCCTTATGTCCTCAGACACAAAGAACAAACCACTACCACTGGACCATCTAGCTCCACAGTAGGTGTAATTGCCTTGTTTCTGTCATGCCCCGCTTGTCCAATCCTCCCATGTGCCACATCCCCTCATCTACCCCATGTGGATTCCCCGTGTTTACCAGCTGTTTCTTGTTGCTGTCATTAGTTCCATGTATTTATGTCCCCGTCAGAGTATGTTTCCCTAGTTCTGTCATTAACGTTGCATGTTGCCAGTGTCCTGTGTTCAAGTGATTCGTGAAAAATCCTGCATTCCTCAATCCTCCGTCTCCCTGCTCCTGCTTCCCTGGTTTGACGTGACAGTTTCCACCAACAGGTACCCGGTGCGGTGCTGTACTGGTACTCCCTTGGTGCCTTCTGGGAACCTGCCTGCGTTGCCACCGGTTTCAAAAAAGAATGTAACAGAAATGTTCTTACGATTTACTCTCTGTCAAACTGCCCTCAAATAAATTCCACCCCCGCCTCTTAACTCATTACTGCGTTCGACATGCATGTCTCCCGCCAATCTCCACATGACGCTAATTGAAACGCACTTAAATCCAAATCGTATCTCCCCATTTCTTGCAATACCTGCTCTACCAAATGGAATAATTATTTTCCATCTTCCTGCGTATTTTTTTGCCGAGCGTTTTTTTTTTCCGAATTAAACCCTATTGTGAAAACGGTACGCCAGACACATCGATGTCCTGGCTGCGCACCCTCAGGACGCCCTCAATGCACCGAGAGTCAATCGGTCATCTGTCTCCGATCTGAATGCAGAAAAGGATGGGAAAAACAGGATCAGCAGGAGCAAGGTGGACAGTGCAGGAGCGTGAAACCAACGATTGCCTTTTCGGCCAGGACGGAGGAGGAGGCATGAAGTCAAAAGAGCCTGATTGCCGGCATGAGAGGAATTAACTCTCACAGGCTGTCACCTTTCCTTGGTTACTAGGGACTAAAATGGACAGAACACATCACTGGGAACAAGGAAATAATAAGCATGCAGAGAGGTCACATGACTCCCTGGGGAGGCTGCTCCGCTTATGGCTTGTTTGTGCAGAAATGCATAACAGGACAATGTTTCTTTCGATTGAGCATGCTCAGCAAGGGCACATGCAATCACAGGTTACAAAAGTCAATACCGCAATTATCCCGCCGCTAGCAAGGCTGTGGATACGCACCAATTCAGAGAGCCTGGGGCAGTGGGAATGGCTAATTTGAGGAATGGCTGAGAGGTGTGCGGTAAAAATCAGTGCTGATGGGTAACTTCAGGGGACTCCATGGTAAGATAGTAACTGTAGCACTTACTACGGACAAACCCACTCTCTAAGTTTGGGGAGCAGATATAATTAGTTAAATAGTAGAAACAAACCACAACCCAAGAGTTAGCTTTAAATTTCCGGGCAACGATCATTGATTCGGACATTGTTAGTTTTGTGCGCTTGTTGGTGAGTTCACAGATGATTTTTTAAATCGTTAAAAATCATTTTAATTGTTAAAATTTTAATTACTACCATATCAACCCGAAGTTATCAGCTCTGTTTTTGTTTTCTTGTGTCGGAGAGTTTCACTCTGTGTGTATGGGGCGGAGCAGGCAGCTCTCTGAAACAGCAGCATGTGTGAGAGTTGCGTTACACTGCCCCGATCACAGACCATACCGTCCTGAAAAGATTAAAATAAATTTATCTGATTCAATTACTGCTTTTTTAATAATATAAATTTCGGAAGAATTAATTTTTGCTCAAAATATTTACTGCTATTTATTCATTAATTTATATGAAGCTATTTTCATCTAGATTATACCCTCCCTTCTTAAATCTATGCAAGTCCCTTTGTATTATTGGATTATACCATTTTGGGTTCAGATAGTGGTGTGAAGCTAGCTTCTTCAAGGGATTTAGTGATGGCAGAACTTTGGAATAATGATGTTTGGACAATTGTCACTAAGGAGTTCTGTAGCTCAGGATATGTCAGTCACTTTGTCGGTTCTCTTTGTCTTGAAGATCTTCTCACTGTACTCTGGTTCTCATTTTCATCTTCACAGTTTCCATCACCAATCTCTGTCTCGCTCTAACCCGTGATTTCACTACTTCCATCAGCTTCAGCGCCACTATGACTCTGTATACTTTCTCTGTTCTGATTTTCAGGTAAATTCTCAGAATCAGCTGTAACTATTTCAGATTCCATTTCTTCCACAGGGTTGTCACGTAAATAGGTTGGTTGTTCAAGTTTTCCTTTCCAGGTTGGTCAATTTTGGTCATGGGTTCCACCTCTGTGTATTCTGAGTACATTGTCCCAAGGGGTGGTGAACTTCCAGGCTCATCTGGAGCGCTGCTGGAAACTGCAGGACCCAAGAAGATAGGCTGAGCAGAAAAATGGGTCTGTTCCCTAGGAGGACCAGGCAAGTCATACTCCTCAGTGGACCTTACGGTTCTAAAGACAAGATTTCGATACGTATAAACAAAAATCCCACCAGTGGGACTTGTCCTGCACTCTGAGTGTACCAAGCATGCTTAAGAGTGTTCTATCAAACCTTTCCACAGGGATCCCCCTTGGATGTTATGGTGTTGTTTAAACTTTGTGTATGCCTGCCAGATGTTGTTTTAGACTCCAATGTCCAGGCCCTGGTAACTGTGTAGCTTTTCAGGGAAGCCACAGTGTACTATAAAGTATTCCCATAGGCACTTAGCTACTGTTCTAGCCTTCTGATTTGAAGTTGGGATTGCCAGTGCGTACTTAGTAAAGACATCGGTGATCACGAGTACGTCTTTTATATTGCTTCAGTCTGGTTCAATTGAGAGAAAGTCCATACAGACTAACTCAAGTGGTCTGGTCACATGAATGTTCACTAGAGGCACTTCATTCTCTGGCAGTTCCTTTCGGCAAACACAGCTGCTACTCTCTTTTCTTTTCTATATCAGTAGCCATTCTTGACCAGAAGAATCTGGATCAAGTGAGGTCAAGGGTCCGATCAAAACCTAAATAACCTATGTCGTTGTGAAAACTTCTCATTACCATGTCTCTGAACATATCAGGACCCTGGTAGTGAATAGTGAGTTCCTTAATTTCTCTCTTCTTGTACAGAATGTCATCCTTCCAATCTAGCTTGTTCATCTCTCATGGAAAGATGGAAAGGTCAGGCAGCTCTTACTTAACAGCTGGAGTAAGGGTTCCCCCAGTCTCCATCGAGTGGATGACCTCACGCATAGCAGAATCCGCTCTGTTTCAGATCTTCTCCTGATACACTGGGGATGACAGGGAAACCATCACAATGTTCCAAGGTGTCTGGGATAGCTTTGGTCAACATAGCAAGAGATGTGACAAGTGGGATGATGGTACCATTCTCAGTGATGTTCACAGGAAGGCAGACTAGATGTTTACCACAAATTGCACTCACTGTTTTGGAGGAGATACAAGTGAACTCATCAGACTCAGGTAGGTGGTGGTGTAGGAACTGGCAGATTCGGTCCTCTTCTTTCTGAGACAATAAATCATTGACAGGCACAGCACATGGACATCGCAAGAGGCCATCGGCATTTAGATTGCATTTTCCTTCTCAGTATTGAAGCTGGAACCTGAAGGTGGAGAAGGTAGACAGCTGGTCGCATCCAACTTAGCTGTGGTGAGCAAGTAAGTTAATGGGTTGCCGTCTATGACTATTTGTATAGAGTCTTTTACAGTAATCAGCAAACTTCTCTGTTACAGCCCACTTGAGTACAAGGAATTCAAGTTTGTGAGCTGAGTTAAGGGATTAGCTCTTTGACACCCCACGGCTGGCATAAGCTACTGTACAACATGCATAACTCCCTCCTGCTCCTGGTAGAGTACTGCCCCTAGACCAGTTGTGCTTGCACCTGTAATACATATAGTAGCTTGGGGTTATCAAATCCTAACACAGGTGCAGTGGTAAGTTTGTCAATTATGGTCTCGAAAGCTTTCTGGCAACTACGTTTCTTCAGACTACACCATGCCTTCAAGGCCTCAATCTTCTGGGGGTCTGTTTCAACACCATACTGTGATACTACATGTCCTAAGTCCATCTCTTAGATGGATTATCAGGGAAACTGAGCAAACATCTTATGACTAACATTCCCCCGGGTAAAGAAGACGATGAAGGGGGTTCAATCACAACCCACCGGTCTAAAGCTTGGCTGTTGACTTGAGCCAGTCCTTCTACAACAGAACTTTGGCCAGCAGGGAAAACCCTAGGTTCCCTTACTTGTAGCCTCATTAGCCCTAAACTACCGTTTTCCTTTGGCTTGTTTCAGGACAACTCTGCAACCATACAGGAGAGCTTAAAGATCTGTGTTCACACTGCAGTAGTCCTCATACACCAGATACAAGGTGTTGGTGCCTATCAAGAGTATAGACCATGCATTCAATCCTGTGTTTGGAACAACTAATGCAAGGATGGACACAGTAATTTCAAAGCCAAAACAGGACTTTGGAAAGGTTAAGTCAACTTCTATGAAGCCAGAGTAGGGCACAGTCTGACAATTTGCAGCCTCTAGATGGGCCTCTAGGGTGGGATGGTTGCTTCTAGCTCTCATTTATCCATAATGGAGGGCCGAATTCAGTTTGAAGGCTCAGAAAAGGCTGAACCATTTTGATTGTCCCAAAAAGACTGCGTCTGCTTCAGTTTTGTGTTCTTTGCAGCTACTAATGGGGGGTTTGGCACATTTGAGCAATATGGCCATCTTCACCACACTGAAAACAGTACCATGGCCTTAGTCTGTAGCTGGGGGCCATTCAGGTTCTTTGCTCTAGATTTTGTCATGTTGTCCTTTGCCTTTTAGTAGTTTCTGTAATTCAACAATGACATCATCTGGGGAAGGCTCACTTGACTCTAGTTTCTATGTCTTAAGTCGAACAAGTTGGCTCTGCAGCTCAGAGACTTGCTTTCTCATTTTAGCATCATTCTCTAATGAAGTGTCACTTTCAAGAAAGTTTTCAGCTAACAGATGTGAATTGTCTTTCTGCTTCGATGCACTAAGATGATTCTTCTTGCAGGTCACTTTTGCACTTTGTTTATCCTCTTCCACACAAAGATGCAACAGTAACTCATAGAATGGAGGGGGGTTGTCTCTCTTACGCTCAAGCTGGAGGTCAGTTATCAACACATCATCCCAGCACTCACGGCAGAACTGATGCAGAAGATGCCGATCAACTTCATTAGCAGATACCAAAGCACTGAAAAGAGGTGGTGTAAGAACTGTTTGTAGCCTGTGTAGGTATTGAGATGACTTCTCTCCAGAATCTTGGAGTGTGTTAGGGAACACAGCAAAAAGCTGATCACCTTCTTCCACAATTCTATAGCCTGAGTCTAATAGGTTGTGGCAGGCTGCTGGCAAGAGGGTTTTACCACATTAGCCGCTGGTGGTACTAAGCTGTCTAAAATCTTCCTTGATCGCTGTAAGTCAGACAGAGCTGAACCCTGAGAATAACTTCAACATGTTTCAAAATCTAGTTTCAGCTCTTTAAATCCTAGGTTTAGTGTTATCTTAGTCCCAAGTTCTTATTTTAGTATTTCAATAAGTTCCTTAGTTTAACTCATTGTAGGCCTATTTTAGAGTCAAAAATCAAATAATACCTTCCTAATGACCAGTGTTGGGAAGGTTACTTTTAAAATGTATTCCACTACAGATTACAGAATACATACCCCAAAATGTAGTTTATGACATATTCCATTAAGTTACTCGATGTGTATTCTGAATACTTTGGATTACTTAATATATTGTCATGCTTTTTACAACTACATGAATGTAGCAATCACATCCTGCAAATTCTTGTTTGTTTTTCTCTACCAATTGGCTGTTAAGCCCAAAGGCTATATTGCTGACTGAATGTCAGTATAAAACGATTAGCAAACAGCAGTAATGTACTCTAGAATTTGTAAATTAACTCGCTAGCCTCCTAAGACTAGCAGCATTGTAAATTAAGTTAATTTCAACAGACGTGCTCAGGCAGTGACATCTTGTGGTTTGTCATATATGGAAACCTTCATTAGCGATAAATCAGGCTAGCTAGTTTCGTTCCTAGGGACAAAGTTCATTTCTATCATCTAAATGTGGTGGCTTTATAGCCACTGAGCTTGTGTAAAAGGGAGAACTGACTGGTGAAATTGACAATGCATATCATCTGCGTCGCAGTCGCTGGTCCCGTTTGTATTTTTGAATGTATATCTAAATAACAATTTCTTTGACTTTATGTTCGGCACCCGACTGAAAGACAAAGCTGGGAATTCACACATTATGATAATTTAAGAAAGCGTTACGGTGCCTCAATGCGCCCACACTTACACTTTATGTTAACTGTGTGGTTGTTTACTTCCTTCAAATGATACGAAGAAATGCCTCAGTCCCATTTGCCTGAACAAAATACAGCTTTTCATAATCCTGACCACTCGCTATACATTTAGTTTTTATGAAACTTTCTTTAACCTTGAAAAGAAACAGAACTTTATGCATCTGTGCGACGGACTTCTCCGACATTCCCTGGTAAAATGCCCTAAGTACGCATGCAACTTATTACAACCCATTGTGTGTTTTGTTTGGGTTTCCGGCAATGCATGGAATTACCAAAATTAGAGAGGGGAGAGCCTAACATGAAACAGGAAAAGACCGCCACGTAATCCATTTATTTCAACAAAGTAACTGTATTCTAATTATCACCTATTTAAACGGTAACTGTAACGTAATACATTTACTCATATTTTGTATTCTAACTACATAACGCCGGTACATGTATTCCGTTAGTCCCCAACACTGCTAATGACAAGCAACCCTAAACCAAAGAGTTACCGAATTTAACACTTGGGAGTTCAACGAGCAATAATAGGAACAGAAAATAACAATCAAACCTATGATCCGGTATAACCTTCACAGATCAACAATTCAACCATTATGATTAATATAGTGCACTGAATTACAACATCAAAATCACTGAATACAATTCAGTCTCTCTTTCCCGGGAACAAGTACAAGTTACCTTTACCAGCGACCGCGTTTAGCAGTCCATTCGGAGTCCGCGAGATCCGAGGCAAAATGTCGCTGTTTATATTAAATCCACTCTTACCTCGCCACGAATCCACTTGCATCGAAGATATCAAAAGAGTCAGTCAACCAACTCCCAGTTTCACTAAATGAGAATCTGTCTCCTCAAGGTGCTGGAAATCCCCGTCGGTGCGACGTGATAGTCCAGGTGCCTTCAACGTGGGTGGCTCGCCATCGAAGTCAATCCAAGTCTATGCGTTTAGCGTGGCCTCCAAACTCTTCACTACTCGAGCAACACTAGCTCAAATTTAAGAAATAACGTTCAACATAACCACTGTCTATCACTATAGACAGAAAGCAACACAAAATAGTTACTAATTTGAAAAATAAAGCAAAACAACAACGTTTATCTTTCTCCTTCTGTTCGCTCACTGGTTAAACCTCGCTAGCCAATTGCTCGTTTTTTTCCGCCCTCATCCCCTTTCCCGGTTTTTTTCGGCGTGAGACGGCACAGTCCATTACGATTGGCTGACAGCTTAAAGCGATAGAATGCTTATTTTAGTGCTGAGTAATTCAATAGCAAAACTGAAAAATTGATTTTAATCTTATTTATCTGATTTAATGAATGTTGTTTTCAATAATATAAATTTTGAAATATTTTTTGTATATTTACTACTATTAAGTCAAATATGTATTCATTAATTATTATGAAGCTATTTTCATCTAGGTTACGTAAAACTAGGAGTTTAGGAGAGAAGCTGACATGCGAGGGAGCCCAGAGCCTGGAAGGGAGAAGCAAACTGCAGCTAATGACCGGTACAATCAGATGAAAGAAGGGCGCCTTTTACTCGACTGTAAAGGGGGCTTAATTTTTTACCTCAAATGTGTACAATCTCTTTTGCATGACACAGGAATAAGTAGTGGCGAAGAAACACACACACACAGAGCACAAGTTCTGGGATTTTAAGATACATAACTCTCCCTCAGTAAATTATACGCCCGGATTTACTGTGGACACTGTCTTACACCTAACATCGTGACAGGTGATCTGACCCCCCACCAACTGGTCAGCCATATCTCTTGCTTAATTACCGTACGTACCTCCACCCCCACTCGCCCTGTTTGCAATTGTCTGCAATCTTTCTTAGAAAAACGATTTATTTGAAACTGATTCTAAGGGCTGTTGGGTATGGTGCTTCAACATTACGGGCTGTAAAGCATCAAATCACAGGTGTGCCTGTGTGTATTTGCAATTACTGGAAGCAAGATGTAGGGGCTACGTGTGTGGTTCCTGAATTATACATGATCCCTCACTGCTGATGAAGACTTACTGTAATTCCCTCAATAAGAGCATGTAAATCAGATTCTGATATCAGCTTTGAAAGGAGCATAATTAACCGGGTGCGATGGGGGGGGGGGGGTGCATATCTTAGGGGTGACCTGCTGAGCGACGGAGATCTTCACTGTCACCCTGCACCTCATTTAAAGACGCGGAGTGCCGCTATCTGCAAATGAAAGCGGTTTAAACGCCACTGCCGCGATCCTCTCGCCGGGAGCGGTCTGCAAGCGCGCGGCATTTCGGATGCGAAGACCGTCGCGCTCCCGCGGGGAACAGGCCGCCGCTTTGCACTGATGTGTTTGGGAGCTTCGATTACGCTGCGCCGTTGGGGGGCAGGAGGTCTCACCATAATTAAATCAGAGCAACTGATAGAGTATTAAAAGCTTTAAAATCAGAATGCCTGTCTCCAGATTCACAGTCGCCAGCAGCGCTGCTTGTTGTGTGGCCAGAGCCGGTGCCAGCGGAAAATGGATGAAGGGGACAACTAAAATGCGGAGGGGGCACATAGTTACCCCAAAAAATTACGCGCGATGCACACAGCTTTCTGATTGTTTGACAAGTGCATATTCACTCCAAACATACACTAACAGATAAACAAACCTCAGGAAACACACAAGCCAAACACAATACCATCACCTGATATATATAGCGACTCTCTGAGCCAATACCGATATATAGCAAGTGAGCGTTTTAAGCATACCGGATCAAGTCACCCATACAACACTTTGGGGAATTAACTACTAATAAATGCATGCAACTGGAACAAAATCTCACGGAGGCAGAGACAGCATGAGCTGGATTCCCTCCGGAAATGCTCTTTCTGTCCTGCTTGTGTTAACCTGAGCGGCTGGTTGGTCAGTGCAGGGACGGATTACGGACCGGGCCAGCAGGGCCGCTGCCCAGGGGCCCTTGGGGTGCAGGGGGCCCATGGGGCCCCTAGCCCAAAACAATTTGCAACACTTATCAACAATGTATTTTTGTTTGTCTATTTTAAAGGGCCTACATTCTTTGATCCTCTGCCTACAAGGGCCCCTGACCCTATAGGGCCTCTGATGGAAACATGGAGGGAGGGCTGCCAAGGGCCCTTGAATTGAGGTGGTTGTGGCGGTGGTGCTGTTGGTGGGGGGGGGCTCATGAACGTTTTGCCCAGGGGCCCACACAACCCATAATCCATCCCTGGGTCAGTGCTGATTGATATGTTAGCCTCAGGATCCTTTATCGTGTATTTAGCCAATAGATTGTCGGATGTCAATATTGTTTGATAAAAGCTAGATAAAAACTAAGCTAGCTACCTTCTTGAAATACCGAGGAAAAGTTCCCAGCTGGCAAGTCCATCACACACACAACGCAATCCAACAAGTGAATTTATAAAGACTTGAAAATGCAGGCTATAACATCACTTTAATTTTAGCGAATTATGGTGGCCTGAATTATGTATTAGTATACATAATTAGCAAAATGTAAGGTAACAGTAAAATTACAATAAATTAAAAAATAATAATTTTAAAATTAGCCCCACCCTGGGTTATTCCCTGTCTTGCTCCCGTTGCCTCCGGGATAGGCACCGGACCCCACGTAACCCTGAACAAGATAAAAGGTTATAGATAATGGATGGATGGATGGATAATTAAAATTATGCCTTAATCTTCTCTGTGTCAAGGCGGCGGGCCACTCGGGTGCGGGCACGGGGCATAGTGCAAAAGGAGGTGGACGACCCACATGTGGCTCAGGAACACAAAAGGTTTATTAAATAGAACTAAAAATAAAAACACAAGAAAGGCCAAACAAAACAAAAGG
>JAABNX020000042.1:19468424-19486782 GCA_015163995.2 Mormyrus lacerda
TGAGCCACATGGCCAGACAGGTAACAACAGGGAACAAAGACAGAACACAAAGAACGGGATGACCAGCAACACCTGCTGGCCAAACGGGGAAGGAACACAGTGAGACACAGGGGCTGACCCTGACACTCTGAGAGGGCGGGGTAGTCCGTCAAATGAAGACTTCGCGCCCTTGCCTTCCCTTCTAGCGGTTTACCTTGAGGTTCTAAAAACGACGCATTGGCATTAAGACATCACTGACGCTACAGAACTTTTTTTTTCTTAAGGTATATAAATCGAGCTTTCTTCCCGGTATGAAAACCTGTAATTTTTTGGTCTCGTGTCCAGATCGTTGGATATCATTTAAATGTGGGGAATAACGCGTTGATCGGAACAAGTAAATATTGCTGCATCTTCTTTTAGTAAGGGGAGGCAGGTTAGCCTCGGGCGGAATACACGTCTAAATGGGTCCCACTCTTTCAAACCATTGTTAAGTTATTACTAGGCTACAAAAAGACCACAACATGAGACTGGAACAGTTTGAGTAAAATAGGGACGCAACCGGAGAGTAAACTACCTTTTTATTGAGAAACCAAGAATAGTGTAATAAGAATGGAGAGGTGAATTCATTTATGAACCGAAACTCGTTTTCTTCTTAAAAACGCATAATAAAATTACATTTAAAGCAAGTCAACAGAACTTACTGCAATTGCTAAATAGGTTTTAGTTGAGTCGTGGAAATATTGGCGGAAAATGTATAATGTAGATTCAGAAATACTAAAACATTGTTTTTGTGTGAATAAAATAGTTATGTCTTTCATATTTAGCAAAAAAAAAAAAAAACCCAGACAGCACTTTGTGGACTCGGAGTAAGTGCTCAAGTATTCATTAAATGCACGTCTCATCATCACCACCTAACCTACCCCTCCCTCCATCCATCCTTGGTCCCTTCAGCTCTCGCAGTTGGTAGTTGCATGCTGCCTAAATGAGCTCCCTTAAATGAAAGCCAACCCTCCCCCCGGATGGACACCTTTTGGCTGCGCGCTGGAATCGCCACGCATAAAAATGCATTTGGGGGACAGCGCCACGGAGAGGCGGCGAGCAGCAATGGAAAGAGAGATATTAAAAAGAAGGGAAGAAAGCAGATGCGCTCCGGCGAAGCTTCCTGTACAAATGAGAGTAAAGAAGCGTGGTGCACCCACGCCTCCTCAAGCAGTCCGTGCATAGAGGGTATCAGGGCTCACTGGCACGGCGGACCCCCCCCCCTCCCCCCATCATCACCACCACCTCCGTGACAGACAACATTATAAATACTCTTTATAATGCAAAAAAGACGGAAGATCCAACTTTTAAGCCTGATCGGTTCTTTGCTTTACTGAGTACACAACAAAAGCGGTACCCGGGTCTTCCCCGAATGATGTCGGTGCCTGAATGCTCCGGACGGAGGAAAGGAAAAAGTTGAGACATCGGCAGTTTTCGACATGCCGGAGGATGTGTCGCTGCTCCGCAACCGCACGGAGCTGGGACACGGCCGCTCTCTGACCACGCCGCCACCGGCGCGTCCCGCCTGGACGATCGCGGTGCTGGCCAGTGTGCTGATCTTCACCACCGTGGTAGACGTGCTAGGAAATTTCCTGGTCATCATTTCAGTAGCCAGGAATCGGAAACTTAGGAACGCCGGTAAGTCCAGGGCGAAAGCTTAACGTATTGAATCTGGCTAAACCATGCACTCACACATAAATGTTTCATTCATTCAATGTTTCTTATGTCATTTTGTTAGTCTAACTAATAGTCCAGCATACCTAAATTGACCGTCAACAGTAGCTGTAAAATAGAGCTAATTACACACAGTATTTCAAGTAGATGAAAAGTTATTGCGAAGGACAAGCGCTTACATTTGCCCTGATAATACAAATGTTACACCTCGTCTCGGTGCAGCCGTCCCCGTCAGTGCAACCACCTACGCACAGGTTCAGGATGGGATGTTTCATAACGCACAGGTTCATGATGTGATCTATGGGTCGCTCGTCGCACGTGCATATGCTGGCTGCGAGAGGCTCAAGCGTTAGAGCGATTTTACAGCCGAATTATACAACAAATCTCGGTATCTAATTTCATATGAGGACTTCTGGCACGGAGAATAAGTTTTAAATTAATAATTCACTTGAGTGCAGCTTTAACAGTAGTGTTTAGGCTATAGCTCATGTAGCAAGTAAGTAAACGTGGATACTTTTGCAGGGATACGCGTAAGATTTCAGGTGTCAGTCGCGTTTAGGTGAAAAGGCGCTACTCAGCTAATGTTTATACCATCAATAGCGACAATAGGCCTATATCACCGCCGTAATATCTGTAAAATGCGTTTCTTTTCTGGTTTTAGATGTTTCTCCGAAAAACGTAATTAACCTTTCCCTTTTTCCTGTATTGTTTTTCCGTGCCAAAGTATTGATTCATTTCCAGAAATAAACTAAGTCTACATATTTTCATTTTTACGACCCCTCACAATCGCTCATTGTGTTGGAAAAATGCAAACGATTAAATTTGTTAAATCGCCAGGGATTTTACCGGTCCGTGGATGTTTTGTATGACCGTCCGCGGACCATAAATTTTGGAGACCCCTACTGTACTCTATTCATATTGTAGAAAAGTATCACTGGTTTGATGTATAACTGGGTTTTAAAATAATTATGTCATTTGTTTTCAAAAATAGTCCTCCTGTTTTTATAGTTAACATTTTAGTGTATTTTGATTTTGAGACAGAAACCGATCATGGTGTAGGTGTAAGTTGCAATGATAACATGTGCGGGCTGGTAAATTCCCCGTTAAAACAGCGCATCGGGAAAAGTTTTTATCTCGTAAATTGCAGAAATAATCCGACAACAGGTAGCCTAATGTTCCCAAACAAATCGTAATTTAGCACAACACCCGGGCTCCTTCTTTTTCCGTGTTTTTTCCCAACAGAGGCTAATCATTGCTCTCGTAGGGTCTGTTTTCTAGTCAAGAAAATAGATGGGAGAGTCTGTAGATGTTCATTCTCAGTAAGATGAGTAAAGCTATGATGTTATTATAATTTTGTGTGCTTATTGTATATTAGATTAGAATTTGTATATTTATATACGAAGGTGTCCGTTTTCATTCATCTTTATGCCAAATGGACTGTTTAAAGCGTTATTTTGGGACTTAGATTTACTAATGATCACTTACAATAGGTGAGAAACGCACGTAATTACCTTTCGCTTTTCTGGATTTCTCCTGCTCCCACAATAACAGCGGAGGACGTTCTGAGGTTCATCTTGAAGCCGTGGCATTTTTAGAAGGCGTGAAATGGCATTTCCGACTGTCATGTCAGAATTCAACATAGACCTGATGAGTATTAATCCTTTGGACAGCTGTGTCTGTGACTATCAGGGGCACCGCGGGGGTGTAGGGTGTACCAGGGATTAACTGCTCCATGCACATCAGCGGATCGCAACGATAGTACTGAACGCGATACGCTCTTTAATTTGGGAAATAGCGCAGACAGGCTTCTGTTTAATGCTGTGCGTTAACGCAGATGCCGAAAGGATCCACCGATGTCAATCTGGGCGCCTTATTTACCTCCAGTGTGGCAGGATACACTGACATTGATCCAGTTGCTGAGGGGTGGGGGTGGGGTGGCTTCTGGTCCAGGGTCCATCACAGCAAGGGGCCCATGCAAAATTTAGACCCCATAACAGACAATCACAATTTGCAACAATTTACTGAGAACCTCCCTATCTGGGTCAGTAGATTTTACCTGGGTTGACAAACTTTATCACCATCCTCCCCATCCCCTCATGTCACTCATTCCCCTCCCCCGAGGAGACCCGTAATGTTAATTATATACATGTGGTATTAAGGCAGCTGACCCCCATACCAACTCAGTTGAGTGTTGCTCCTTTGGTTTGTAATGTGACATGGACAGTTATTCACAGGAGTCCTCTTAACAACCCACTTTGGCTGAACTTCAGATTCCTGGAAATGCCTTTGAAGCTCAACCTGTCTGGCTTGAAGCTCCTGGCCTCCGGTTGAGGTGAAGCGTCACTTCAGAGCCAGTAAGAGAAGCTCTGGGGTCATGCCACACTGCTCTGAAGTGGGGACACTTTTCCATGCACTTCTGTAAGATAATGGGACTCCTGAGGGGTCTGTAGCATATTTGTTTAAGCAATTAATTTAATTGTTGGTGTTCCTGGTTTCCTCTCTGGGGGCTTCATAAATCCAGATGGCCTGTTAGTGTAAAAATTAGACTTGCCCTCCCTGGCTTTGTATCCAATCTTCTCAGTTTTTTGGAAATAAATACAAGTGTGTGTTTTATGCATCTATTTATGCTGGGCGTGTCTGGCCTTTGGTCCACCTTTGTTGCTTTCTTCAAATTCCTTGCCTTGAGCAGAGGGATTAGCCACGTTTCCCTTGTTTATTCAGGACTTATTGACGTGTGCCATGTTTGACTTCAGGAATTCAAATTTCTTCTGCCTTAATCACTCCAGTAATATATCCACTGGAAAAGCACACAGGCCGGCGAGTTCGATCGAGTGGCGTGCCCGTGGCCAGAGAGTCCTCTATGTTTATGTGCATCTGCGGAATCTTCAGGGTACATGTACATATTTATGCACTGTTGACAGGCGTGTGTGTTACCAGATCCTATGGCTGGAAAACAGGGTCATTATCAAGTTTGAATTTTTTGCACATCTTCTAGGAGGTTTGCTATAGTGCTTTTTGAACTCAAACACCTACTGAAGAAGAGCCTGAAAACTGACAGTGACAGGACAGTAAGTATGGACCTCATACGCCCTGTGCGGACAGGCTGTCTACCCCTACCCAGAAGGCTGAGGCCCCAGCCTTTGTAGTTTCTGCAGCTCTGTACAGACACCTCTCCGACTGCAGATAAGAATCCAGGAAGGAACATTATTTCTCAGGAGGCACAGTGAAGGAAAGGCCCGTGATCCTGACTCCACACGCGAGCTTCTCTCAGGGCCCAGGCATGACCATGACGGTTGATTGGCTTTTGGCTGCTTCTCTAATTCTATTAAACTGTAGTCACGGGGGAAACAGGAGTGTGTCGACATCAGAGAGGAAACTATCCCCGAAAGCATGCTCTGGAGTACAGCGGCAAGGCTTCGTAACCCCGAACGTCACATACCACACTTCTCCGTATATTTCATACAAACCACTTCTGTTGTCATAAAAGTAGCCTGAAATGTCTTCAACACACTTCCCCACTTCCAGAGGATCCTGATGTACGTTTCTTTTCATCCATGAACTGCTTGCATAATACAAAGAGCTTCTCTGGCATTTTGTTTTTGAGTTCAGCTTGGCAGGGAGTTTTTTTTTTTTTTTGGTGCATTTTAACTCTCAGACACCAAAGCCATGCCTGGGACATTCCTTAGGTCGCTCTCTGGTGTTTCCGGGTGTGACTCCCATTGAGGGATGACTGAGGAGAGGAATCCTTCTGCCTTGTCCCCGTCTTCCACAGGCCAGTGCGTCTCTCACTCTGTTTCAAGTGTCTCATTCTCTAGAGAGAGCAGCTCATCTCTTACATGTTTTAAAAAAAGAACAGAATCTATTCGTCCCATCCTCAGCTGATCAGTAAAAATAAGATTTCGAGGCACCCGCCTCTGCCTCTGTCTGTGAAGCTCGCAGCCGAGTCACTCCTGTTCGGCGGCGCCCTGCCAAATTTCCCGTGACTTTGTGGATTCCCTCAAAATTCAGTTAACTGAAAGAGCACAGACTCAATTGACTTCGAAATAGTGAGGGTCAGCACACTGGGCATGAAGGAGTCTACCTTTGGATATTCTGTAAGTTCACCCCATACTTGCAGTTTGTAAAGTTTTCCGGTATGTTCTGTTCCTGAGGTTCGTTTGTTACTCGTTATTCGGGTTTAGCAGATATGGGGTGGCAAAAAGAAGCAGGGAAAATCTGCAAACTGTGTTGTATTCTGCCCCCCCAGGACTGTAATTGGGGAACCATACAGGTCTCAGCTTCTACTGGAGAACATGTAGCATTTGAGTCATGTTTTATCACCCATTTGTGCGACTGGTTGTCTACCAGTTGGGCACAGGGCATATACTCTGACAGCTGACTATGATCGACCGATGCCCAGCTCACCTGTACCATCCCCTAGAAATGCCAGAGGAACGTCACACAGCTGAAGGCAGACGTATCTCTTCACTGCGCCCTTTGCCCATCATGCAAAACCAGGCCAGCAGGTTGCACTGAGGTGCACTTGAGCTCTGTTCTCCTGCTACTTTGGAAGCGTTGGGCTGAGAGAGTAGGGGTCTCCTGGGGAGAAAGCAGACTTTAAGCAGCTCTCAGAATAGACCCTGAGTGATCCCATTCCCCGGTCGGTGGGGGACATCCTGGCTTCCCTCTCTTCTTTCAGCAAGTCAGTATGACCCACAAAGGTCTTTCTGGAAACCGACATCACCAGGGAGCATCTCCTTCAGGGAGGAATAATTCTTTTGAATGCATGTTGCAGTAAAAACATTCGGGTGCTGAATGTTAATGGAAGATAAACCACGGAGCTTTTTGAGCAGCAATGCTGAGCAGTGTAACTGACCAGTGTCGCTCAGCACCTTCCCATTAACATTGAGCAACAAATTTTGATGTGAAAAACTTTGATCAGTAGTGGGAAACTTATTTTGATTATCCAGACCCGGATGAGTTGCTCTTTGTTTCACCTGGTTGGTGGTTGCCTGGAGACACTGCTCAAAAAGTTGTCCTGTGTATCATCACCTTTAGGGATCTGAACAGTCATATTGCAGTGGACAGAGAAAGATGAACTGAGACTATTTTGAACTGCCCTGACAACACATTGGTATAGATTACAAGCAGGATTTAGAGTCAGATCCATCTTGATGAATTTCAAAATCCACAGAGCAATCAAAATCCCACTGGCAGATGCTGCTTTTAAATGAACTGCCAGCACGCAGTGTGTTTAATATGTACTGTTAATGTTTTACAGTTTCTTCACAGTCTTTCCTCCATTAGGATAGTTTAGAAGTTGTGCTGCACTGTGACCATAATTGCTTTGGAGGTTAAAATCAAAGGTCCTTGGAAAGCAGCTCTGTGATCTCACTGTGATCTCAATGTGGCGTCATACCTCCAGGGCCATGGGTTTGATTCCGGCTACTCCTTGCTTGTGTGTGTGTGTGTGGAGTTTGCATGTTCTCCTCGTGTTAAACTGGATTCCTTAAGTCACCCGTTGTGTATGTTGTCTTCTGTCATGGTCTTGTATTCACTGCGCACACTGTCCCTGCATATGATGTGTAGTTGTGGAATATGTGTCGATCTAAAAATAGCACCTTGTTGTGATACAGCTATCGCTAAACGTGCTTCAGATAGAACAGTATGCTCAGTCCTGAGACTGCCACCCACTCTGAGCCGTGTCTCAGTCTGGAAAGCCTCCGGAGGCCTGAGACCTGGCCTTGCAGCAGAAGTGATCATCACTGAGACTTCCTTGTGGTCAGGCAGGCAAGCTTCAGAGGCAATCAAAAGTGTCTAATGAAGGAACCCAACAACAAAAATACTGGGACTTTTTTGGCTGTTCCCTGCATGTGGCTGGGCATGGTAAAGTGTGATATGAACACAGTAAAGAAGCCATATGCTTTTTTCCTAAGCCTCTCTTAGCATAGGGCACTGAGGCAGGATCTCCTCCGCTGAACAGCCCTATCCAGAATGAGGGATTCACTGAACCTCGAAGATGTCTCTCCGCCGGTTTTTGTCTGAATTAGACCCGGTGTTGTGTTGCTTCCATGTGTTTTTCTGTCGTTAGCTGTCTGCGGGTCAAGGTCCACTGTTTGTTGTTCTGATCCCCAGATTATATCATATAATATATGAGTACCAACGAGAAGGTGAGTCAAGCTGGGTCAATAATATCTGATTCATAATTAGGGCAGAATGAGCTAAGTGTTCTGCTTTTTGAATCTCTGTTAGACTCAATTATTTTCCATCGTTTGATCTTCTGTCTTGACTTTGCTCAAAGGGCTGTGAAAGCTCTCAAGTGTTACCCTACGCCTTTATTGAATCTCCCAGCTTTACAGGACCTGCCTGGATGCTTGTATTTTCATAATTCTCTAATAGTTCTTTGCACTCGACAGATTGGTGGTGTCACATTGTCAAATATATCATGCTTTCGGGTTGCGTTTGTGTATGCCCCGTATAGCATTGACCTGGGCCCCACAATCCTCGCCTATGTCCTGGGAAGAGCCGTTACATCTTCAGAGTCCATTTCCATCCACAGCTGATTTATAGGATATAGGCCCAGTCACTTGGCAGTATGAATCACTCTGTTCAGTTTATGTAATGACTGCGAGAGTCCAGAGGCTCACAACTACATTTGTGGAAGCTCCGCACAGGCAAGTTGAAAGTTCCTTTACTGGAATATCCCAGGCCGTGTGACACCTTCAAGCAGCCAATAGCGTGAAGGTAGAAGACTGAAAATGTGAGTAATACACAAAGGATTTTGGGTAACGAAATCTGGGGCGGCATTGCAGTTTGAGTGTTCGTTTGATATTGGGCATATCGCTGTTTTATACCATGTGCACATTTGGAAGTTTTTTTCGGCTGTTGAAATACAGAAACAGAATTTCTGTCTTGTATATCAAAGGAAAGTGTCTGAGTGTCGGTGCTCCTGGTAATGATTTGCAGGCCAAGAGCATTGCATCCAAAAACAGGCTTGATGCCTTGGAATCACAGACAGCCTTACTGTCAGGAGTGTTTTTCATGTGTGCGTTGAAAAGTGACCCCATTTTGTATTTTTCCAAACATCGTCACTTCATCAGTGATCGGATACCAAAAGCGGGTTCTGGATTCAGGTGGCCCCTGGTTTTCTCATCCAGCACACAGACTAAAGCCTTAAACCCTTCAGCGGGAAATAAAACAGCTTTATTCTCAGACCACCTTTTGTCTGTGGATATGGGGTTTAGAAGCAGCAGGCTAGATCAAAGGATTTAACTTCATAAGTCGATTCATCTGTAAACATCCTCAGCAGTCATCTTGTGACTCAAGATAGATTAAAAATTCCATCAGTGATCTCGGTGTGTAAAGGTTTTTTTTCCCACTATCTGCATGTTGAGCATCTTTTAGCTGTAACAGTCTGGCCTGCCATGGGGATTGCTCCAATTGCTACAGAAGGTGGCTTATTTCCCAGCAGGGGGTGGAATGGTTAAGGAACCAGTGGCCAAATGGCAAAGCTCCTTCAGCAGGGTTTTAACTGGAAGTGCCCCAGTAATGAATAAATACTGAAAATGTTTATGTCTAAATAGGTACACAGAGCAGTGGTATTTAAACTATTCAGGGGGACATTGGGGGAAAGGTTCAAACAGGACTGTGTGGAGTCAGCCCTGTTTCGATACTGCGACCCCCATGGCCCTGAATTAGATGGATGGAATTTTATTTAGGGGTCAGTGGGTGTGTTACGTCGGGGCTGTGAAGCAGATGAAACGAGCTGTGAAGTACAGCAAACGGGGTTTATTTTCAGGGAGAAAGACAAAGAACATGCGACGTCAATGACAGACCTGGGGATACGAACTAAATACACAGGACAGGCTGAACTTAAGTAACAGGTGAAAACAATCAGGAATTAACATGAGGTGGGCGTGGCACGCATGAGGATTGGACGAGCCGGGCGTGACAGAACCCCCCCCCCCCCAAAGGCGCGCACTTCGGGCGGTGCAGCGGGCTTGTCCATCGGGGCACCCAGGGTCAGCGCCTCGCTGGCACACCAAACTCCCAGTACTGCGTGGTCCCTTTCAGGGATCGTGGGATCCGCGGGATAGCGTCCCAGACGGCCTTGGCTCCGCCTCCCGGTAATGATAGGCCACCAGCGATGGCAGCTCTGTGGCCATAATGCGGGTTTTGGGTACCTGAGGGAGTGACGCCGAGGTGACATCCAGGGTGATCGGGGATTCCAGAATCAGAGGAGCGAGAGAGAGCAAGCCCCGAGGACGTCAGGGCTTCCGCTGGCTTCTCTGTCCCCTTTCGCCTGGTCTTTCTCTGGTTTGCGGCAGTGGAAGGAGGCTGAGCTGTCTCCATAGGGACGGGAGGCGTGGCTGCAGCCCCAGTATAACCCAGCGCGGCTGGCTCCATTATCCGCTGCACCAGCTGCCGGAGATTGTCGTTTACCTCCCTCGAGGGCTACGCCATTCCCGGATGGGGGTGCCTCACTTAAGAGGTGCCCGCTCCGGCTGGCTACGGGGTCCTCCTGGACCTCGGGCTGGGACAGCCAAAACACCACCTCTTACAGCAGACCGAGATGCCGGTTCTCGATCTGCTGCAGTGTGTCTTCTTTTGGGTCGGTCATTCTGTTATGTTCCGCGGTGGGCGAGCAGGCGAGCAGGCAAGCCGCGGCATGGGAGGAGGCTGGCAGGCAGAACGACGGGCAAGCAAGGGTTTATTCAGGAGCACAGCGGAAGACAGCGACTCATAGTACAACAATGCGACTGAGGAGGACATTGACTGATATACATGAAAAAAGCTGAATTAACGGGGAACAGCTGGGCACAATCGGGGAAGCACACGTGGATGATGAGGGGGCGTGGCACACACGAGGACTGGATGCACAGGTCATGACAGGGTGTGTGTTGGGGGGGGGGGGATCATGACAAATATATAAACCCTAGGGAAGCCCTGTTAAAAATGTTTGAATACTACTGACATATGTATAAATTTGTAGTTATGTAAAAGTAATCAATTAAAGCACTATAGTAAACGGAATAAACATAAATAAAAATGTAAGCAATGAAGCACAATAGTAATATCACAGCAGGAACAGCAGAGGAAAAACCACTTATGGTCACAGGGGGTGAAAAAGCAGCTTATAGGGCCCTCCTGACTAAAAGCCAGCCCGTCGCCGGGTCGGCTCGTATGCCTTTCGACCTCATGGATCCCGTATGTCTGTTTTCCCCTGTTGTTCATGATGTATCAGTCGTGTAACATGGCAATGCACCACAGCAAAGTAGACAAAAGCAGGAAACTGGGGAGTTTTCAAGGAGGACTGCATTTAACTCTGAAAGTAAAATTCGTAAATGCATAACTAACAAGTGATAGCAGGTTAAACTTTATGATGGTAAAAAAAAAGTTACACACCGAAGCGTAACTGCTGCACTATATTTATATTAGTATGCAACAATTAAATGAAAATCCGGTATGTTTTATGAGTCAGTTCACTGCGCAATGTCTGATGCCATGTTCTGAAGGGGCACCTATTATCTCATGATTAACAACTAACTACAGCAATTTCAGCCCCGACAGTTGTGATTCAAGAAGTATCAGCTGTTAATAAGTGAATAAAACGTCTCAGCGTCTTGCTGGAAACAAGAAGTCACCTTCATGGTCTGTAATGGTCTTTTTGTTTTGCCACCGAAGCATATAAGGCCAGAGCTGGCTTTCATAGCCGAGCTCTTTTAAAAACTGCTGTGTTAATAAATGCTGGTATTCTGCCTGGCCAGTGACCCAGAGTGTACAGTTACTCCACTCAGGATTTCGCTCCCCTGCTTTGACCGAGCACCTGAAGCTGTTTACTAAATGCTGACTGAGTGCTCTCCATGTTAAATCATTCTTTAACACTGCATCAGTCTGAGCGCACCCTCTCGAAAGATGAAAATATATGACGCGTTTTTCTCACATTCAAAAATGACAACTTGCAAATCTGAATGTGTACCTACTGTCAGGGAAGATGTATTTGATACCTGCTGCAAAAGGCGTGCAGAGGAAAATCTGTAGCGGAGCTGCGTGATACCATCCAAAAAACAAGTCGCACACTGCTAGGTCTGCTGCTGCAGGCCTGCCGGCACGACCCGAATTTATAGTCAAGCGGATCCGCTACCAATCTGCCCCCAAGCAAGAGGAAGCAAGAGTGATCACTCTTCGTTTTCAGGGAGGATGAGAGTTGTCCAAGGTGATGCTTGGAGGCAGAGGATTGTTTGCCATTTAAAAAAAGACTTGTGACAAATTAAAGATGACACTTAGGATAACAACTAGCTTTCAGAGAGAAACTCCTCACGTCCTGCATCATGGTTTGCGGTCCTGGCTTGTACTGGTAATGGGATCCAGGTGCAGCAATGGGGGTCAGCTAGCATGTGGCAGCAATGAGTCAGCCAGCCTGTGCGAAGTCTCTGTGGTAACGATTGTCCCCCCTGGTGCACAGAGTTAACATAGATGTGATCAAGGCCCCGTATCCACAGCCCGCTCTGCATGTCTCCTAATGGCACATCAGGAAATGTCTGCCTTTACCTGCACAGATCAGAAACGAGGCTGGGAGCTGAACTCTATTCATTCATCCATCCATCCAGCCATTCATCTCCTACTGCTTTTCTGGGTCAGGTCGCAGAGGCGTTCCCAGGCCAGCCAAGAGGCATAGTCTCTCCAGCATGTCCTGGGTCTTCCCCGGAGCCTCCTCCCAGTGGAACATGCCCGAAACACCTCATCTGGCTCCTCTCGATGCGGAGGAGCAGCGGTTCTACTCTGAGTTCCTCCTGAATGACTGAGCATCTCACCCTCTCTTTAAGGGAGAGCCCAGCCACCCTGCGGAGGAAACCTATTTCGGCCGCTTGTATTCGCGACCTCGTTTTTCTGTCACTGCCCACAGGTCATGACCATAGGTGAGGGTAGGAAAGTTGATCGACTGGTAAATTGAGAGCTTTGCCTTTTGGCTCAGCTCCTTCTAACAGACAGATGCAGCACCTGCATCACTGCTGACGCCGCACCGATCCGCATGTCAATCTCCCGTTCCATCCTTCCCTCACTTATGAACAAGACCCCGAGATACTTAAACTCCTCCACTTGGGGAAGGACTCCCTCCTCGACCCAGAGAGAGCACTCCACCCCGATCTTGCTGAGGACCATGATCTCGGATTTGCAGGTGCTGATTCTCATCCCAGCCACTTCAAGCTGAAAATCACGGTCCAATGAAGCCAACAGAACCACATCAGCTGCAAAAAGCAGAGACCTAATCTTGAGGTCACCAAACTGGACACCCTCAATGCCCTGGCTGCGCCTAGAAATTCTGTCTATAAAACAGATAAAACATAAAACAGAATCAGTGACAAAAGCAGCCCTGGTGGAGTCCAACGCTCACCGGAAACAAGTCCGACTTACTGCCGACAATGCAGACCAAGCTCTGACACTGGTCATACAGGGACCGAACAACCCTTATACGGAAGCCCAGCACACCAAACTCCCAGAGCACTCCCCACAGGACTTTCTGAGGGACACAGTCAAATGCTTTCTCCAAGTCCACAAAGCACATGTAGACTGGTTGGGCAAACTCCCATGCACCCTCCAAGACTCTGCTGAGAGTATAGAGCTGGTCCACTGTTCGACGGCCAGGGCAAACACCACACTGCTCCTCCTGAATGTGAGGTTCGACAATCCGGCAGACCCTCCTCTCCAGGACTCCCGAACAGACCTTACCAGAGAGGCTGAGGAGTGTGATCCCCCTATACAGTAGTTGGAACATACCTTCCGGTCTCCCTTCTTGAAGAGGGGGACCACCACCCCAGTTTGCCAATCCAGAAGCACTGCCCTGGATGTCCACACAATGCCGCAGATGTATGTCAACCAGGACAGCCCTGCAACATCCAGAACCTTTAGGAACTACGGACGGATCTCCTGGTGACCCGCGTCCGGGAAAGGGAAAACGTAAATCCATGGTTTTACTCATCATAAGGAGTCTAATGAGACACTTTGTCTGGTTCCTCACCCAGGACCTTGAGTGACCCTACCAGGGGCATAAAGCCCCGGGCAACTTAGCTCCTGGGATCATCGGAACACGCAAACCCCTCCACCACAATAAGGTGTCGGCTCCAGGAGAGGCTGGACTCTATCCATCCATCCATTTTCTGTACCCACTCGTCATATTCAGGGTCGCGTTAGGAGCTGATCCTATGGTATAGGATACACCTGCTTCCGCTCATCATAGCGACACATGAGCAGTAACCAATCAGGAAATGGAAACATGTGCCATGGATGGGGGGAGGGGTATGGACAGAGAAATGGGATTAACCAAACAATGAGGAGTAGTTAAGACAATGGATGGGAATTTAAGCGTCTTTACAGCAGAGGCACAGGGGACAGGCTGGAATATGCCAGCAGAGCTTGTGTAGATGGCTTGGCTTCACACAGCTGATCTGTCACAGGTGGCCTAGACTGCTGTCATGGTGCCCGAAGGCATCTTAACATTGTGAATGACACCTTTAAGGCCTGGACTTTCAGACCTACTGACGGCATGTTTACACACTTCAGGACCTTGGACAGCGTCAGATGTGCTGCGACGGCACTGAGACACGCTTCGCTGAGCTTCCCCACCAGTCCTGGTCTCTTCCAGATCATTCCCCGCCCAGTCTGCTTTCTCACAATAAGGTGATTTATGTTACCAACACTGTTAGTCATTGTCTGCAAACACCTGTTAAGTAGTTAAACACACTTTCCCACGTGCATCTTCGTCCCATTAAATGTGCATGTTAATTACGATTCCGACTTTTGGCTTACGATGTCGATTGTACTACTTGGACAAAATGCAGCTCAAGTCCTCTGAAAATGTGGCCGAAATTTGATAGCACTGAGACAAACACTGCAAAGTGTCACTCATTGTACTGGATAAATACATTAAAGATGAGACCACATCTGGCTGGCTCCCTTTAATCTTAACAAAGCGAATATTGCCACCTAGGCTAGTGGATGTTGTTGACTGATGTGTCCGTAAGCTGGCCATGTGAGAGAAGCCACCTCCCCAAACACAGAGGTGCGCTGGCAGAGGTGCACCATCTGTAAGCTGATGTCTGGGTCGGCGCAGCGCAATCAGTCCTAATGGCGTGTCTGCCTCAGTCTGTCCGACACGGAACATTAGACTGTCACAGGAACATCTGTTCTGATGATGGTGGCGGAAGTCGCTCCTGGGAACCGGGGTTTTTTTAAACATCAGTGTTGGTACCTGTGTAAATAAATCGATTAGGCAGTGAGCAAAGCATGCGTGAATCTGCATTTCAGCTGTCGTCATCGTCACTGTGGTTTGTGAGATTTTCAGATACACAGCAGAGTATTACCACCACAATAACTGGAGAAAAATGACTGGTTCATGCATTTTCATGTGTGAGTTGGTGTGAACACGTGGTGTTGTCATGCCCACGCCAGACCAAGCGCAACCACGTCCATCTTCTTCTGAACCTCCCCACCTACAGTGATCGTCTTTGGCAGAGTTTTAAACAAGTGTCAGTGAATTGATGCATTTATTGATACTGGCTGCTCCTCACACAAAATTTTGAGTGTTTTGTACTATACCCAGTGAGTATTGTGTTTGTACTCCTGTATATGACTCAAAGTCTTGACGTTCTGGATTGATTCTTACCTTGTGTCTCTGGTTCTGGTTGCCTCCTGGATCGCCTCTATTTGTCCGACCTTAAGTCTGTCTCTTGTTCTTGCTCCTTGGATCGTGTCATTGGATTTGTTTGCTTGACCCACCCTGTGCTTGACGACGACCCATGCCTTCTAATCAAACGACCTCCCATTTGACACTTGGTCCTCTCCGTATATTCATTACACTGGGGCTATTCAAATCACGGTCCTCAAGAGCCGAGCACTGCTGATTTCCAGCTTTCCTTTACCTGTGAGTCAGGTGTGAAGCCTCTGGCCAATCAGAATCAGTAAGTATTAAACTAACTGCCTGGGAGAACAAAAAACAAGGCCTGGATTTGGAATCGAGGGCCAGATTTGAAGAGCCCTGCATTCTACTGTTTGAGACGTACCCTTAAAACATGATCTGTACTGAACTATATCTGCGTGTTGCGATACCATGTAGGATCACATTAATCAGCTCAGTGTTAGAGGCTTTGGTGATTTTGGCGTCTTAGTCTGCAGTGACCTCAGTGTTCTCTACCTTCACTTACTAATTACAGCTCCCTGTGCATCAGTTAACCATCACGGTGCATAGAAAACGACTGTAAATAAGTCAGAGAAGTGAAGCTCTGTTCACTAACACCGAATAAAGACTAACCAGTGGACCGTACGTGGACTGCCAGAGAGCGGTTCTGTCCCATGCAAAGGTCTGCTACCCACTCATGTGACCTTAAATCTGGAAACATCTCACTTTAAGCTCAACTTTCATATTTCATTTTCTTGGCCCTGAAATATTCAACTCAAGGCTACATGCATTATAAATGCAAGATGCATGAAATATACATCTCTCCCCCCATCCCAAACCCAAACGGCATCATTAACCTCGGAGAGTACAGTAAGCTTCCGAATCATGATGCGGTGTATATTTTTTTCTGGGTCAGGGTTTGCCGTATTGGCTTCCATGCAGAATTCCAAAGCAGGAGCCCAAGTGTTCCACCCTTCCGTGTTTCCCTGCGAATTAAAGAAGGCTTTGCGTGGTACATAACAACCCAGTGAGTCAGTCCATGGCGGGTACCATTGCAGGGTCGAAGAAAAAAGAAAGAGAAACACATGGATGCTGCTCATTCTGCTGATCAAATTAGCTGTCCTATTAGGTTCTTGCTTTGTTGAGTTGCGGTTTTATAGCTCCTGCCCCAGTACGACTTCCACTCGTACCCAGATATTCACTGGAAGATCAGCGTAAATGCAACAGTGCCCAATAGAGTCCTTGACAGCCATATGTGTGTAACGTGCCGTTTCACTCATTTGTATGTCACTTTGGAAAGAAGGTTCAGTTAAATAAAGTATATTTAAAGGAATTAAGCAGAGAGCAAAGCTGTTTGTTGAAATCTGATGTGCTTCGATCCGCGTTTTATTCGTATTGCTCTCAGAGCTCCTGCAGCTGTTTATCAGAGATCATTTTCTATCAAGGCCGCCACATCAAATGAGCATTTTTTGCAGTGTCCCAGTGCGTGAAACACAAACATGCAGCGTCGTCACGGTACGAGTTTGCGTGAAAGCGAGCATTTGTGTGAATATTGCGCATTTCCTCCTTTTGCCTCTGCTGCTCTTCTTTTGCATCGTTGTGGAACCACTTCAAGGTTTCTTTAATCACTGTCCTATTTTCCAAGTTTTTTTTTCTTTCACAAAACAGGCTCAGAATAATGAGAATAAACTGAATTTTTGTTGCAAGAACAAAATGATGAAAAATTCTGTTTTTCTCTTCTGAAGGATATAAAAGATTGTGTGTGAAGATCAGAAAAGAGAGGGAAACGTGTGACCTCCCCCCTCCCCCCCCGACTTTCTGTCTGCCTGCTTTCCATGTACCGTTACCAGGCAGCAGAGGCGGACATTTCAGGTCCAGAAAGTAAAAAACCAAACCAGGATTTTGTTTCAACCAACCAATAGAACATAAAGAATCACAGTCACAGAGTACGCATTTAGTTGGTTGAAACAAAATCCTGGTTCGAATTTTTACTTTCTGGACCCGAAATGTCCACCTCTGCCAGGCAGGTCAACCAGGTCGTGACCAAAACAGCAGCCGTTTCTCTCCACCTTCCAGCAGACGCTCCTCCCACACACCAGCCTTTGTCCTCACATCAGTTTCACTCTCTCAGTATTAGCATTTCAGGGTTTTTCCATTTTTGCAATCAACTGCTTGGGGAACATTGTCGTATATCGCAGCAAACTCGCTCAGGAGAACATCAGAGCGAAATGACACTGGTCTTCACTCCCCCCCCCCCCTTTTTCTGTCCATGTCAGTACAGGAAGACGTGATGATGGAGAGAATCCCAGAATGACAGAAACAGTGAATGTCACCATAGGATGAAATCAGCAAGTCCACTGTCACCTGATTTAACAGGGGTCACTGACATTAACTATAATCGCAGCATCTATGAGAATAAGAGCTGAACATCACACTCCAGAAGTCTAGATGTAAATAAAATTAATGGCAGGTGATACATAAGAGGCACCGAATGTATGGGGAAGTAGCACTCGAAATCAGGCACCTCGGCTGGGCCGCCCTGCCAAACATGTTCCTTCTGCTTCCCTCAGGGTGGGAAATTACAGCCCCTGTGGCCTCCTGCTGTCTGAGGAGGAGAAGCCGCACCATCGGTGATGCTAGGAGCTGAGCGGCATTTTAATTCACTAATTAGTTTATGATCTGATGACACCTGGGACCTGGGGGAACTTCTCAGAACTCCTGCTATTAACTAGCACCAGCAATCAGTTAACCGGTAGGAAAAGTTTCTGTATGATAAAAAAAAAAGAGCCAAATTTAATATAATATTTTAACAGACAGGTAAGAATGCACGAGAAATCTGTGCATTGTTAATGATATTTTCGGCAAGATGATTTCTACGAGGCAATTACAGTTATGAAGTTGTTCCTTGTCCCATTAGCAGACGTAAGCCAATCCCAGGCAGCCTTTGAGGAATGAGCGTGTGTGATTTTACCACCAAAGGGGGGGGGGGGGGGGATATTGCAAAACCTAAAA
>JAABNX020000042.1:19499277-19528328 GCA_015163995.2 Mormyrus lacerda
CAGCAGGTATCACACTGCAACAGGTGTCAGCAGATGCCCAACTGCCTACTAGTGTCAGCAGGCATCAAACTTCCAACAGGTGACAGTAGGTATCACACTGCAACAGGTGTCAGCAGGTATTCAACTGGCAACAGGTGTCAGCAGGTTTCACACTGCCAGTACGTGTCAGCAGATATCAAACTGCCAAAAGATATCAGAATATCAACAGGTATCACACTACCGGCAGGTGACAGCAAGTATCAAAAAGTCAACGGCTGGTAGTAGGTGTCCAACTGCCAATAGGTGACAGGAGGTTTTATGCTGCCAACAGGTGAAAGCAAGTATCACACTGCCAATGGATGGCAGCAGGTATGAAACTGTGAACAAGTTTCAGCAGGTATCACACTGCCAATAGGTGACAGCAACTATCAAGATATCAACAGGTGTTAGCAGGTGTTCAGCTGCCAACAGGAGACAGCAAGAGAGTTATGGGCCACACTGAGCCAATGAAAACAAAAATGTGACAGACAGCTTCTAGGACATGCTTGGAGCAAAATGTCAATATGGAGTTCGGACGAGCAGCTCGATGACAGGACATCTCCAGTACCTACCTTGATGTGAAAAAGTTTCAAGTCAGTTATACTCTGATTAAAGACTCAACAGAAGCTATCCATCAGGACTGTCCCAGCAAAGATGCTGAGCCATTTCCAGTGTTCATGGCTTTGGGCAACATGTAGTTTCACCAATCTTCATCTTTGACATCTACTCTGTCATCCACCCACTTAGCAGCAATGCGAAGTGCTGATCAGAGGTGGACATTCCAGGTCCAGAAAGTAAAATTCCAGACCAAGATTTTGTTTCAACCAACCAGCTCAGTACTCTGCGATTGTGACTCTTTATATTGAACTAGTTGCTTGAAACAAAATCTTGTTCTGGATTTTTACTTTCTTGACTCTGTCCGATCTACTATGCACTAGAGCCCCGCTACCCCCCTGCAAGTGGTGGGCACACAGGAGGGCAGATCCTTGTAACTCTTTTGGGCTTTGCCAGGCTGGGTCTCATGGGTAGAAGCCCAACCACCAAGTGTTTCCCAGACTCGGACGGGGCCCCAGTTTCCCTAATCCAGGTCATGTTACATGGTCTGTATTTTTGTCCATGATGGGAATCGTACTTTGTCTGGTTACTTACCTAAGACCAATTTGCCTTGAGAGGAGCAATTGCCCCTACAATCACAGAGGCACACAAACCGCTCCACTACAATAAGATAGCAATTTGTGGAGGATGTTCATAACTGCAACTGACTCCAGGATACCTTAAGCCGTAGATTAATGATCGATTTTGTAGCTATATCATCAGATCTGTCACCGTGAGTTTTGAACACTTTGGTGAAGAGAGGAGCTAAGCTACAGTAAGTAGATCACCAGTGAGTTGGATGAGGGGGTGGGGGAATATGCTGGAAAGGCCTATAGGGGACCCAAACGTACAGTGAAGGGGTGCTGGAAGCATCTGGCAAAAGCCCCTAACTGGAAGATCTTTAACTAACACCTCTGGCAGAACTTGTCTTGCATTCCAAGGGAGGCTGGTGGTACTGAGCCCAAATAGGCCATGCTCCAAGCCCCTCTTGCTGAGGTGGCTGAGCAGAGCTGTGGTCTTACCCCTTTAACGTTTAGTGCGACTGTTTGGTAGAGCACATTTTGAGTGACGACATCTCAGTGTATAATGTGTTGATCTTAACTCAAGCTGAATAGGCCATCACAACCACAAAAAAAATTCATTCTTGTTATTGTTGTCCTAAGTAAATAAAAAATGTAAAGAAAGAAATATTTCATTGTTTTTTTCTTAGTGTGGACCTTAAAGGGTTAAGGTTGTTAATGCCTGCCACAGCAGTAATTCTCGGACCCAATAATGAACACCAGTGGTAAAGTGAGCGGTCAGACTGTAGACGAAGGTAATCCTGCTGGATTCATCAAGCTTGTGAGCAATCAGCACAGTGTGAAGAAGCCAGGATGAGGATCATCACCTCTAAGCAGCAGCCCAAGGCTGTCAACCTGCATAGAGTTTATTGCCCCTGCATATTAGGGGTGAGTTACTGCTTAAAGTAGAAAAAAGTACCTCAGGTTCTCATTAATGAATGAGGGAATAATTAAGCAGGTGATTGACTAGCGGATCTGTGCAGCGTTAGCAGTTATGTGGGTCCTGGTCTGTCATGGTGAAGAGTGAGCTGAGTGGAAAGCAAAACTTTCCATTTACGGGCTGATCTATGTTTCTACCCTCACCCATGATCATGATCTTTGAGTAGTGACTGAAAGTATGAAATTGTTGATACAAGTGGTGGAAATGAGCTTCCTTTGCAGGGTGTCTGAGCTTAGTTTTAGAAATCTGGAGGTGCTCAGACACTTCGGAATGACTCAAAGGAGAGCCACTGCTTCTCTGTATCAAAAAGAGCCAGCTGAGGTGGTCTCAGCAAGAACCTAGAATGCCTGTTGGGGGACCCAAGGGCAAACCCAGGACACACTGGAGACAATATGTTTCTCTTATCGCAATGCCTTGGTATTCTTGCAGAGGAGTGAGAGGAAGTGACTTGAGAAAAGGAGGTGAAAAAGAATTGAAAGGACACAAGACTGTCTAGGAATTTGTCAGTACTGGTTATGGTAAAAAACACTTAACTGTTATTATCTACAAGTGGCGCCAAGGCGTCTTCCTTCCAAAGCAGGTCTAGGTTCAAAGCAAGTCCCTCTGAAGTAATTCCAAATACCCTCTCATCCACCACCCTGCCCCCACCCTGGCTCATAGACACCCTTCCCATGGAGTGTCCTCTGTGCCCTCACTGTCCTCGTGTCACTCTCACAGAGTGCATGGCCAAATACACATCTTAGCATGCATACAAGGACATGAAGGCTGGAAGGGAGCGTGTGTTTGATAGGGGCATGTGTGAGTGTGTGTGGGTAAGTCTGTATTTACCACACGTTTCAGGTCCCCACAAAATAAACCCCAATGTTATAGAAATCTGTGAATGCAATGATTTAAAAAAAACTAAAGTAGCCAAAAGTCTTATGGTTAAAGTGAGGGTTGGGTACGGGTTAGGACTATTATAGTTAGGGTTAGGCCCATTGAAATTAATTGAGAGTCCCCACAATGATAGGAACATATGATAGGAACTCTTTGTGTGTATGTGAATTTGATTGGAGCATTGGCCTACGTGACTTTTTCTATAATGTGTGACACTCGATCATGCATTATTTACAAATGATGTCACCTTGTACCTCACAAAATAAACCTCCGCCTCTTGGATGTGTCCTACGTACATCACGTATTACTTTTGCTTCTGCTGTTCTGCCCTAATCGTTTTTAAGACATGGGTTTGCCGAGATTGCGCTCCTCATTCTAATTCTGCCTTCCTTCTGCTTTCCATTTGACCTACTTGTCAAAGTCACACAGCTGGAAGCTTGCGGCATTAAAATGCTCTCGTCAGACATATAATACGCTACGAACTCCCCGCAAATAAGTCACGAGGTCAAAATTCAGAAGGCTAAAAAAACAAAAGACGCCGGACCTTATGGCTATGTCAGTCCATGTTGAGCATCCAGCCCAGAGAACAATCAGGAAAATCCTGGAAACATTTCTGTCTTGCATAAAATAAACATTTGCTCACAATCACTTCATTTCTAGTGCTGATTTGAAGCAAAATGGAAAATAATAAACCACCTGCCTAGCTGATTTACAATGAAGACACATGATTAATATCTTGGTTCTGCTCTCTGGCATTGCAGATAGTAAAGACAGTAAACAGTGCTGAGTAAACACCAACAGCTGGACTTGTTAGCGCGTGCTTTCATTATCCATCACGCAGGAGCCAGAGAACAAGGAAATATCCCATTTAGACAGTTTACGGTGAACTGGGACACTGCTCTTTACACATTAATCAGATCAAATCGCATGTAAATATTTCATACACTGCAGCATGAATGTATGGAGCTGAATCTGGTGTGCACCCATATGAGTGTGGTTAAGAAGGGTTAGGATGCTGTACCTGGAATCGAATGGTTGCAGGCTCAAATCCCAGGGTTGGATGAATGATTTCACTGTTGGGCCCTTGAGCAAGATCTGTAGCTGTTCCTGAGACTGCATGACCCTCTTTTCTCAAAGATATACTTTGTCTTCTAATCAAATGTATGTGCGTTAATTCCCATGGTAGCAATGTAGCTGTCAGATTTTTGGGAGCTTCTTCTAAACCTTTTTCCACTGGAAAAACACAAATGCCTCATTCTCACCAGTGATGGCTATGCAGACAGGACCGCCATGCATGTCCCTGGTTGTGGACCTTCTGGTGACAGCAGACAGTGGTCGGCTGGCCAAGCGCCCCTGTCACCCGCTGTCAATTCTGCCAGCACCACGGCAGAAAAGTTGTGCTGGAATCAAGGAGATAAAGATGATTTTTTGACTGTATAACCTAGAACAAGATCTAAAAAGCCTGGGCTGTTTTTGCTGAAGAAAACCAAATAAGAAAATTGATATAAACGGCATTAGAGGAAGAAGCTGGTGGATAGTATGAGGTAGCAGATGCAGGAATAGCTCCACTGGGCTTTGAGATTCCTATGGGGTTGAAATGTCCTTTTTCTCTACATTTTTCTATCTTTCCACTTAGCAGTCTGAGCTAATCTTCTTAACTTTGCTCCAGAGAGACCAAGAGGGACTCAACAGGGTTATGTGTGTGTGCTGGGTGACTGCAGAGTGACCAGAGTGCATGGGTGACATCCGGCTATGTGTGGCGTGACATACTGCTTACGGGGCTGCACAGGAAATGATGACACGCAGCTTACAGGGCTGCACGGGAAATGATGACACGTACATGAGTATACACACGTATACACACACACGCACACACACACACACACACACACTGGGAGCCATTCTCTACAATCCATTTTCCTCTAGTTTTCTGGAATCGTCTGGAGGTGTGACAGCAGTAGGAGGCCGTTGAGGACCACAGGTTTCCTGCTGCGATCTATGAGGAAATTCATAGTATCCATGTGTGAACATCTCTGAAGAAGAGCGGCCACTTCTTCACACACATATAAAAGGCTTCTGAGTCGTGCTTAAAATGGCCTTTAAAATACAGCTTATTTTCTACATCCCCCCCATCTCCCCCCGATGGCCTCCCACAGAGCTCATGTCTGCTTTACAGTCTTCCCCCCACCTCATTTTAGGTCGTGCTGGGGTGGAGGGGGTCATTGCAGAGAGAGAGAGAGAGAGCGAAAGAGAGAGAGAGAGAGAGAGCATTTTCTGTAACATGAAGTGCTGGCTGTGGCAGAAACAGGGCGGCGGATGTTCTGTGAAAGCCCAGAATTTGGTCAACTTCAAAGCAAATATACTCTTGAAATCACCCACGCTGAGGCAAAGAACATCTACAACAAAACACTACTCCTGTATGCGTCTCTGTTCATGAATAAAAGTACTGCTACCTCCTCTTCTCTCCATATCGGTCTGTGTCCCAATGCCAGAGCAGCTCAATTGAGACTGTATTGAAAAATTAATAATTGTTCTTGAACAGTTTAACTCTTCACTTTGTGACAGCGATGGAAGGAGCTGCTCTTCCCTTTCTGAGCCTCTGCAGTGCCTGTTTCCATTTGTGTGACAGCCGTGCGTCTCATAGCATAAAAAGCACTTTCGCTAACTTTAGCACAGGAAGCTATTTATATCGTCACGTTTCTCACAGAGTAGCGTGGGCCACGTGCCAGTCCCCCCACCATTATCTTAGCAAATATACGAGGGGAACTATGTGCTTTTTGGATATAAAACACAACTGATACCAGAGGGAATTAGTGCTCATTTTATTTTGAGTAGTTGTCCATCAATGTATGTGTATAGAATGTGTTGAATACAAGTATATAATACATATACGTCCTGCACTTTTAAATATCATGTTGACCCGAATATGACAGTTTTTTCCCTCAAAATACATCTTAAAAAGTATTTCTAGACAAAAAAAAACAGGAATAGACGGCACCAAATATGATATTTTGTAATGAGTGCTTTGATTTACCATTATATTGATTTGCCGTAAGATTTCTTGCACAAGAGTGCCAGTCTGAAAGCGTGAGTCTCGTGCCAGATGCGTGAGAGCTGGCATCCCCGGCTAAGCGCGTGTTCAGCGTGAATCCCTTAGTGCCGTGTAAGCTATTGGCTTCCCTGGCTGTGCCACTGTTACTATTTAACTCATAGCGGCTATTCATATTTTTTGGAATGTTTGCTGTTTAATACATCTACTGTAATCAGATTGCTGATTAACTTATTATATGTTCCTGTCAAATTAAATAATTTTTCTTTATAAAGATTTGTTATTCCTAAAAAATTTCTAAAAATACTTGCCAAAATATTTGGGCTAATACGGTTTTTATACATGACACCAACAAGCCTTGAATTGTGTAGACATATGAGCATGCTGTCAATAGCGGACAAAAAAAAATGGCCTATTTGTAAACATCTTTCTGACTTATTGGGATTATTTTCTACGCCTGCTGAACTCTGACATGCTTTGCTGACTGTCAGCTGGGTGGGTGGGTGGGGGCGTGCTCCAGTGATCTGTGCTTGTCAATATTAATTAACCCAGCAGGAGATGAAAGTGAGGCAAGTGGTACAGAGTGCGAGCGGTCCTGCCCCTACCCCCCACCCGTCGAATGCTGATGTCACCCCCGCCCTGTCTGATAGACAGTCTCAGCCCCCCTCCGAGCTGCACTGATTACTCTTTAATCCCACCCTTTTCATGGAACTGGCTGATTCTTGGAATTGCGTGTTTTCAGAGAGACAACCGTGCAAGCATAGCTGAGCATGTAGTGCGCATCACGTATCAGAGACAGGCAAGCCCCCAGCCCCCCCCACGCTGCCTTTCCTGTACATACCCCTGCATTCCCCGTACCTTGGATCAGTAACCTACCCAGAACCGTGTCCGTCAGAAGTTGCCATCAGGTGAAAAAAAAATAAACTATAAACAATCAATAAAAGACTCCAAAGAAAGAAGATTACATAGACCAACACCCCTGGGCAACCAGAAAGCCTCCTCATCCCCCCAAATGAAGCACAAGAAGGTGATCAGTGGCTGCGCAGGAGGCAGTAAGATGGGGAGAGGGGCTGCCTGAACACCCCCACAAAACCAAATAAATGAATTTCTTTTGATTGACAGGTGTCTTCAGATACTACAGCATCACATTAGAGATTACGGCAGGACAGTACATAGGAGGAGGAGACGGCGTGTGTAAGGGAGCACAGATAAGCCCTCTGAGGGTATATGTCACCCCCCACCCTGCAAACACTGTTTACAGAAGCTCTTTTTAATTAGTTGTTTGCGATATACCTACTTACGTTGTTCTTTTAATTATCTGGCATCCTCTGGGTCTCACAATGCAAATCTCTTGGTGAACATCTCGAGAATGAAAAATGCGCAAGGACAGAAAAATCTCAGCTTGTGATTATGATGAAAACCAGGCTTTCACACGTTTGCCTGCCTTCTGATAGACAGGGAATGCTCGCCTGAGCCTGGCCAGATGCTGACTGCTAGTGAAATCGTTTCCTTGGGTTACAGATTCGCAGGAGAGAAGGTTCATCCCTGAGAATGACACTGCGTTCAGCTGACATTAACTGAACAGGCACAATCGCTGCCGGAGTACCAAGCTGCACTGGTATTTATTTTATATTTGTTTACATTAGGATCTTTTTTATATGCCAACATTTGCATGTTTGTACACGCAACCGCTGTAAAACAGTAGTAACATTGTAGCTAAACAGAAGTGAATAACGTAGCAGTTAAACAGATGGGAGTAACTTAGCAGTTAAACAGATGTGAGTAACTGTACAGCTAAACAGGCATGAAGAACCAGAACAAACAGTACCGTCGCTACTAAATTATTCCCACAAATCCAAACAACCCAAAGGGACACAGGAGGCCATTCATCTCATGTTCTCATGGAGCTGTTTCACACTGAGGAGGGGGCACCTGAGGGTAACGGCTCACACGGGAACCTCAGTAGTCATGGCATCGCCACAATAACGACAAGACAAAAAATATCAGCTAGACCACACTTGCGGCCTGATGTCTTTTGTTCCAAGATGCATTGTAACTTGAAAGACAGTAATATAGGTTCATTACATCTGCGGCTAGGTCTCCGAGTGCCATAAATAATGGCAGAACCACCATATCTAAACTGCTGGGTGAGCAATTTTGGTTCCCTAAGTATGTTTGCCTCTGATGATTTTGATAGAGTCCCGAGGGAGATGGAGCTGCCGGGAGGATGGATAATGCCCCATCATGGCTGGACGCGAGTCTGTTTATGAAGCTTAACAGCCGGGCGATGTGGCGCAGTCAACGGCAGCTGGAGTGTCTGTCAGGGAGTGGGTGCCGCGATGAAGGAGCGCACCGTGATAAAGACCCTAGAGGCTATGGGACGATATATCTCAGGAATAGGAACGGGCTCCTCTCAGGCCAGCGTTTACATCTAGGCTGAAGCCACCAATCTGTTATGAAAGCAAGAGCTGTCAAGCATGTTATAGGGCTACTGCACATCTCTCATCGGGTGGGAAGCAGTGGCATATGCCACAGGGCCGTAAGCAGGGACCCTGGGCCAGGTGGTAGGTTCAAGACCTGGTTGAACTGCAGAACTTGTGCTTCAGCAAACCTCAGATACATCATTATATTGCCATCCCTTTCGTCTTCATATATAGTCATCAAGGGCCATTAGATGTAGCTGGAAGACAGGCCTTCTCCACCATGGGGAGGAAGTGCCTGCATCGGCAGAGAGGGAGGTGAGGGTAACGAACACATCACTGAGTGTTTAAATGTGACTGAGATGACCAATCAGAAAGCTGGACAACTTCCCTCAGGAAGTCACTGCCCACTTATCGCCGGTCTGTGTGACTTGGGATATGTCTTCTGTGGGTTTTACAGAGCACCTATTTAGAAATGAGCCCTGACCAAGGTAAAAAACAAGATTAGCCCAAAGTTCTACATCAATTATGTCACCATCCCCAAAACTAGAAGAGCATATGGAGGAGAAGCTGGAATACAAAGTGCTGGAGTCCGTCTGCCAAGCAGCTGGAGAAACCGGGTCACAGCTCAGGGCCTGGAGAACGATAAACAATAAGAGGACCAGATTCACTAAATAATAAACATTAAGATATATCTGTATAACACATAAAAAGATATTTGTGGTGTACAAGCAGCTCAGCTAGACATTATAGTAAACAATTCATTACTGTATATTCATATTGGAACATAATGATATTAATAAGAATAATGACCTATGAGAGCTCAAGGGGTCAGCTGTGATTCCGTAACTCCACTGTCTGACTAGTGAGGAAGGTCAGAAGGTTTTCACATGTATGAATGATCAGCACATTGGAGGGGCAAGGATACCCTGGCAGATTGAGGTGGCCCTGCACTGTATGGATCCATTACTGAGCAGTAAATTCTACTGTGGGGGCACAAAGTGAGGGAGGGCCCAGAATTTCCATATCTCAGAGACTATCCTAGAAGACACAGGAGCAGAAGATGGGGTGTGGTGTAAGAGAGATATTTTACAATCCCTGGATTTGTGTGGGGGAAACATTATTTGTTATTTCATCAAGCAGTATAAGCAACTGCAATCAACCACAGTGATAACATCACTTGAAAAATTAATTCACCAATGCTGACTAAATTAATGAGTAAATAAATATCTGATAATTCTGTTTGTATTAACACCCCCTCTTCCCGACCCAGATTTTTTTTTAACTATATTTCACTCCCAAGCCACCCATCCCATTTTGCTGAACTTCCCATTCAGAGGATAAATCTGCAACCCAGTTTACGAGCTACAAACTTTATGCCTTTGAGATTACATTGCGCTGTAATCATTAACCTCCCAGCTGATACACTTTCCTGAGGTATGCCGATGCTGATATTTGATTCCAGTCATAAGGGGTGAGTTACCATACACCTCACACGCCAAGCAAAGCGACTTGTCCCTCGTGCTCCTCCAGACCCCAGTGGCGACTGAGCAATGCTGGAATCTTTTTGAATCTGCCTGGGATGTGACTCACTAAAGCGAGTAGCGGCCAGAGAACGGTGGAACCTGACGCGGGTGTCAGAGAGAATCGCCTTGGAGATGAGGGAAAAATGAAAGAGAAAGAGATGGATAAATGGATAAAGATCTCGAGACAACCTGCCCCCATCTACGGCAAAACGCCAAGAAGGCGGGGACAATCACAGACAGCAGGGGGGCCGGAGCAGGGGTTGCGGCTCATCGAAGAGACAGAGCATCATGCAGATCAGGCGCAGATCTGTCAGCGGGGCAGATTGAATGACCTAGCTGAGGGATTCATCAGCCTGAAATCAGTGTCCGAGAATGCCGATGGCGCCAGCATAGCATAAGGGAGAAATCCCTCACGTGACATCGACGTTCCAAAGCTTGCAATGGAAAACAGACACAGGCCCCTGGAGCAGCGGTAAATCTCCACGGTGTTTTTGAATTCTGTTTAATCTTGTGTTTACTTGCCATGTTTGGGGGACTCAGGCAAGGGAATGAGCAGGTGAAGGGAGGCCAAAAAACCACACCTCAGAGCCACGAGACCCTGTCAGCCATATCAAGCAAATGGTTGGCTAACGTGTTTTGTGTGTGTGTGTATGTGTGTGTGTGTGTGAGAGAGGCGACCCATGTGACCTCCAGCTAGGAGGGGGCACCATAAACTGGTTAAGGGACAATAGAGGTTCTCTTCAGCAGTAGGGCAGAGTCAGTAAGGTGGCAGTTTGTTCTAAATAAATATCCTGGGGGGAGATTCTGACAAACAGAGATGATAGCATATCCAGGGGGGTATATAGACCTCCCAGTGGCTCTTCAATCATGCAATGAGGATCAAGTAGAGCCCCTTGCATTTATACATCTAACCCTGTGCTTTCCCATTTCTCAGGGTGACCCGGCACGAGGGGAAAATGGAAATGGTGACGCAAATCCATGACTGCATGGCACCATGGGAAATATTTCAATTGTTTCTTTGCTCTCACCAGCATAAGCTCAGTAACATCCTGAGAATGAAAAGACTCATACCCTGTCAAGCCTCCCCCCCTCCTTTTAAGTGCAGAGTTGTAAAAGTGATTTTCAATTTTGCTCAAAAACAAAATGACACGAGAGCAGCGGGGGAATGCTAACAAGGTTGCGTCGTCGCGGCGACATGGCAGGGGCCCGGTCTCGCCGCCGCTCGCACGCAGGAAGCCGGGAGTCTTTAAAAAGTTTTGCCAAAAACGTAAGAGCCGGTGAAGTCGATGTGCATCCCAAGATAAATACATGCTTCATGCAATAGTAATCCTGGTAAACAGCCGCCCGAAGACAAAATTACAGAGCCCCCCCCAAAACAATACAGGCACAATCCAACAATCCAAAATGAGGGCAAAGCTGTCAGATCTAATGTGCTAAATGAATTTTCAAGTGTATACAAATGGACAATACGTGTCAGGAATATTTTAGCATAAAATGAAAGATACCCACTAGAAGAAGAGAGAATGACGGTATTCCTAAAAGCACTGTGGGCACGGTCCAGCATTCCCGGCGCATCTGCTCTCCAGTGGGGCACCACTGGGAAGAGGCTGTCAATGGAGTCATTAGAACATTTACTGGAAACAGACCTAGTTCAACCTTATCTCTAACTAGCCAACTATTCCTGTTGAGGAGGAGAACCCCGTTTCATTCGATATGCTTCATTTTCAAAGAGGAAAAAGTTGAAACGAGCTTTCAGAGTAAATGAGCATCCAGCTGTGTCCAGCATCCAAGCGGGTAGGATGATTGTAAACATGTTCATGAACCTTCACAGCTGCTAGATCAGGGCTATTCAAATCACGGTCCTCAAGGTCCCAGCCCTGCTGATTTTCCAGTCTTCCTTCACCTGTGAGCCAAGTGTGAAGCCTCTGGCCAATCAGAATCAGTAATTATTAAACTAACTGCCTGGGAGAAGTAAAAACCCAGCCTGGATTTGGAATTGAGACTTGTGCTAGATGCTCAGTTCAGCAAACATCTCCTGAAGGTCAGAGGAAGGGCTCATAAATTACAGCTGTATCCTGGGTAATTTAACACCCCTGGAGGTTTTTTCACACTCTGCACCCTCTGGTGTCATGGGGAGCAGTACGTGTTCACGATACTGTGCTTGTGATTAAAAGGTTGGTGGTTCAAATACTGGGGTCAGCCAAGTGATTTCTCCATTGGTCCTTTGGAAAAGGATCATCTACTAGAGATGCAGCTATCAGCCCTGTTAACCTCTACGTCATGTTCTTCAAACCCCTGAGCATGTGTGCACAGATGAGGCCAAAGTACCTAAGATGCTTCATCACAGTGCGGCCGTATTGCACACTGACTAACTCCTAAACCCCGGATGATGCTATGTGATTTCAGGGACAGCATTCGAGCAAGTAGAGCACCTCAAGAGTTTGTCATTGTTATTGTGTCTTTGTTCCCTGAAATGTCATCAAGGTTCCAGTCTTCATTGACACTTGACCTGGCCAGCAGAAGAAGTTAAACGTTCCTTTTAAACCTCATCATCGTTTCAATCTTTTGAATAATGTGGAAATTTTGCATTGCAATAGTGACGGAGAGTCCAGAAGAATAGTGTGACTTTCTGAAAGTGTCTGGAGTGTCTGTGAAGCTGTGAAGTTAAAGAGGACCCCCCACAGTTTGACTCACATTGTTAGTGTTCAACCCAGGGTGATTCCCCAAAACAGCGACAATCCAAGCTGATGAGAAGCTAGCAGAAATGTGATCTGAACTCTTACGGGACATAAACTTCTAATGAGGAGGAGATAAGAAGACAAACGGGAGCTTATCAGGGTGTTCATGACTTTGTGCTTCAGCTTTGCAAACAGCTATAGAGGAAGGTGGAAGGAAGCCAGGGGGTGTGGGAATCTTGTCTTCCGACGTCTGTGTGTCTGGCTGCAGCCTTCAAAAAACTGAGAACTTCTACACCGAGATTTCATTTCATAATAGAAAAATCTCTCTCCTGGGTTCTACTGAAGTGAGGTACTTTTTTTTTTTTTTTTACGTAAGTGATCCTTTTAAGACTCTCAGACAGAAGTGCCACTACCTTTAGGAGACTTGTTAACAAGTGGGAAATTCTCAGAAAGCAATACAAATCAGTAAATTAAATCTGTTCCCACATACATATAGCAGTGTAAAACTTCAATATTTATTGTGTATGTTAAGGACCCGAAGTTATTACCCAAAATCCATGATATTTTAAAAAGCATGCAGAATTATTTTTGCTGGTTCCAAGACACATTTCAGTCACTAATTACATTTGGCACTATCAATGGCAATATGACACAACCTGTGGTTTTATCCAACATGTAACATGTAATGTACACACTGCCACATGTACAGATCACATGATCCACTATTGGCCAATATAGTATTATTTTGTTTGTCTGTACAATTTAAGCATAACATTTTTCATTTATAAATAAGTGTTCATTTGATGTAAACTGTTAATTTGATCCCCCCCCCCAAAAAAAAGAGAGCCCAGAAGCCATCCTAATTCTGTCCAAACCAGCACTTACAGAGTCTGGCGGATTCTGGAACGTCATGAAAAAAATGAGTTAAATAGTGACACATTAGGCTAATATTTGTCTCAGAGACTTCACCCCTTCACTGGAATGGAAATGTAAACATTACAAACGAAACAAATTTGGTTTTGTCACCCAAAAATCAAACAAATGGGGACAGATTCACACTCCAGGGAACAGGGATACAATCCAAGGTACTTCTGTGGGAAGCAATTGTTTTCTTGCTAATGTCAGTAAATCACATGCTAATTGTGTGATTGACTTAACAGATGGATGTTGCAAGTGTGAAACAGTGACATTTATGGATCTCCAGGCAGAACGCCCAAATAGGCTTTTGTAACTGAACAATGACGAGAGTCCCATAATACAGAAATTACCTTCAAACATATATGCAAATAATTAAGAGGAATGAACCAGCTAATGACAGGTAAAGGAAATGCCAACCTGACGCTGAATGAGTCTTCACAGGGACAGGACCATCGCCCAGTGCTTGGTCATATGGATGGGGACCATGGCCCGGTCCTTGCTTGTATAAACCGGATCATGATCCGATCCTTGTTCATATGGACAGGGACCATCACCCTGTCTAAGTGCAGTGACACATCCACAGACGCACAGAAAACACTCATGTTAAGATTCTCTAGTTTCATGGTATCGTTTACATATCCTTTTCAGGTTTAGCATGACAACCCATACATTGGAGACTCAGCTCAAACATCAGCCTATAATCTCGCCCAACACCTGCACAGAAAGGTGATGGCTCCTGTATTAGCCCAGAAAAAAGGTCACCTAGACAACATCTGTTAGGGAAAGTGGAGGTTTCACAGCCTGCTCCATGTGGAGCAGCTCAGTTCATGACCAGACACAAAATAAAGCAACGAAACAGCCTCCCCCTTAAAGCCACTCCTCTATGAGGCTTTTGTACAGTTTCTTCTTTGTGATTTTTGCATCGTATTTCTTATCTTATAATGGAGGTAGGAAAAAAAAAGCTTCAAAAATGTAACAGGCTGCCTATGATCCAAGACTGACATGGAGAGGAAATTGCAGCAAGGCATGGGAAAGCTGTTTGAAGGTGTGGCCTCTTCCCCTGGCCCTGTGAATATCACCGTCACAAGAAAGAAAAATATAGGGATTTTGTGACGGCTTCTGATCCCATAGTCTGCCTTCCATCATACTGGTGTTGATGCACCAGATGTGGTCCGGTTCCAGCCTGAGGGTTCTGAGGTGTTGAAGAGGTCAGGGAGCTGGCAGGACACTTCCGGGGAAAAGATCTCCTCTACAGTAACATAGGTGCCAGCCAGAAAGCCTACGAAGCCCACAGTGGCGATGAGAAGGTCTTTTAGCACCATTCCCGGGTGGCACTTCCGGTCAGCAAAGGTTATGATCTCCACCAATGGGGGGAAGACCAGGGCCAGGGCAGTGCTGGACACCGCGCCCACGAAGGAGATGACCAGATCCAGTCGAGGAATGAGCACAGCTGTCAGACCTGAGATGGAGGAATGGCAGGAGAAGAGAGAGAAGAAAAGGAGAAAAGACCAACTGATTAATCTGCGGTCCAGCAAGTATCATCAGGGATAAAGACACACTGGATCATTTCAGGTCAACAAGATCAAGACAAGAGAATGACCTCCATCTAGAATTAAACCCAGCGATCATAGGATCTGTAAGGTTAACCAAAACATGGCCTGCTGCAGTGTAGCTGTCTCTATAAAAAGAAGACTCTGCTGAAGCAACAATTATGGCAACAACAATAATAATATTAATAATAGTAATCATAGCTAAAGTAATAATAATGATGATGATACAGTGCATGTTATGCATACTACACATCTCATTGCAGTTACACCCAAAAAGAATGTACCCACTCCATGTACTCCCAAAAGCCAGAGGAACATGGAACCCCTGACTACCCTGGTGTGACTGCTTAAACTACAGCAATGCTGGGTTTGATGGTCTGAGGAACAGCAGGGAGGATTTGCCAAAACAAAGGCAAAAATGAAATGTAACTTTTTCAAGATCTGGAAGCCGGAAGTAGGAAAGAAAGCTAAGTATGGTTAGGGTGGATGGCAGCAATGCTTCTTAAAATAAAAATAAAAAAATTACTGCTTTAGGATCACTATCGGATACCGGAGGGGAACTGTGACAAGATAGGGGACGTTGGTAACCCAACAGTATCAATGTCAGTCTAACTGAAAACATAACAAAGCACTAAAAACCTTCAAGAGAATCATCTGGGGTCTTCCAAGATGAACGAGCATTAGGGAGTCATTTTTCAGCCAATTCTTGAAATTCCAGAGCCAATGGTGTGCATATCAATTGACTTTTTATGGAATGTAAAGCCGGTGTTGCATTGAGAAAGCTGCCTTCATTCGTGCCACCCTCACTTCCTTCCAGGGACACCTGGCAGACCCCCATCCTTATGTCTGATTAACATCACTGCTGGAAAGGTTAAAAGAACCTCAGATTACATGCAAGGTCAGTACAGAGGCAAGGTCAAAGCATTTTCAAAAAGTATCAGGGAAAGACTCGATTGTTGCCCCAGGTCATGAATAAGGTTATTTTCATTTAGAAGTATTTCTAGATTTAAGATGCAGGTACAAATTTAGCCAAAGAACTATACACATGTACAAGTATTCAGAAGCAAGCAAGCCACACTCATAATTAACACCCAGGCCATTGAGGAGTCTGGCTTGCTGACCCCACCTTTCTCTATTGAACCTGAAGCCATCAGAGGGATGGGTGAGGGTGGGAAGTCAATCTAAGCAGAGTGCAAAGTCAATTACAGAGTATGTACAGATGCTAAGCACGCTCTAAGTGGCGGGCGCTTAAGCATGCATGCGAATGAGCTCTGAGCACCTCTTTGCAACGCAGAACTAAGGGACAAAGTGAAATCAAGGGGGAAGTTGATCTACAAACCCCCAGCTCCTGTGTCCATTACTCAAACCTACAATTTGTCCAAGAAGGCTTTTTCTTAAAAGTCCACAGAGAGATTCTTTCTCAGGATAGATGGTGTGCTTTAACTGCAAACAAGGAGTGGAATCGCTTGCTAAAGAAACACCCGCATACTCAGTTATTGTGAAGTTCTCCGGAACAGCTGAAGAGAACCAACCCCACAGAAAGTTATTTTAGAAGGTACCTGCTTGCGCTAGCCGCAGAGCAAAAGGCCCCGCCCACCCAATCTGAGATGGCCTGCTGGGAGAGTGGCAAGGGATGCACAGCGCTAACAGGTCGTTCTGTCCATCAGAGTAGGAAAGTGGAGGGCAGAGCACCCAGGAGCTCCAGGGCCTTCAGTCTGTGCTCTGTCTCCTGCAGAATCATGATTACCTACCAGAAAATGTCTACAATTCACAGTTATTTCCTAACCTCTTTTTTTCTCCATGACTCGAAAGATGGTTGTCAATCACAGATCATTATCTTTCATAGGAGGGATTATTTCACCTCAAGGCCCGCTGTCACCTGACAAGTCAGAAAAAAATTTAATTGATGTACAGTATATTAAGTGATTAATAATGTTATAGGTAATACACTGACATTTTACAGAAAAGAGGCACTGAAAAAGTGAACAGGACGCAGGCAGGACACTGAAATGTCTCAAATGACTAAAATGTATGAAATGGCTGAGGTGTCTTAAATGATTGGAATGTATGAAATGTATGAAATTCCTCAAATAAATGATTCAAATCTCTCAAGTGACTGACATGCTTCAAATGAACGCAGTCTCTCTAATAACTAGCTAAAACTATAAGTACATTTTCAGGACACACCTAGGGGAACAGAGGCACATCTAACTGATGCCGATGTCCATAGAGGAACCCCAGAGTGGCTTACTAACATATTATCAATTCCATTAGCAGATAACTCTGGAGCCAGCTGGGCTCAAAGTAGAGGCAGATGTTGTCCACAGAGATAGGAGACGTGTGTGAGTTGATAAGTGCAAAATCAGAAATTGTTCAGCCAACCTCCCTGTCCATCCCTCCAGTAGGAGGAGGGTGAGTTGGCTGAACTTCTCCCTGTTCTATTATGCTACACCGATACCTGCTGTTGGCTAGATGCAAACGAATCTACAGGATTGACTGAACAGCACCCCTGAGGCATCACTCCATAAATCCTGCAGATAACAGAATAAAAATGAACAAATACCAAACAAAGCGATGCTAGCCTTCATGGCATCTGCGTCTTGGTACAAAGAGTTTGGCAGTGCGGGGGCAGAGGGGGGCCTATAATCGATAAAGTATATTAAGTAAATGACCCAACTCAGTAAAATGGGGCACAAAGTGAACTTCTGGAAATAACACAAAGATAACTGAAAGTCAAGTGTCCAGATCTTTTGCTTTTATATGGGCAAAGATGTCATCGTTCACGTGTATGCTTTGATGCAGAGACCCACCTCCGCTTGCTTTTGCACTTCCTGAATGTATCGCCAAAAACCCTACATCCTCTCATCCCTTTCTGCCCTCCTGTGCCCAAAGTCTCCCTGACAACACCTTGTTTCCTGTGTTCCTTTATGATCAATCTGCTCATCTGTCTGACTCCCTCACAATTGCTCTGAGCCCCATCAAGTAAACAGCAGTCTGATTGGCCGAGGCGCAGCAAAGGGTCCAGTTAAGGGGACAAACATTGACCAGAACCCAAAAGGGAACATGTCAAATTCATCCATCCCGCTGAAATACAAAGCAACGAGGAGTCAGTCTGCAGGAAAAAGCACAAACATCACATAACACCTCCGCCCATATAAGGTGATGTTCTAGACCATTGCTGGAAATGCGTTGGATGCCCTAAAGCTTAAGTGTTAAGATTATGACTGTTTAACATATAAGCAGTTTCTTCTAAACAGATTCCAAACAGGTATAAATTCTGAGGGACCCTGCATTATCAGAGCAGCAAGGCAGCTCCACAGGGAGTTTGTCAGGGCTGCAGGAGCTAATCCTACCCCAGCTCCCTTTAGGAACTAACCCCGTCCCAGCTCCCTGCAGGAACTAATCCTGCCCCAGGTTCCTATAGAAGCTAACCCCTCCCCAGTTCCCTGCAGGAGCTAATCCTACTGCAGCTCCCTGCAAGAGCTAATCCCACCCCTGGTTTCTGTAGGAGCTAACCCCACCCCAGCTCTCTGCAGGAGCTAACCCCACCCCAGCCACCTGCAGGAACTAATCCTGCCCCAGGTTCCTGTAGGAGCTAACCCCGCCCCAGTTCCCTGCAGGAACTAATTCTACCCCAGGTTCCTGTAGGAGCTAATCCCGCCCCAGTTCCCTGCAGGAGCGAACCCCACCCCAGCTCTCTGCAGGAGCTAATCCCACCCCAGCTCCAATTTTGGGGACAAGAAGTCTCAGTCCAGAGGTGTTGAACCAAACCCAGTCATCAGATTCCCTCTCCATCAGCAACAAATACCTATCTGTCACAGGGATACCTCTGCTAGCCTGCTACCAATCCAGATTCTCTGAAATTTCCTACTTTCTGCTTATTTAATACTTGTCTTATTAGGTTCCTGCTTTGTGTGGGGGACTCTGTGTGGCTCCTGCCCCTACAGTGCTTACGCTCCTGTCCTGACTTTCATTGGAAGCTCAGCCCAGCTGCACTTACGCCTCGTCGACTCCTCGACCGCTGTACGCTTGTAATGGGCTGTTTGCTTCACTTGTATGATACTTTGGTCAAAAGTCAGCTAAATAAATAAAAAGCAAAGACTCTCATCTGCATCAAGTGTCTCTGTCTGAATGGCCAGATAAACATCCTCAGCCTAAGCTTTATGAAATGGATGTTCAGCAGGCGGAGTTTTCATGTTTTGCCCCAGTTCAATATTTTTCTCTGGAGTTCTTGCATGAGAGGCCTGTCCACGAGAAAGCCACACAGAACATGTTTTCTTATCTTGCGACTTTCTGAGTTTGAAGTTCTGCTCTAGTTTGCAAGGTGATCCTACTGTCATCAACAGGGAGAGGCCCCGAGAGATGGAGAGGGAGAGAGACATGGAAGACTCCACAAACAAACGTTCCTTCAGTAATTCAAGGCAGATTAAACTTTCTTGTTTTCATCCAAGACAAAACAGCTCTATAAAAATAAAAACCAAACCCCTACAGTCTCAATTCTACCCCCCTTCTCTCACACTTTCGCAATCATTTTCTCTGCGATTCCAGGCAAAGGACTTATAGTGTTTATACAAATCAACCCTCAGGCAGATCTCTCCGACCCACAGCTGTGACGCCTGGAAATCAGACTTGTTAACAATTCTGCACGTGGCGTTCGGCAAGCGGGAAACATTACAGCAGCATGTTGATAATCCCGATCTAACGGCCAGGGTTTATTCATCGGGATTTGAAGGTGTTCTCTGAAAAAAAGTGATAATTCACCTCAATTCTGCATTAGAACCTCTCTAGTACTACTTAAGCCTTCTGGCGAGAATGATAAAAAAAAACACAGTATAAAGAAAGATTTATAGCCACAAGAAGGGAAGTGGCATAATAAAATGAGAGAGAAAGACTAAATCCGTCACCGCCAAGCTGCGTGAATCGCAATACCAGCGCTTCTTCATCTAAAGCTTTAAGACGCAAGACAGCGGTACCGGTCGGATACTCAGTAACGCAAGAGGAATGCGATAATTTCCCTATAAAGTTCCCAGAGCATAAAAAGTTTTAGTAATAATCACACTTTCCCAGAATTCATAGCACCATTAGAGTTCTCACCAAATGACAATGCAACTGGAAAACATTCTGCATTTCCTTGGGATAGGACCAGAGTATGCATGACCTGCCTGTAACTCACTCTTCCTCTTCCTCCTCCTTATCAGTTCTCTCCCCCCCCCCCCTTCAGATTCTGCCATCTTTGTTAACAAACATATGGATATGGTTCTAATTAAATGATTAACAGCTACATAAATGCATTCAGGGCCATTTGATTATGCCTCTCTGCATTCACAGCTGGAATTAAATGCACCAGAAGTTATTTGTGTAACATTAGAGCAAACGCAGTTGTATACATGATGGAGTCTACATTGCGATTGAACGCGATATTAAGCATGCCAAAATGTTACAACAGCAATTGTACTAGTCGTCATGCACCTTTTCAAAGAGAATTTAATAGCTTTACATACAAAGCCTAAGGCATGAAAGAATGACAAATGGCCTTTATACAAAAAGCATGAGTATTATTTACTAAAGAAGCTTTCAACCTTCAAAACCAATTAAAGTCAGGTAGTGCTACAATTTGTCTCGTGGTACTTTAACACTTCTAAGTAATGGCTTTTCACAAGCCCATTTTATGATTCTATTCAACAGTGATATACACAGACTTTTCAAGACGCATGTGCTAGAACGGGGGTTAGGCTAAGATCGGGAGGGAGGGGGGGGGTGCACTCTCATTCATTCAGGCAATGACCAGACAGCCAGGCAGAGGGCAGAAGCAACTTTATAATGTCAGAGATGACGCTCAAATTATCCGACAGTGCCTCATGAATTGGAGGATGACCCCGAGTGACCTTCAAAACGAATGGGAAACATTCAGTGGTGTGATAACAGGACTGAAGCAAGACTGAAGACCCATAAAGCAAGGAAGAAGCCCTTCATCAATGAGAAAGGGGGGAGAGCCAGGCTAGAGTTTGCAAAAAAGAAGTAAAAATGTACAATTTACTCAGATGCATACCCATAAATTAAGAAATTTGTGAAACTGAAGATTTTGATGTGGTCTCTTAATTTTTTCCAGACCCGTCTTTTATTTATTCAGGCAGCAGACGTAGATACACTATATTCGTGAGATTCCAGTCTGATCAGACCAATGTAGCTAAGGGGTTAGACGGTAGCCCATACTGACATTCCGGGAAGCTTTCGGAAAGCTGTTTCCGTCCTATTTGCTGTACCCGGTAGCACGGCTGTGTGTTTCGTTGAAGATGAAGGAGATGGATCCTCAAAGGGGAAAAAAAATGCAAAAAATACAGAAACCAGTATGATTGTCTGGGCTTTTCTGATTTTTACTAAGCTGCTGCATGTAAATTTTATTTGTTTGGACTCCTTAGAAGTTAAGTTGAAAGAATTGGGGGAACAGAGGCATATTAGGCCAGGATCACATGAGTATTACTCTCTAAAGGAGTAGCTCCTTCTTACTTAGAAAGAGCTGCATGTAGTGTGTTAGTGCTCTGCTTTATATATTTTTAATCATCATTTGTTCAGTTCTTTTAGAGAAAGGGTTCTGCCGTACGCCATAGCAGGTGCGTCTCTCCAAAAGCAGCAGTAACGCAAAACGCATGTGTCACGTATACTCTGGTGCCTGATCAGTTGATACGTGTGCAAGTCAGTGTTTAATCAGCACAACGATCCTATCGGTTAGCCAGAAAAGACCCCAGAAATGGCTCATGATGGATCGGCAGGGAGACATAGGTGTTCCTGCCGGTTACGTCCATCTTGGTATTTACACCAAACGAAAGGGAAGCTTATCGGGGATCTCAGCCTGGCAGAGAGAGGCCAGGAAAAGCAGCTTGGATGGAGCTCAGATGTTCTTTATGGGAAAATTAATTTCCGTTGGAGTAAAACTACACAGGCAGCTTTCATGCTGCTTCTTTTAATCCAACTTCTGCACGCAAAAGACAAAGCAGGGGGCCACCGTTTAACGGCTGGATTCTCCACATGCATCACGTCTAAGGTGGAACGGTGGGAGTGGCGTCCAATCAGGATGCAGCGAGACTCAGGACAGGCAAAAGTCAGGGGCAACGCCTCAGTGAAAATGAAACCGTTAAACCTACAGATATGGACAATTTGTTGGTACCCTTCCATAAAAAGCAAAACACCACAACTATCTCTGAAAAAACTTGAAACTGACAAAAGTTTAATGGCATCCTTTATTGTTCATTCCATATTTAACCAAATCAGACTTTACTTTTGATTATTCATTCAGTTGAATATTTTATATAATTAATCAAATGAAAATGAAATGGACAAAAAAGATGGCACCCTAAATTTAATATTTTGTGCCACCACCTTTTGCAGCAATCATTGCCAACGAGCGATCTCTGTACAGTCAGCCCTCGTTTATCACGGTTAATCAGTTCAAGACTGTACCGCGATGAGTGAATTTCTGCGAAGTAGGATTCTTCATTTATAAATGGAATATTTTCGTAGTTAGAGCATAGAAAACCTGTTCACGACCTTCTAAATACGGTTTTTAACATTATTAGAGCTCTCTAGACATGAAATAACACTCTTTAGTCACCATTACTGTTATGATTGCTGGACACGGAATCAGGAACGGAGAGATAAGGATCAGGATCAAAGGGTCTATTTGGAATCACTCCGAATGCAGGACACAGGAACATGTAGCATCAAAACATCAATGACAGACCTGGGGTTACAGACTCTGACGTGGACTTAAATACACCGGACAAATCAAACTGACAGATAACAGCTGGTCACCATCGAAGTTGCACACGTGGTTAATAAGGGGGCGTGGCACACAAGAGGATCGTACAGGCAGGTCTTGACCATTACACTCATATTACCCAATATATTACACAAAATAAGAGAAGATAAGACATATTAGACGTTACAAATATATTATTATTATTGTACATTTAATTACGAAGAGCAAAGATGTTTCCGATGCGTAGCGATGTATCATTTTCACTGTCTCCATCGACTTTTTAATGAATATACAAAAAACACGATAGAGTGAAGCCATGAAAGTCGAGCCGCAAAGTGATGAGGGACGACTGTACTTCACAATGACGCGTCTGCATTTGCCAGCAGGTAGTCTGGCCCACTCTTCCTGAGCAAAGTGCTCAAGCTGTCTCAGGTGTGAGGAGTGGCATCTCCACACTGCAATTTCCAGATCTTTCCGTAGATGTGCAATAGGATTAAGATCTGGGCTCATGGAGGATCATTTAAGAATAGCCCAATGGTTTTTTCTCAGCCATTCCTGAGTGCTTTTAGCTGTATGTTTTGGGTCATTATCCTGTTGAAGGACCCATGACCTGCGACTGAGGCTGAGCTTTCTGACACTGAGCAGTATGTTTCACTCCAGGATGTCTTTGTGGTCCTGAGACTTCAATGTGCCCTGAATAGATTCATGGTTGCCCATGCTAGATGCAGCAAAGCAGCACCCCCCCCCCCAAAAAAAAAGCCCCCTCCATGTTTCACAGTAGGTCTGTGAGCTGATGTGATTGGCCAAAAAGCTCCAGTTTTGTCTCATCAGTGCAAAGCACACGCATTTTGGTGAATTCCACATTGGAGTTTTATATTTTTCTGTTAGTAATGTTCATCCATGGAGCCCATTATTGTTCAAAATTGTCCACATTTTTTGTGTACATCTGCATTTATTCAGGCTACTGCTGGGCTCCCACAGGAGTTAATCCAGCCCTGCCGGGGGCCGTAACAACTGCCAGGGGGTCACAAATTGCTGTAGGCACAAATGAGCCTGAAACGACTCTAACACATTCACCAGACTGTTAAACTAGCCACTTGTGTAACCTGCCACACTGCCATAGCTCCCCAGCACCCAAACCCATGTGAGAGTCCCCCATCACAGCTCCCGGGGGGGGGAGCAGGGCCTCTTTGAAGAGGAAAAGGAATCGTGCGCATTGCCAGCAACGTTACATAACAGTAGAGAACACAAAAAAAACAGCTAGGTCATTGGAAATGGGATTTGGTGCAGCTGCATTTTGTCTGAGTTCAGAAGCTGCTTTGATGTAGATCTAAAATCAGCAGGGTGGGGGTGTCAGTGACTGAAACCTTCGAGATGCCTGCCCTGGAGAAATGGTTTAATCGGGTGCAGGGCGTCAGGGCGGAAGGAAAAAGCTGCTGTTTCCAGTTTTCCAAAAAGAAAGACACTTTTTGCTGAAATCTCTCACCTCCTAAACGTGGAGCTTCTGATCAGCGATCAGGGAGCGACATGACAGTATTAATATCAGTAGTGCTTGATACAAAATCCAAAGCACACTGGGAACATCCAGCGCCTGTGAATGAAGGTGCTCCAGGAAAGCAGAGTAGTGACGTTAGGGAAGTGGCAGTGAAAAGAGGCAGCAACCCTGACATTCGGGCTTGTGGAGTTAAACACTGCAGGCACACTGAGTGCGGCCACAGCGTGACAAAGGCGAAAGCACGAAGAAGGCCATTAAGAGCACTGCAAAGCACCCGTCCTTCCCGTTAACAAAAGACACTCCACCGTCACCCGTCTACTGGCCCCGATAGAGAAAAGCAAAGCCTTCGTCGCTGCCTGACAGCGCCCACACGAGGGCTGGGGGGGGGGGATGAGAGACATCAAACAAAGGTTGTTTTGAATGAAGATGACAAAAATACTGAAATCAGAGAGCCTGAATCGCGCTCCCTGTGTCCGTCCTCCACAAAGCACAATGCCATTTCGTGTGTCGGTATTGTCACCGCCTGTCCTCAAGACCCCAACCCACGGCCGCTTTGTGGCAGGCAGTTCATCCAGGTTGTCACACTCGTTTGATGGGAGCCATTAACAGTAGAATCTTTGACCTCGGACAAACGGTGATTACTGCCTAGGAGAGGCACGGACACTCAATCAGCAATCAGGAGTCAGCGTGGGTCTAAAGAACGGGACAAAGCCAGGGAGGTTCTGAAGGAAAAGCAGATACATGGCAGAAAGTGCAGAAAAGAAATAAAAACGTGGAAAGGAGGAACAGCGAAAAGAAATCACTGGTACAAAGGAATCTCCCGCTGCTCTCTGGGATACGTTTGCCTGATGCGATTGGCGCCATGGACCGGCTGGCAGGTAGCATAGCACACTTGCCGGCATCAGATGTAGAAAAGAACAGTGGGAAGTGGTTACATGATGTTGTGAGAGATGCCGGATTGCCCCCCCCCCCCTCCCCGAGGGGGAAGCGATGACAAAGGCGCTCATTCATCTGTCATGGGGCTGCAAAAAGAGACACTGATGACCTGGATGCGAGTCCTCAAGGGGCCGGGGGGGCAGCACCCTCTGCGAGGCTTAATTATCCTCCTAGCTTACCCTCAGGAGCCGAAGAGACCAGCATGGCATGCCATGAAGGAGGAGTGGCGTTGGGTTGGGTCGGCACAATGGGAGATGACCCAACGGACCTCGCAACCCAGATACCCCGTTATAGGCACATAAACACACATTCAGCTCAGCGCTCACTCCGGGTAATCATGGTTATATGAAACCAATCACAGGAAATCGATTCAACTCCTTCTTCCTGGCATCATGACAGTTTTTTAGAAATGTGAAGAATTGAACATAAAATGGGGAGCTTGCCAGGGCACGCAGATACAAAGCCACGCAAACACCGGAGACATACAAGTATCTAACTGTAAAAAGGCACCAAAAACGGAGCCAGATCTGGGCCCAGCGATGCACAGATGCTGCCGTGATTTGCATCTTTGCAGTTTACACTGAGAGAAAACAGGAAATAAATTGGTCATTACAAATGATTAATGGCTTTAAGAGTAATACCATCAAGCAATTAGGAAATAATCAACACAAAGCAGATTTGTCTAACGAGCTGTCAAAACCATTCAATAACATGCCCTGTGAGATCAAACCGCTTTGAATTGTGTGTGAAACAGAGACGTTCCTCCGATGAGAACCATAGATGCAACTCAGAAAAACGACAGATTCATTCTCCTGATGGATTATGGAAAAATAAAGGAAGACAGGATCCTAAAAGGCTCAAAACCCAAATTCATATTCACACATTGTACATTTTCTATGCATCTTTAATTGTCTGGTACTTTTATGTTATGTCAAATTCTTTTTTCTGTTTCACAGAGAAAATTTTAAATACAGTTTAAAAATTCAGAACCTCAGGCGCTGTAAGATTCTACCACCAGGGTGCGCACGTCTGTGCCTCATAGCTGTACCTGACACATAACAGGATGGTGGCGCCCTCCAGCTCAGCTCCAGATCTACAGGCTTCCATTCCAGGGCTCATGCCTCATATGTTCAATACCCATAGTCCAATTCGCTTATGATATTTTCTGTGAAAATTCTTAAAAGCTCAGTTGTCAATGCAACAAATCCAAGGCCCATCGGAGCAGAGTCTCCAAGATGGCTGACAGGAAGCATCTCGCACGACAATCTGTCAGCACGGCAAGATGGGCCGAGAGCACTTCCCACCTGAACACCAGAGTTTGTCTGCCTACAATATGTCACTCGCACAAATTTAGTTGAACTGCAGTGGAGGCCATCGCAGATTCCAGACGTCCTGTGTTGTTGACCCTGTTTGAAAATGCTATGGTTCTGGTTTATGGTTCTTTGAAAAGCTACGTTTTTGCCTGCTTCCAGCACAGTACGACACTGGAAACAACCAGTACATTTTATGATGGAAATATCTACTTGTGTTCAAGTGCTGGAGCAGGAGAACGAGGTGTCTCTACCTCAGTGAAGATGTAACATCCTATCAAGTAGATCAAAAGGACAAAGGTCAGAGGTACAAAAGCACCAGGATCACATTCGCAAACACAGTTCCTCTTCTACTGCTGTGGCCATTGTCAAAAATAAATATAGCATATGTGCTTAGCAAATTATTTCAGCTCTACTGACCTTAATCTGAACAGAGAATGGTCAACAGGGGACAGCAGGGCAGGAAATCGCATTCGAACCCGCGAGGTGCGAGACCCCTGGGCCCAAAAAACATAAACAAACAAATAAGCACATCTGCAAACAATGTGTAGTTTGAATTTAGGCCGACAATCTCAGACATGTTTTTGAAAGCCTTCAGGCAGACCTCCGTGCAGGCAGGCAGGTAAACAATTCAGTCAGATAAACAGGCCTGTGGCCTTGAAGAGCTCATCGAGTCCTGGGCGGAGAGCAGCCTTGCCGTGCGGCTCCTGTAATTAGAAGGCCAATTACGCGGAAGAGGCAGCCGCAGAGTGCACCGTGCACCATCCCACGCCACGCAGCACTGGGACCACTTGAAAGAAGACTAAATTAATTTTGCATTTTGATGCCCAATTATCTTTTTTATTTAGGTTTTATTTTCAGCAGCGCTGACAAAGGCGTCAGCCCCCCCCATGTTTGCAGACCGCTTCAGCACCCCCCCCTTCCTGCTTGTTTGCAGTCAGCCCCTGTCCCTCAATACCCATTCGTTTGCAGGCCGGTCCTACCCCCCCATATTCCTGTTTATTTGCAGGTCCCTGTCCTCCCCCATCCCCGCTCGTTTGCAGATTGCCCCCCCCCCTCCATTCCTGCTCATTTGCTGGCCACCCCTGCCCTCATACGGTCTCCTGACTTTCAAACATCTTTCCGAAGCGCCTTTTCTAAAGAGTCTCTCTACCACTTCCTGCCTTTCTTGTTTTCAAACGGGTTTTTTGATCAAAACTTTTGGGATGCTGAAAAAAAGCATTTCCAAAAATGGGATCTGGGGAGAGGAAAACTTTTGGCTGCTGATGCTGGAATGGGAACAGCCCATAAAACATAATACGCATATGTAAAATATAAAAATCGCATGCGGGTCAGGGTTTTTTGTGCTCCTCTGTACGGTCCATCTGTGGAGCTTTTGGTCAGTCAGGCAGTCCAGCAAGCTGCTTTTTTATCAAAACAGATAAACCCCCTTTCTAGATTTCCTGCGTTTCTAGATTTCCAGTTCTCACAAAAATTGACTCTAATGCCTTTATTGTCCTTCCACAGGTAATACGTACAATGATGTCACCCTACATGTATGCCGTTCCGCTCTCCTATGAGGCACACACGCATGCAGGTGAGAGAGAAGCTTGTGGTCTGACAGCAGAGCAAGGCCATGCGTAAGACCTCACCAGTGATGATATTACGTTGCCGGCTACAGGATTCAAACTGACGATCTTCCAGATGCGGGTGCAGACCCCAGGAAGCAGCTTACATTCAGTCTCTCCTCATTATTCCAATTGAACCGCACACGGTTCCAGGCCTCCGATTCCGTGAACAGCCGCAGGCAGAGGCGATTAACCGCCGATCACCTGAGCCGTCTGTGGGAGGCGCTGGTGCTCACCCCCCCCCCCCCAGCTTCCCATTCCTGCCACTGCCGACTCCCAGGAATCGCTCCTGCACACGTTGGTAGGGCCAAAGAAATCCGTCGCCGAGGCAGAGGTCTGCGCAGGATGGAATTTTAAAGCCTGCTCCTGCTGCATATTATAAGCCGTATCCTGCTCCCATGCCCACAATGGAAAACGTTTCTTTGACTATATTTATTCTTCACCTGAAATCGTACAAACACCTGTAGCTTCAACAAACAGGCTCCATTTAACAGTTAAAATAGGTTACTTTTTTTACATAATAGTAGGCTAGCCATACAACATGGGTACATTTAGTATGCAATCGTCTGCAATAACAGGCAGCACAAAATCCACACATCTTTGTGCTTTGTCATTTTGCAGCGTAGTTGGCCCTTTTGATTTGTTTGCACTTGCAGTGAATGCCAGGGCAGTCTGGCCCTTCAAAACTGAACACACGTGGCATTCTAGCCCTGAAATGTCAGGCTTGTACCCAGTGTATGACAGCGCTTTGTTACATTTCTCACAATGGCCAAAAGGCAAGTGGTTCCCATTGTGGCCGCTTACAATGGAAATGGGCT
>JAABNX020000042.1:19528428-19548490 GCA_015163995.2 Mormyrus lacerda
CAGCGCTTTGTTACATTTCTCACAATGGCCAAAAGGCAAGTGGTTCCCATTGTGGCCGCTTACAATGGAAATGGGCTATATCTGCTTTCCCCTTAGTTTGACATTATGTAGCTAAAGAATTTTATATTCACCTTCCTTTAACCGGATATTTACACGCTTGGGTGTTGAAGAATTTCACTCTGGCTCTGGCACCATTAGCCAGGCATTTACAGGAGTGACAGGGGACTTTGAAGAAGCTATTGTCCTTCCAAAAGTTCCAGGGTAGGCTGGCTGAGTAAAAACCAAATTCGGCATAGTAGCCAATTTTTCTTTGACTTTAAAAATTTAACTGTAACTTTCAAACATTTATTTTTTCTGTTAATTCAGAAATTGAAAATGTTTGTCAAAAATAAGGGAGGATGAAAAAACACATAGGCAAACCTGCACAGAGATACAGGCTTAACTTTTTGGACAGAAACGCATCAGATACTGGGGAACTCTCCACATGGGACAGGACTGAAATGAAAGCTGAGATGCAGGCGTCCCTTACTGCACAGAGCGCTCCCTTTTCTTTGGTCCAGTCTTTCAGCACCTGATTGAAAGCGTCCCCCGAGATTAGTGCTTTAGAAATCCACAGGGAAACTGCGGTTCTTCACCGCTCTTGGAGTGAAAAGCTCACAAGAGCTACACAGAAGCAGAAAGAAGGACAGAATGCTACACTACCCTGAAAATGGCACCATTTAAGCGGCATTGCTCTGCGCCACGCCTGGGTCACGACCCATTTCATGTTATGAAAATGAGAACTCAGCCAGTCTGAGCTTACTAATGCCAAATAAGAAATGTCACTCACTGACCCAGCTTAAATTCCCAACACCAGAGCTCCCCCCCCCAGCCCACATAAGCCCAACCCTTTTGCACTGTGTATCTTGCTTTGTAAGCATACCTGTCAGGTCCTGGACTATCATGTTATTGTGCTTTTAGAAACCAAAAGTAATTGTCTAACCACTGCCTGCAGGGGGCGACATTGAGGGGAGGGGAAGCTGTCACTCTGCAGAAACAGACTTCCACAGGGAGCCTGACCCTCCTACATCGGTGGCAAGAGCAGTGCGGGGTCTTGATGTAAATACAGTCTCGCAGTTTCTTGGGAAACATCTCAGGAAATCACAGTGGAGAGGATAGTGAATCAGGCCAGGAGAGCGAGAGAAGGAGAGTGGCGGCAAACAGCAGAAAAACTGGGGGGGCAGCGGAGGTGAGGGGGCCGGGGAAGAGCACGGAGATGGAAGCTTCATAGAGAAAAAAGAAGGTAAGTAGAAAGTGGCGGAGAGGGAGACAAGGAGGGGAGGGGGAGGGAGGGGCTGAGAGCGGGGTGCATGGAAAGTGGGGGCCATGTTGACAGCTGATCCGCCAGTGCAAGGCATGAAAAATTCACATGTTTATACACCAGTAACGACAGACGGAAACATCATTCCAGCGTGAGTTCGCCGCAGGGAGCAGGAGGCCGCAGAGATCATCAAAGCACTGTGGAGAGCCTTGCTTACTGCCAGGAAGGGAACCCAAAGCCCACAGGGATGGCCGCCGCGGACCCCAGCTACAGCGTGACCACGGCTTTTGTTATTGATACAGGGAACTAAACTGAAAAAGCAGCAGGTGCAAGTTTCTGAGCATCAGAGAGCCCCATGACTCCAGCAGCATCATGACAGAAAGCCAGTGACACTTTTTCCACATTTTATCATTGTTATTGTCACAAAACCACATTTGCAGTACTGAGAGTCACTCAGGTCTGGATATTTTTTGAGGAACACTTGCCTGTAGGATGGACATCGGCATTCACCCAGAGATGGCTGTGGCACGTTGCTACGCAGCTCAAAACCACGATTCACACAATGCACAAACACTTACTATAAAAATACAATGGTAGTATGTTTTACAGCCTGTGAGTGTCCACATGCCTTTGCAGGCAGTAACCTCGAGCGCCCGATAAGGCACATAATAGTTACTGATATTGCAGCCACAGATATTGAAACAGCCTGTCGTGCACAGCAATGCGATCAGGGACTCCAGCCTGAGAGCCCCCCCCATCTTCCAGGATGGGTTAAGTTCCTATGGCAACATATACTCTGTATAGATCGGGCCCCCTGGGGGGCGTCACAGCTCCTACGTGTGACCTGGAAGTGAGTCGCGGGGGTGGTTGGCTGATGGGAACCCAGTGACAACCTGGATTATCGCTTGCCCCAGTATCCCCACCCGACCCCCCGGGTAAGCCCATTGCCATGGCAACCTGTACCTCTGCAAAGACCTTTCATTATGTTGAGGAGGCTTTAGCGACGGCTGAACAAAGAGCTGCTGGGGACACACGCACTACCACACAAACATATAGATTCCCGAAACATTCCAGAAACCCGGGACATGCTGTGACCCGGAGGCAGGTGGAAAACCAAAAAGGAGTAGGGGGACTGTTTTATTGATGAGTGCTCCATTAGGGGGCTTTTATCCCGGCCTTTCCCCAAACCCACAGAGAATCTGTCCCTCTCTGAATCATTCGCCTCATGGCGGGGTTCGTCTCGCCGGGGGAAGCTGCATGGTACCAGCAACAGGACGCGCGTGGCGCAGGAGGGATTTCACAGCCAGGCCGAGCGTCTTTCAGCTGGAGCCAGCCAGAGCGTGCTAGTGATCTATGACCAGGGAGGCCGTACACGGGGGGGGGGGGCAGCGAGGGCCCGGTGTGGGGAGGCTGAGCAACGAGGCGAGGCAGCAAATTCAAGTTCCCGAAAAGAGCCCTGGTCCTGACCGTAGTCTACTGAGGTAGCCGGTGGGGGGGCACAAAGGCATGCTCCATCTCTCCTCCATATCTATCTCTCCCTTTCAGCCCCCCCCCCACCTCCATCACTTTCTATATCACCACTTTACTTTTCTCCTCTCTCACTCCATTTCTTCTTCATACTTCTTTCATTCATCTGAACTTTCCATACTCATCCCACTTTCATCACAGTCCTCTCCTCTCTTTTCATCACTCCTCATCTTCATCCCTTTTTCATCAGTCTTGTTTTTTCATCACTCCTCCCTATCATCCCTCTCTCATCACAGTTCTCTCTTTTATTCATCATTCTGTCTCATCCCTCTCTTCATCATCAATTTCTACTGGATCCCAACGGTGGAAACAAGTTTGCTGGGAGACCTAGGACTTAAGCCTCTGAGGTTTGTATAGTGAACTGAAATGACTCTCTGCAATCGTCATGGGAACAGCAGCGGGCAGTTCAGGCGAGTCGGCGACTAATTCCCAGTTCCTCATCCAACGGCGTTTCCGTGACGACCGCAGGAAGCCTGTCATATCGGCTCACCTTACATGTGACCCCCTCCTTCTTCCCTTGATCTGGCTCCCTAGTGTTTGATTGGCACAGATTATAACGAGGTGCCCATTCATTAGCAAGTGAGCGCCCCGTGCAGAGGGCCGCTAACAAGCTGCCCGTTCATTAGCCGGAGGACCTGACTCTAATAAGCATCACCTCTTAAATAAAACATTCGCCGTTGATTAAACCTCCATCTTCATCAAAACAAACTCATGAAAAATAGTAAATAAAAAAGTTTAGTGGAGGCAGAGTGAAGCGGGCGCTATTCTCAATAACCACCCACGCCAACCACCCACGACCACTGGGCTTGTAGAACATAAACAGAATCGATATTTCTGATATATACTCCACCTCATAGCTAAGGGTGCCACCTGTCCTGGCTTTCCCAGTATTGTCCTCCTATTTGAGCAACTATCCTAGAAATTTGACCCAGGAATTGTTCTAATTTTTGTGAAAATTAACTTAGAACTTAGAATTTCACAACCTCACCGAGAGTTCAGTTGCCACTACAGGTAACAGTTCTATTTATTCTGTCGGTTTTGTGAAATGGGAGAGAGAAGGACCAGGAGGATAACAAAACAAAAACTGGATTACCTACCAGCAAGAAAAAGCGATTTACAACTTACAATTCAGACCGAGGTGAAAAGAGAAAACTTTCCACGTTCTCTGCCACCCGTGTTTTGTATCCAACCAAAATTTCAGTTAAATATATGAAGGAAAAACAGCACTGAAAATTATGCAAAAACAAAGAAGCACCAGAGTTTTGTATTACGCAAACAATAATCCACCCATTGCAACATTTGGTCAAAGCAGAACTTAATTAAACTAGATTAAACTTTAAATGATCGTGTTTGTAGTCTAAAGCATTGACTGATTGACAGCAGGGATGTCTGCAGGCAGCAAAAAGAGACGAGAAATAAACATGGAAGAATATATGAGAAATGTCAGTAATAGGCTCCCCATATTGGTTAATGCTTATAGTTCATATAATAATGGCCATCTTTCTATGGATTAATCTATCGGCTCTTTTACTGATTGGTCGATTAATCTAAAGAATCCAGAAAATCAAACTGACAACAGCAAAACTGTGTCATTGCAGGGTTTTAGATAATAACATTTTCAGCACTAATATGGACAATATATTCGCCCACAATTTGCAAAGCAGATTAGTAGTATACCAAAAATATTAACGGGAGGCGTACTGTGAGGCCCAAAAGTTAGTAAAATATATAAATTTGGTGTAAAAAAATATTTAAATTCCGTTAGCACAACACGGCACAAGTTACTTTGGTTAAACTAGGTAAAAAGACGTTGGTGGCGTGGCGGTACTTTTTACAGTGTAAAATCCAAGATGATTTTCTTTGGTAAATATAGTTTTCACTTTTACTTCAGTGGCTGTGGTGGCCTAAAGGTTAGGTATGCCCACTTGTAATTGAAAGATTTCTGGTTCAAATCCCTGACCAGCAAAGTACCACTGAGGAACCCTGAGCAAAGTACCACCCCCGACACTGAATTAGCTGCTCGATGTGACATATGGGTTAAATGCAGAGAACACATTTCGTTGTTGTGTGCTATGGTGTGTCAACATTTTACAACTAATCACTTTCCCCTTTTTGTAATCATAGAAACGACACGCACTGAAATCACAGAGGGAAAAGGGGCAGCTCAGCAGGCACGTCACCTTTTAAAAGAGGAGATACTGTGGTTAAACTAGGTAAAAAGATGTCGGTGGTGTGCAGAAACACACAACCTGGCACCGTCAATCAACGCAGAATAAGCCCAGATTCTAATCTAAACATTTTCTTAAACGCTTATTTAATGGAGATTCTATGGTAGCAGGCAAACAACTTTTCAGCTTTAATAATGAGTGTATCTAGCAGCTACAATGACAAATATATTATTGATATTTATATATTAATACTAAAAATAACACCATACTCATAGTTTAATTTAATAAACATTAATAGACAATTAAGGTCATTAAGCCAATTCTAGTGCCTCTTGTGCCACTGTGGTAATGCCATCAAACTTTGCACAGTGTACAAACCGCTATTTTGTTTTGTGATACATTTGAACTACTCATATATTTACATAGTGATATCAAAGGAAAACATTCGTTATAATTAATTGAAGCGTTCTAGACATCATAAATTTCACTAATTTCATAAAAAAAATGAGTCGATTTAAAATACCGATGTCGGCACATTTTCAGCATCAACGTCATCATCTATGTCACTAATTGCAGCAGCCCTAAATTCATATCTAATAATGTCTTCATTGCTAAAGGGAATGTAAAAGATTATAATAAGACAGTATATTTTTACTCGTTAAACTAAAATCTGTATTTAACATAGGACCGCATCAGACAAAATTGTCCGAAGCGAGTGAGTCAAGGAGTGCGTCTGCGTCAGGGAGTGCGTCTGCGTCAGGGAGTGCGTCTGCTTCAGGGAGTGCGTCTGCGTCAGGGAGTGCGTCTGCTTCAGGGAGTGCGTCTGTGTCAGGGAGTGCGTCTGCTTCAGGGAGTGCGTCTGCGTCAGGGAGTGCGTCTGCTTCAGGGAGTGCGTCTGCTTTAGGGAGTGCGTCTGAGTCAGGATGGGGAGTCCTACACCTACACCTACTAACATAATGTATATGCAAATATGCTGCCCCCCTCACCCCCAAACAAAAAAAATGTCAAAGTGTTCAGTTTCTCACAAATCAAAGACTGCAGTCCTACTTACAACTGGCCAGAAGTGACCATCACTGCTATTTATGAATGATATCAGGAGCAGGTCCCAGGTACAGTGACAGGAATCACACCCTGGCTTGTTTCCCTGAGCCCTAAAGCACCCGCTCTGCTCCATCCATGCACTCTCTCATTCTCATTCTTTATTTTTCGTCCCCAGGGAGGAAACAGCTGCCTTGGAGCACAATAAGGTTAGAAAGTCACGGCTTGTTAATGAATTAGCTCAAACGATGGTGTTACTCAGCCGGCTACCCAGTCACCCACGTGGTCCCTCAGGGAGCCTGGAACAGATCTGCTAAGCAGAAACAAGGGCACTTTCAAGGCCCGCCTCCTCGGCCAGCGCGCTGGTGTTAAAGGTCAGACTGGAATGATCATGAGAAAGTCAGCAAAGGGACCCGCCTCTTTCATGTGTCAGGGAGGTATTTATGACCCACGGCGCCGCGTCGAGTCCGATCGCCCAGCAGCCACTCTCCGGGAACATCCCACATCCATCTTGCTTCTCGTTCCTTTCTCCCATTCTGCCGGTCAATATTCCCGCGCCATTAACAAGACAGCATATCTCATCAATGGTGTAATGGGACTGTGGATTTCAGCCATGCCGCATCCCCTAATGCGTGTGGGGTCAGGAGAGTGCACAGCCAGAGCACTGTTAGCATGATGGATGGCGGTCGGGCCATCAGCCACAACCATGGCCCATTCAACGGAGAGGTGGTGGGGGGGGGCGGGGTGCAACCGGCCGCAGTCGAGCAGCGACAAAATCGCAGGACGCAGGAGCAGAGCAGGAAGCGGGACCTGAAAAGCTGAGCTGCTGCTCAGTGGACCAGTGGTTTTGGTTCTCGCTCTGATCTCCTTAAAGCGCCAACCTTGCAGCCCCAGTACTGCCCTTCAGTGCAAAAACAAGACCTTCGCCAATGTCTGTCACGTACCTTAAGAAAGATTAATGTCCTATGGATGCTCGGTATGGAAAAATAAAGAGGCTTTCTTTATTACTCAAAAGTTCAGCCCGAATCCTGCAGCATGAAGATTTAAAGACAACCAAGTTCTGAGGTAAGAGACCCAAGGATCAGAGGTTGAATGCAAATCATATGGAGTCCAGCAAAGAGGGCCAGCTGCAAAAGAGGGGGGCGGGGCCTGGGTCGAACCCGGTTAGCAGAGGCCAGCCAATGGCAGGACAGATCCACGCCAGTCAGAGAGCAAAGTCGCAAGCCGTCCCCAAAAGCCAGTCAGGATGTTGCAGTCCAGCCCACAGCCGCATAAAAAACATGCATGAAGCACTTTCTAGCTTTAATACCGACATTTAATGCAGGTTTAATGCCGTGCAGTAGGAGGAGGAGAGGAAATGCGCTTTCCGGTGACTTTTACACAGAGTGGCCGGTTTGACAGGTGGTGCTTTGGCAATGAGCTGCATTCAAGGTGCTGCTGTAATGGAAGCAGAACACCGCCCTACTGGAAGAAATGGGGGGGTGCATAATCCTTCAGCTGAAACAAAAAAAAAATATGCCTCCTCCACATTTAAAATTCCTTGCAATCATTTGGGAGCCAGTTCAACCAGTCCTAGTGTACACCCTGCATGTACACCCTGCATCTCCTAAAGACAAAGAGGGGCTTGGTCTCGCCCCCACTGAGCGACGGCTCAAAGAATTACAGCCGGGCTCCGTGTTTATGGAGTGTCTGCATCGAGGAGTCGAGCCCTCAAGCACTGCAGCTCATTTCCAAGGTATAAAGTGGTGCTTAGCAAGAGCGCCAAGTCTGCAAACATAAACAAAGTGCCAGTGCCCCCCCACCCCCACTGCCAAAAGTTCTGTCAGCACTTGAACTGCCAAAATGCATCAAGGACCAAGTGCAGCAGCATCAGTAGCACAGCGATGACACTCCCCGCTTTCACTTGTGTCAGACCTAGATCCTAACTATGCCCCCTGGTCTGTGGATGAGGTTAGGGTGGTAGGGAAGTATGGTGGGGGGGGGGGGCATTAGATCATCGGCATGCTCCCACGATGGAGCAGTCCGCAGACACATGTGCATACGAAGGGACATTTCCCAGCTGCCTCCTATTTGCTGTAATCCAACACCAAGCTCAGTCACCCAGGAGGGGTTCCCTGTGAGGACACCCCCCCCCAACACTGGTGCATCTTTACAGCCACAAAATAGAGTCTTCTATTTACCTCAGATCACCATGGTTACAGTTTAATAAAATCAAATCCCATTTAGCCAGGAGCACGATTCAAAAAAGCAAAGAAAGGGGAGCTGAAGCGCAAGATAAGTCACATTGACGTTTTATCGACAAGCCGCTTTCGCAGCCGCACCGTTCAGTGAGCCTCTGGAGTGAGGGGTGAAAGGGCGCTGGGCATCGGAAATCTATTACAAGAGCCAGGGGAGAGGTGCGTGCGTGTGTGTGTGTGTGTGTGTGGGGGGGGGGGGGGGGTGCTTTACAGAAGAGGACTGGATAGACAGTCACGGTTAGTGGATCCAACAGCCAACCGGCGTGGTAAACATGTGAGGGCAGCCAAGGAGCAGGAGGTGTGGGGAGGAGGGACAGAAAGAGTGAGTGAGAGAAAGAGGGAGAGAGTGAAAGAGAGCGAGGGAGAGACAGAGAGAGAGAAGCAAGAGAGAGGGAGAGAAAGAGGGAGAGCGAGGGAGAGAGAGAGAGAGAGAAGCAAGAGAGAGGGAGAGAAAGAGGGAGAGAGTGAAAGAGAGTGAGGGAGACTTGACTTTTCACCAGCCTTTATTAAGTCAATCAACAACAAAAAAAAACGTACTGCAACTTCAATTCGCAAGAAGGATCATTAGTGCAAAACTAGACAAAGTAAACAAGCAAATATTTAACCAAAAAAAACTAAGAGAAAAAACCAGGACAACAAACAATACGAAAACCATCTTATAAAAAAACCAAGAAAGAAAACAAAAAAAAAGAAAAAAAAGCAATACAATGGGCCCAAAGAAAAACACGTGAGCCAAGGAAACAATTAAATCCCCCTCATGGGTCAAGTCTCCTTAGAAAAATCCACAAGGTTGTGAGTCACCCCGAAAAAAGCATGGTCAATTTTAACACGGGCTCCCACCAACGCCTTCATCATGAGGGGAGGATTCATCGATCCTCCTCCCTTCATTCTGTTCCTCCGGGTCAGCCGGGTACTCAGCTTTGCCTGACCCAGCACGAAGTTAAGCAGACACGCCTCAGCCTTCTGGGTACCACAGTATCTTGGTCCATAAACAAAAAACTGATCAGAAAAAAACGCCCCAAAACCGACACATCACTTCTCCAGGACCTCAAACGATTTATGAAGCCGACTGCACCTCAGAAACAGATGCACAATCGTTTCCCCCGCAGAAGAAAAAGGGCGACCCCTCCCTACTGTGGAATCATTTCGCGACACGTGTCTGTTTGTGGCCAATGCCCCGTGCACAATCCGCCACTGAAAATCCGCTTCTCAATGGGGGGCTTGTACAGGGACCTCCAACGTCCTCATGGGGAAGATCCAGGCCCCAACAAACCCGACCACCTAGAAACCGCCAGTGCACTCAGTGCCCGAAAATCCAGCACTTTAACACAAGCTTGGTACAGAGCTTTCTTAGACGGATCCCAAAGAGCCACTTGCTGAGAAAGCAGCAAACCCACCTCCCGATGACCCTCTACAGCAGGAGAGACCCTGATCAGGGGGTTCAGTGAGGCGCTGGACTGAGGGGTGAAAGGGCTCTGAGCATTGGAAATCTTTACGGAGGAGGACTGGATAGACAGTTATGGTTAGTGGATCCAACAGCCTACCGGTATGGTAAACATGTGAGGGCGGCCAAGGAGCAGGAGGTGTGGGGAGGAGGGACAGAAGAAGAGTCAGTGAGAGAAGGAGCGAGGGAGAGACAGAGAGAGGGAGAGAAGCAAGACAGCAGGAGAGAAAGAGGGAGAGATTGAAAGACGCTTTTCACCAGCCTTTATTTATCCAGAAAACCCCATGCAATCAGCAAGATGGGCCCTTGCCACAAAACCAAAGAAAGTAAACAAACAAGTAACCAAAAAAAGATACCCAAAAAACCCACGATTGAATAAACAACAAGAACAAGAAAACTAACAATAAAACGAAAAATAACAAACAGAAGAAAAACCAAAGAAAAACACCAAATATATAAAGAGAGAGTGAGCGAGAGAGAGGGAGAGAAGTGGAGAATGAAGGAGAGAGAAAGAGAGAGTGTGAAGGAGAGAGAGGCAGAAAGAGAAGGAGAAAGAGAGGGAGAGAAGTGGAGAATGAAGGAGAGAGAAAGAGAGAGTGTGAAGGAGAGAGAGGGAGAAAGAGAGGGAGAGAAGTGGAGAGTGAAGGAGAGAGGGGGAGAGAAAGAGAGAGTGTGAAGGAGAGAGAGGGAGAAAGAGAGGGAGAGAAGTGGAGAGTGAAGGAGAAAGAGAGAGTGTGAAGAAGAGAGAGGGAGAAAGAGAGGGAGAGAAGTGGAGAGTGAAGGAGAGAGGTGGAGAGAAAGAGGGAGAGAGAAGCAATGGAGAGAGAAGGAGAGTGAAAGAGAGAGAGAAAGAGAGGAAGCAAGGGAGAAAGTGAAAGAAAATGAGAGAAAGGGAGATAGAGGGAGAAAGGACAGAGGGACAGAGAGCTGCCACATTTGTGGACCAAATCTGTAGATGTGAATGCTCAGTCCTGCAGACCTGCTCTCTAATAGGTTATAACTCACATGTTATCATGTAGACCCCCCCCCCCCCCAGATACCCATCCTCAGTCGCATAATGAGCAGCCCTTATCAGATCAGGCCCCAGGAGGACGGGACGCAGCTCTGACTTACGCCTGTATGCTAAGCAGTCCTGGATAATCTTATCTCCCCGCTTACTTATCAGGACCCGGGCGCATCCAAGAAGTAGGGGGGTTTGAAGGATGCCAGGGACCTAGTGCCCTCTGGTCAAGGTCGGCATCTACAGAGAGACAAACGGCACCTGAAGGAGACAAGCTGCTCAGAACCCACAGCCGCACTCGAATTTCCTGGCTCCACACGTCTGCATTTTGCCCGCTATTGAATCAGCCGTCCATCACGTGGCTGCGCTTATGACCAGAACGTAGAATGGGCAACTTACTGATTTCATCACCCTTCTCATCCTCATCACCCACTGGAGAACGTGAGGAGATCTGAACCCCCGCTGCTGGGTCTCTGTCCCTCTCTGGTCACTCCATCACTTCTGGCCTCCAGGGGTCACCTTTGTACGTCTAAGCTTCCCTCTGATAGCTTGCGTCTTGCGAATGATCTCATCTGAGCAGAGCCCTTACCCCCCCCCCCCCACCCCGTAAACTCTCATTATCTTGCCTAAACTCTAAAGTCCAATGAATCATTTCTGTTCCTTATTTCCCTGCATTCGGTTTCCAGGGCATAATGTAAATTTTCTGTTAAGGAAAAATACAGGTAACACAGTTAGACGTTCCCTGAAACAGGTGAATGTTTGACTTGGGACTTTCACTCCCTTTCAGCTTCTAGAGGTTAACGGCCCCATTCTGGAACATTCCACAGACCCGCTGAGACAGAAGTGAGCGATTCCAAAGGTGCGGCACGTGGGTCTGCCACTGATCATTTAATCGACACCGTCCCTCTGTGACAGCCAGCTCAGCAGCTCAGGCTAAAACCTGCTCAGTGGGTAAGGACACGGTTCCTGTGATCAGAAGGTCGTCGGTTCAAATCTCGTGGTCAGCAGAGTGGTCTCGCTGTGGGGTCCTTCAGCAAGACCTATAAATTCCAGTTGCTCCAGGGACTGTCTGCTTTCTCAAAGAACCACATTGCTCTGGATAAAACTGTCTGCTAAACATAAGTTAATGATGGCGCAGAGATCTCCCAGAGGAAAAGTACTATAAGAGAAATCTGTCTCCAAGTATATGGAGGGGACGCCATTGCCTGCTTTAACACAACACCAGAGATGAGGGGGGCAGGGGGCAGCGTAAGCCAGTGAGTATGTTTACATGCACAGCTAAGTCAAGCTATAGTTATAGCTCAACTACGCCATTCAATCAGACTACTGCCCTTGTCCCAGTATCCATACACCAGAGGGGAATCGATTTATTGACCAAAGTATGTCAGACTCCGTTACAGTAGGTGGCGATATGGCTCCTTTCAGCTTGTTAGTATTGGGCTTTTTCCGGTTGACCCATTAGGTCTCAGACGTAAAAAAAAATAACATTAATAATAATGGGACTGTAGACTAATTAAGTAACACAAGCTTTAATTGCGATCTGGTCGGAAGAACAGATACAACAAGATCAGGATCAGGATAGCATAACAGGAAATAAAGCATTTTGTATAGTATACTATGATAGCATGGTATTGAAAGTTTTCGAATATTATAATGTGATTTTGTTGTAATAAATATTTTTGGAACTTTCTTGAAGTACACGAAGTACGATACCCGGTGTGGTGGAAAAGTGCCCTTTAGTTGAATGGTGAATTGGACAGCCTCACAGTGCTGTGCATGTCGTACGTGCTGTACGCCCTCTGCTGTGCGCCATGCTTCTTCTGTTATTGCCGGGTCAAAGCCCGAGAGGGGGGAAGGTGGGGGGGGACTGTGGAGCATGCACAGATCGCCTGGGCCAGTCTGAGTCCGATCGATCGTACTGTATACATGCAGGACTAAATCGATTCCCAATCACTTCTCTGTTTGTCTTAGTCCAACTTCGAGAAATTTGGTTGAGTACGATTTCAGTCAGACTGACGTGTTTACATGCACTTTAAAAGTCCGATTTTGGCCAGAATAACACAATAATTAAATATCCTTAGTGTGCATGTAAAACGTACCGATTGTGAGATTCGGGTCTGTTCAGGCGACATGCAAACCGGCAAGGCTGTGAGACTGACATGTCCAGTGAGGGAGACGTTAAGAGGGGGAGGTTTAAGAGGTGTCTGGTAGTCTGAAGAGCCTAGAGATGGGGGGGTATAAGAATGGGTAACATTTTGCTTGAAGCAGTCATTATAATGCATTATAGATAGCTTCATAATGCATTATAATGCATTCATAAAGTATTATAAACACTTTTTTTTTAAAAAAAGCTATTTTATATAAGCTACTTATAAAAAGGCATAACAGTTATGTGTATAATGCATTACAGTATGAATGCTACATGAAGCTGTCAAGTATAATACACTATAAAAACCTTTATAATGCATTTTAAATCCATCTGGAATGGGGAGGTTTTTCTCCCGGTATCCCATATCAAGACTTTGCAGAACAAGCAGAATCTGGGGCTGATTGGCTACCCGCTGAGCGATCAGCTCGACCCCAAAAAGCAATGATGGCAGCAGCCTGCATCTTCAGACTGAGAAAATTCACCAGCCAGGAAATACTTCAGGACGTCCTACTCTGATCTTCGATCCCAGCAGACCCTCCTGGCTCTCCTCATGAGATCTAGGCCCTCCAGTCTTCCTGGATGTCCCAGGCAGTTGAAATTGCCCCAGGAATAATGGAGCATTGTGCAGGTCATGTGTAATTATAAGAACTGCTTAGTTGTTTCGCTCAGACGTTTTCATCGCCTACCCAGGAAAGTGGAGATCCTGGTAAGAAGCAGGGTGAAACAGGGACTAGGTGATCAAAGGGACCTCGCAGGGGCGTGACGAGCTCCGGCAGGCGGTGGGACATCAAACACGGATGCAGCGGCTAATGCGAACCCATCTCTTGGCCGCGCTGTTTTTACTCAGCATTACCGCAACGTGAATTAACACTTCAAAACAGTAGCGAAAATTGCCCTGCGGTGGATCAGAGGTTCATTTAACACTGGCGTCTGAGCTCAAGCGGGCCTTTTATGTTTCTCCACCATATAAAACGCACGTCTGTATTCACAGAAATCATGATAATCCCTGCGTCCGTAATGCGAGAGTTTCGAGCAATGTGAAGACTTCGGCTTGGAGTCGTATCAAACATTAAATTTACCCAGAATGCCCCTGTGCGTACTGCGCAGATCAAATATGAAAATAAATCCCCAATCATCGCCTTTAATCCTTTAGATAAGGTGCTGGGTCTGGGTGCTGCTGATACATTTGGGGTCACGCATCATCACAGCTTAGGGTGAACCAGTTGAACCAATCATCAATGCTGCTTGGAGGGTGAGGGCTCAGATCTGGACATGCATCGATTCGATCAAGCCAGATATCAGCACATCAAAATGAATCTAATAAGGATGTAGGTGGATCTACTTAGGTTATCGTTCTGGTGCACCATTCTACTCAGTGTCAGTTCTTAGCGTTTCCTCTCTTGTGCCTGAGGAGAATTTCAGCTGGGTATGACCTCCAGGATCAGCGGCCTGCCCCCACCCCTCTGACCCGCTGAGCAGAGGCCTACCCAACGGTGCTTATTTGGGGCTCCCATGTCCCACGTGCCGACAAGCTATTTCCTGAGCTTTTTATACATCCTCCTGCCATCCTGCTGTTTATTGCTCAATCTCTCAAACGTGCTTAGGAAATGTCAGGTCGGGGAAACGCTGTATAAAAATTAAACTGAATTTCCTATCATCACTTCAGGCCCGACCCTCCCTCCATCATGAACATGACAGGCTGCCATTAAACTTTAAAGCAAATCTCATGTCCTCATATCAATAGGTCGTTACCATAGTTTTAATAATGGAGAATGAATTAGCTAGGCTGTCAGATGGCATGTTTGGGGCGTCTCTCCAAAGGGACGATCCCCATTAGACATTTCACCAAGCTGTCATATTTTATTTAATCTCTCGCAGACTCCGAATTCATTTTACATACGCATCTGTCGACCGAGCGCGAAGCAAATCATGTTGACGCATCTTTCTCTTCTATATCCAGTTAAGGAGGGGCTTTTAGCAACCACCCTGCCTGTCAGCCCATCACCATACCACCCAGCACACTCCTATGGACCCTGTGCATGGACACACACACGGACACAGACACAGACACACACCTTCACTTCAAATCCACATACTACCTACCCCCTTTCACAGACCCCTCCTCCACCCCTCACAATGTCTAGACCACCCATGTTTATTAAAATCAAAAGGTGCTGGGGGTGAATTTTAATAACCTGACGACTCAGTAAGGTTGTGACGGCATGTGTGTGACACCTTTCCGATTTCCCTGCCTTCCTGACTTCAAAGCTGCATTATTTTTCATTCAGCCCAAACTCTGTGGTCAGAGTCAGGCCCTTGCATGCAACATGGTGCAGCCCAAACTCCGTGGTCACAGTCTGGCCCCCCCACGCAGCACAGCACACCCCAAACTCCACAGTCAGGTCCTCTAATGCAGCACGGCACTGGTCCAAACTCCTTGGGTACAGTCAGGCCCCCTCACGCAACACGGCGCAGCCCAAACTCCATGGTTACGGTTAGCCCCCTTCCTGAAGAGGCACACACTCTCACACACATACTCACAAGTGCATCTAACATGAGTTGCTATGTTTCCTGTCCAATAAAAGATACGACCAGTGAACAGCTTGTAAGAGTACGATGTTACCATGTACTTGAAGCCGCCTGTTTTGAAGAAACCAGAAAACAACTTCCTTTCTCCTGTGTTTGATCAATGACAGAGGCATCCATGCCACCCCTATGGCAACTAAGAGTCTGATCCTCAGCCCAAATTGAAAAGCGCTGCAGGGTTAAAAAGCTCCTGTCGATACGTCGAAGGCTCTCTGGCACGGCTGCTTCAACCTACTTAAGCCGGGCTGCTTGCTGGGTCCGCACCCACAGAAACACCCACGGACGGCACTCAGTCACTCCAGTGGACCGGCATTGTGCGAGTTAGAAAGCAGGTCAGCAATGTTTACATCTTAAAAGCAAATTAGATCAACTAAACTGAGATGCTGGGGATTGATGGCATCCAAAAGCCCTGAAACTCCCAATGATGCAGCACAGAAAACTAACCATGGGACCACTGATTACTCTGCCTGGCCCAGGAGGCGATACATAAGCTTTCTTATAATCTGCATTGCGTAGAACAACGATTGGTTAAATATTTATCTCTCAAGGCAAACTTGAGCAAAGACCAGGTCCCTTGCGAGGCTCTTATAACAAGTAATTTCTCAACTGTACAGCAACAGCTGCAGGACGTCCTCCACACAGGATGGGGGCAGCACCTCATCTATCGATCATTAATGATTAGCCAAAAAGTGAACAAAGACATAAGGGGGCGGTAAGGAAGAGCCATGTCCAGAGGAGTAGGTTTGTGTAAGCAGTGTCTCCAGAAAGAGCTTCTAAGGAAAACCACCACAGACCTGCAGTGACGGCATTCTGCATGACATCTTGATCGCTGAGGTAGCCACCACAGCGACCCTTGTGGGAGAAGTCAGCCCCATAAACACCAGAAGATGCCTCCTTGAGCTTGTCTAGGGCAAGTTTGTTACACAAAGCCCCCTGGGGCACGGAATGGCCCCCCAGAGAGGGAAGGACCACATGCCAGCAGGACAGAAACCAGGGTGTATGGGGAGGTGGGAGAAGGGGTGACATCTGGTCATGTGATCACCGGAGCACCGGATCTGATCAGCATGTGGACGATGGGTGGAGGGGGTTGAACGGCCCTACAGCGAAGTGTGGGCAACTCCTCAAACACTCAATTACTTAACGAAAAGGCCCAGACTGATCGATCCCTCGTATCGATCTCCCCCCAGTGGCCCAGATTGTTAATGATGGCGCTGGAACATAAAGAGTATTAAAATATCTCCATTGTTTCAAATCTAACTTTGAAAATTGAGGTGGCGCACATGAAAGTGTGCGCAGTGACCATTAGGGGGTGGAAGAAGGTCAGCGGGTGACATCACTGGAGTGAAGCACTAACCCCCCCCCACTTTACGAGGTCTTCACATGGCACACACCCCTGTCACAGCTGTAGCGTTTACCAGCACTCAGACCACGAGGTGCGAATTTCTGAGTGAGTCTCCAGAATGTATAAAGCCGCCCCATGAACAAAAGAGGAGGGACACAAACTTTAACAGCTAACTGTTAAAGTTAACCTATTATTTCAAGTAATTTAAGCGGGGTTATTCAATAAAACAAACTGAAAATGAAATTTAATCCCAGGCAAAGAGTCTGTGGGATGGTTTAGTCTTTACTTTTGAGTCCATTGTGAGTAACGTGGTTAACATGCAGAAAGGTCTGTACCTTTCAGGTATTTCAGTGAAAATGCCTCTCAGTACCTTTGTTACCCAGACATCTAGATGTTGATACCATATCCTGTTTGAGCGGGAGCACTACTTTGGGGTTAGGATGCATGGAGAAGGGAGCATCAAGACATGGCTAAACCCCTCCCCCCATCCTTATTTTATACGTAATATAATTCAGGCCAGATCGAACAAAGGCCACTCTGTGCCAAGGCAGGAAATGACTGACGATCTCTCAGAGCGGCACTGAGCAGAGACTGTACCTAATGATAACTAATATCCCCTCAATCTGTGCAGTAAAGCAGAACACGCCTCTCTCCCGCACTGCGTGCAATTAAAGCACACGGTACATCCAATCACAATGACGGAGTTCTAGAAAAAGCCACACCCCTCCCTTCGTGGATCTGGAGGTGAGGGAGACTCTCGAACTGATGACCAAAGGAGCCCTCAGAGCCAGGCTCCACGGAGGATACGATGGCCGCTCCTCCGGACTCTCCAGTTATCCAGCTGTCTGCCGTTGGGTGTCCTCCTTTCATCCCCCCTGTCCACCTCCCCATGAACAACCAGCATGACAGTCCCACCACCCCTAGTGACATACCCACACACACATACTACAGAAGCTGAGAATGGAGGTACTTGCAAGTATCTGTATGCCATTTTATCGAGATGATATGATATTAGATATACTGTTCATGGTTTCCATAGTATGTGTAGGACAAACCCCACCCCCCCACTTTATAGCTTTAGTCCTCCTTCTTGGACACAGATGTCCATGTTTTTGGACAGAGATGTCCTCCTCTTTACAGCCCTGCCGGTGGTCACCCTAGCCAAGGACAACATTGATACAGCTCCCCCTGCTCACCCCGCATTGTCCTTCCTAAGCCGTGTGCCTCAACCAAACCAAGAATGTGAGCAATCTGGACCGGAGTCCAGGGCACGTAGATACACGACAGGTCTTCAAAGTTTTAGCTGCTAGCTGCGGCACCAGCTTGTCCGCATGAGATAAACGTCTGGCTCTCAAGGCCTGAAGTACGAAGCTTCAGGAGAGCAGTAACAAGGTGAAGCACTCGGAACGGAACTAATCGCACACAAGGAAAACAATAATGGAAACCCCTTCAGTCTGAAATGCCCCCACTTAGCATGGCCTGCCGTGTCATAGTGACGACATCCGTAGCACACGGCTAAAGTGAGCTGTACTCATCTTCTGTAAATCCATCCATCCTGGGTTGTGGGGGGTCCGGAGCCTATTCTAAAGACTTTGGGCACAAGGCCGGGAACAACAAAGGATGGGGCAGCAACCTATCACAGGGCAGAGTCACGCACCATGCACACCTATGACCTCAGCATGTGTTTTTGGATTGTGGTCCGGAGCGCGCAGAAGAAACCCCACACACGAGGCAGAGACGTGAACCCTGGTCCCAGGGGTGTGACGCGACAGTGCTAACCACTGTGCCATCATGCTGCCCCTCCATCCATCCACTCTCAGGGCAAAGATGAGCATGGAGTCCAGCCCAGGGAGTTTAGGGATCCTCCAGACGTAAAGGTTGTCGCAGGGCGTACCAATGGAACACACACCACACCAGATTCACCATGCCAGTGAATCTAGCCTTAGCTAGTCACCAACGTCACCCACTGAGTATATAGCTGGTAAGTCCACCCAACTGAGAAACCAGTTTGTTCGATTCAACGAAAATGGGGTCCAGATCAATTCTGTCAAATTCACTCAGTGGTGGAAAATGCAGCCGGACAGCTTTTCTTTCAATGTGAAATTTTCCAGCAGACAGAAAAGTGCAGCAAAGCGATTTGTGGGTCAGGTGTCAGTCGTCAAGTGTCAGTCGTCTTAATGCCGTAAAGTGCCGACTGTGATGGGGCTTGCATGACAAACTCCCCCGCCGGTACATGCCTGATGAATTAAAGTAAAGGCCCAAATATTGACAAGCGTGAGTATCGATCCCACAGAGCTAAGGCAGACAAACATTCCCCCATGACACACAGAACAATGGAGACACTGATTACACAAACGAAGACCCCCATCCAAACTGACTGCCTGGGTGTATTCATTGCCACAGCCCACACGAGAGACCACACCAGTCCCAGAACAGCGGCAACCAGTTTGAGGTGAGCACCAACGTCAAGACCCAAGGCTGAGATGGAACCATCTTACTCTTCCCCAGAAGATCACATATAACAACAACTGTCACAACAACACATCCACACATAAACCACAATAGTACCATGTGCCTGGTTCTGCCCCTGTTCCTGCCTGGCCCTCATAACAAGAGTTCTGCCTTGTTAATTCTGTAGGATGCGACTCTCTAAGTCTAGGAGCCCTCACTCCCTGAAGCTGCTACGTCCCAGGAAACTGCCCTGACCCCCCACCCATGGGGAATCACTCTCCAAAGGTGAACACCACCATCAATGACCTCCTGATATTTTTATACAGGCTGTATGTTTTATATTTTATATATCTCAGGAGAACTCTGGCTCTGCTGCTGAGTACACAAATCCTTTCAATACCAGAGGCTGAAAGCCAATATGTACTTAAAAAGGCAGCCTGGGATTTTGGTTTGCTAGCATGTGAACGGTGGCCAGCCAGCCTTGAGCACCTCAAACCTTCCAGCAAAGCAACCGCAGAAGGGTCCAGAAACGCCTCAGGTGAAGTCGAAATAAATCTATTAACATTAAACCCTAAAACATAGCTGGTCAGTCTACTGATCTCACAGATTCACTGTGGCATCGGGGTTGATCACAACAAAACGTGGCAAATCCTCTGTGTGAAAAACAGTGGATGCTTCTTACAACCCTGTTGTAAGAAGCTAATTTTATAAACTGACAAACTACTGACTCACGAGAGATTACACACATCAAACAGTGAGCTGAACTGGAGTCAGCTTGGTGGTGCGAACCTTTCTGGAGTGGGCTGGGGGGGGGGGGGGG
>JAABNX020000042.1:19587599-19599898 GCA_015163995.2 Mormyrus lacerda
AAAGAACAGGGCTGACTATATCATGAAAGAACAGGGCTGACTATATCATGAAAGAACAGGGCTGACTATATCATGGCGTATGTGGCCTGAGGGTTATTTACAGAGTCAACAAACGATCAAAGCTGAAAATCCTCTTTACAGATATCCAGAATTACAATGGAGGTCAGCGTGGATACTCACGTGATGCCCTGATGGGTGTTCAGGTCGTAATTCCTCTGCACCGGAGCTAATTCAGGGTCACAGTCCTCATCTGAATTCTCCTCAGAATGCAGCCCCAAGTCTTCGATGAGTGGAGTCATCACCTCCATGTCTATCGAGACACAGTGTCAGACGTACCCATACCCCAAGGAATGTCACAGTGCTGCTCTCTAAGAAGTGTTAGTATCCACTGTCTTCCAAGACAGAATATTAAAAACACAAAATATCTATGCACGAGACTAGTGATCCTCGTGGTTTCACTGACTTCCTCTCCCCTCACATGAACTCTCTGTTAGACACTGTACTCACTTATTTCCCTGCCGAGAGGTTCAGATGGTGGGGGGCATGTGGGGGACGCTATCCCGGTCTGTACTGCTTACCATCTTTTAGGAAGTTAACAAAACTGCATGTGTTTGGGATTAAATGCATCTAGCCAATCTAGTATTTTAGTAGTCCCATAGCATAACAATGAGGTTTTGTCAAAAATACAGCTGACTCTCATAATTCAATGCAGCTTTCATACACAAGAGGAGGAATTCAGTAAATACATAAACCAAATCAAAACTGGTGGGAGGTATCTGGCACCGCCCCGGGTCTCTCTGTCGCGGAGGATTCGGTTCCTTTAAGCGTTGACCGGTCTCCTGTCCGCGTCAGCGTCGGCAGAGGGCGCACCTAACTGCTCCGCAGAATCCATCGGCCGCCGGGCAGCTGATGCAGCGTCGCGCCGGGTGGAGGCGTGAGTAATGCGGCTGGCCAGGACTGGACGGGAGGTGCACGGCAGCTCTACACTTAGGATGGTTCCTGGAGAGATAATGAAAGGTCGCCCTTAAACGCTTAAATCGCTGGCTGCCGTAAGATGGAAATGTGAGATACCGCGTTCATGTAAATGCGGTTTAGATATAATCAGGATGTCAAACCGAAAGCTGCACCGACATCCCTTAGATAAAGTGTGTCGCACTGTCTGTACTTTTACGTGGACGTCTGGGTTGATCCTACCAAAGAGCGATCCCGGTGCGGTCTGCCGAGCACCGCAATCCTCCGGCTCGGCCTCCGGCCAGGGCGCAGTCCTCGGTACCACTGGACCTCTCTGCGATTCAGGAAACCTCCATCGAGGGCGTGAAAACGGCGACGCTCCGCGGCTGGACACAGTGTGTCAGGTCGGCTCCTCCGGATTAAAGGAGGCGGCCTGAGTCCATTTTTTTGCGCCGACGGAAACTCAAACAGCAGCACGCCTCTTTATCGCGCGGGGTTGGTCTACAGTGGACTCTTAGGGAAACGTGCTAAAGTCTTTAAAATGCCCAACCCTCTAGGATAACGTCGTGCATTTGGGGTTTATTTAATGATTTAAAAAGCCCATTTCCTTTATGTCAGTTGTTTGAGGATATACAGGAAATAAGCCATCGTTAAATGCTCGTGGCATATTTGTATGTGTCACTGTTCTCCCAGATGGTACATTTCAGGTTCATAGAAATCTCACCGGGGAAGGGTGGGGGGGGTTTGACGGGAATCTTACAGTGCCATACACACAGCTCCTATACATCAGCCCATATAAACACAGTACATTCACAGGAGAAACCAGGGGTCACCATGGCCTTAGCGATTTAACTGCTTATTTAAAAACGGATGGACAGAGAAAATAGCACATATTACTTTACAGCCTACATGTAATAACCACCTGAATTAAAAATCGACTCACATTTTCATGTCATCAATCTGAAACTCCGTTATAATGAAAAGTTTGGAGCCGAGTAACCACATTTTGAGGGAAAATTGACATATTTAATCTTGATTTGGGGTCTGAGTTCATGATAGACCCCACCTCCATATTCCGTTTGTTACTGATGTCATCATAATACCCATCTTGATGGGTTTTATTTTAAATGGAGGTCCTGCCTATCCTGTAAGAACACAAAGATGAATGAGTTCTTCCCTGCAGTGCGTTTCATCTTGTAATCTGTCACTGTTGTGAAATTTATTTTCCTTCAGCTGATGTGAATTTTGTCCAGGCTTAATCAAGGGCTATTTCATTAGTGACTCAACTTAAATCTCAGCAATTTAATTAACTTTAATAGGCATGTGCATATTATTATTATTTTTATTATTATTACTATTGTCACAGATCTATGGTAATTATGATGTGTTTAGATAAATTGTCCAGATATCACATTATAATTATACACTCTGTAAATCAATTTAGCCCAGTATTTACCATATAGATTAATTTAATTTTTCGCATAAATTGGGTATGCCGTTTTAATGAATTGAACAGCTACCCAATATCGAATGGTCCTGCCCATGGCTGACCCACGGGGATTTAGCGTAAACATCATGCTTTCTGCATATCAAAGGGTGGGGCACAGAGGGTACACTGCTCAGTCAGCTCCCAGAAACCCCTCCCAGAAAGATCCAGAACATTTGTAACACCCAGAGAAATGAGCACTAAAAACGAAAGAGGTGTCCCACTTTGTCACACATCGCCATGCACCTGTTACGGGACTTTCAGTGGATCCGACACTCACTCACAATCATTTCCGTCCTTGAAGATAACGCATATTTGTTGTCTTTCTTCACTCACAACGTCTCTGCTCCGCTGCCGTGTGCGAGGAGGGTCTGCCAGAGTGAAAAGTTCAGGTTCAGAAAGTACAAATCCAGACCAAAATTTTGTTTCAACTAGCTATGTAAGTATGAGGAGTCACATTGGCAGAATACTCAAGTAAATGGTTTAAACAGAATTTTGGTCTGGGTTTGAACTTTCTAAACCCGAACTTTCCACCTCTGGGTTCTGCATCCTCAGATCCAGGCTAATTAGCAGCTTTTATCCTCAGTCTTTTTCTCTGCTGTCAGTCTGGCCCCTCCCAATCTAATACTGGTCCTGTTAAATGGACTCTTCCCCCACCCCACCCCCTCATTACTGTCTTTTGGTATATCTTTTAAATACTCCTAGGTTGTGCAATAACTGGTCTCCTGCTGCTAGCTTATGCAATAACCTCTCTGAATGGCAAATACCTCGACATTATCTGCAATATCATCACGTAAAATACTGGCTCTGTGAGCGACTTCTCTGAGTACAAATGTACCTTATGAAACACGTCTCCTAAAGAGTTTATATTATAGTTTATGCAACATGTATCTTTCATATTGTTTAATTTTATTTAAGTTTTGTTTGTGACATATTACTTTTTTCATTTTGTTTATGTCGTGTTCCTCGTGTCCAATGGTGTCTCTGTCTATATGTGCTGTTTTATAGCGGAAGCAACTTCGATCCAGGATCAGCAAAGTTTTTTTTATTTAATTCTGATCCTGATTCTACTAACGCTGGACCCAGAACTCTGAAACTGCACATTTTTGCTCATCCAATTCAGTGTCACAGTTGCACATCTTTCCCCGGAATCATTTAGTTAAGTGTTGTCTCTGTGCCATGCTTATGTCTCAGTATCTATATTCCGTTTACTTTTCATTTGCACTGTGGCCAATGTGAACGATGCATCACTCCAGTGAAGCCGGAATTTAAGATACTTTGACTTTCAGAAACATTTTCTGAACTGTCAGCTGGACTTTTTTGATCTATGACTGAAAAGTATTTAATTACTTTGAAAAAGGGAAATAAATTGAAAATAAGTAGGACGTTGGCCCCCTCCTCGTTAGCAAAATATCAAACTAAGGTTTGGAATGGTGATAATGAAGGGAGCAGCACTCAGCCTATTGCAGTTTTAATTAAAGCTTATTCCCAGTTAATTAAAGTTTCAGTTTAATTTATACAGGAGCTTCCTAACAGTGTCAGTCCGGCAGCCAGACCTCACCGATCATAAAGTGAAATCCTGGTTTTGTACTTAATATGCATTAAATAAATATGCTTTTCCTCAGCTTCACACTTGCAGAGTGTCTTTTTACACATTTTACTCTCCTGTTTCTCCATTAAAAAAAAATATCACTAATCCAATACAAACTATTATCACTAATACAAATACAGTGGTTACTATGGGAAATCCACACTGGCCATATCTGCCAAGCAAATATAAAATCCCTTTGCCCAGAACTGGATTTTCTGTGGTGAAAATGGATGAATCCCACAGATAATCGATGCGCAGGATACAACGATTTTGCCATGTATATCCAAAGGGTCTGGCGGGAATATGAAGGGAACAAGCAACGCTAACGGACATCCAATGGAAATGGCAAGTTGGGGTAGTGGTTGTTCTGGAACTACCAAACACAGTAAACGAACTGGAAACCTGCCTCGTCAGGGATGTGTTACTCGGCGCAGAATAAACGTATCACTTCCTGAGTGCTCTGGACGGAGGCCGATTGCTTTTAATGGCAGGATTTTTAAATAATTTCAGGCAACATGGAAGTCTGCTGGCTGAGGTATAAATGTGGCGCTGCAGGGCCTTGAGAGACAACGGCCACAAACCCTCACCAACCGCTCCACAGCCTTTGAAGTTTGATTTACTTTAACACCAACCACAGTAAGATTTCCTTGGGAAGAGGACGGAAGAGAATCACGTGCAGAGATATCCATTAATTTCTACTTCAAAGCAAATGAAACTTTGACCGACGAGTGTTTACTTTGCAAAATTGAGCCCGGAAGCATTATTTTAGATATGATCATGCTACATAGGAAGGGACGCTCAAATTAATAAAAGGCACAGTTTTTGATTAATTCAAATAAGAGCTTTTCTACGTTCCAATTCCGTTACATAAATCGAAGAACTTGTTTTCAGGAAAAGAAGAAACTTAGGATAATGCGACCCATGGAATTGCAAAAGGGCCTTTTTCATTTAAAAAAACTCCCAGAGGTTAAAGCCCTCCCTCTGCCCCCCACCCCCATCCACACATTAGGCTCTTCTCTGTCCCCCCCATCCATGCACGTGAGTGGATCTCAAACCCGCCGTCACTCTACAGCTCGAGACTCGTCATTGTAAATGTCCCTGAGGTTATGCTGGAAGACATTCACTGCTGACATAATAATTACGACAAGGTGTAATTATTCACTTGTAATTACCTATGCTTAGCTCAGAATGTTAGTTATATAACAAGGGATGTATAACATATGCAATAATAAGTGGCAATGTAGCGGCAAGTAAACATCCATACACACAGGTAAAAAATACACTAATATATGCCAGTAATTGTCCGTAGTTGCTGTGATTATCGTGATTCATTTATTGTGCATATTACTGTGTCAGAACGCTGCATGGGGGGAGGGGGCTGAACTCAGGGTAAAAGTGCATAACATTCCCCTAACAACTTAAAGCCTCTTCATATCTTATTAATCTCTACTACAGTAAATCACACACTCAGTATGTCCTTAACTGAAGTGTAATTTAAATGTCTTTAGTATAATGAGGATCTATTCTCAATTTTTACAGGAGGAAATTATTTAAGTGTGTGTTTTTGTGTTTTTATGAATTATTTGATTCATCATGAGGAAAACAAAAAAGAGCCAACGCCAAACGGAGGCGTTTTATTCATCAGGGTTCACGTCACACGACTGACTCAGCCTTCGGACAGCCACGCTATCGCAAGGGCCACGTCATGCGGTAATATCCCTAATACCTGGCTATCACGTGTGCATTTTAGCTCAGGCTTTACTGTAAATACTTGTACTTACCGGTCCCGCTCAGGGTCACCATGGGACGCGGAGGGTGCTGTGTGAGCTCGTTAAATAATGGTGTAATGCCCTTAAGATCAGCTCACCTCTGCCTCCCTATCCACTGGGAGCACTGGAGATCCAGCTCATCACCAGCACTAACTATAACCCTAATCAAATCCCTCATCAACAGTCAGAGGTTCTCCAGCCCACGCTCCACTCAGAAGTCGTAAAAAGACACTCTGGCCACAATAATAAGGTTCACAATCGAATCAGCTGCCCCACCCGCAATAGCATTAAACCGACGAGGTGATAAGAAGGGCTCTGTAGATCTCAGAGGCTGCCCGCCAGCTGTTCTGCTCGACGGCCTTTCCGCACCTCCAATGATTTGACAACCGTCGAGTTGAGATGTACCACAGCGCCTCCAGCAGTCAGCCGTCTGCTCTTCGCAGCTGCGCATGCCATGTTATATCCATTAGTCATTTTCTTAAGAACCGCTATTTAAGGACATGCTAACCTCAACCCAAACTCTGGCTAAACTAATTCAGCCAATTAAATTGACTTTTTAAAGTAAACAAAGATGTAAATACTGGAAAGCATTCAGCACACAATTACACATTTAATCAGATTTTTCCGTTTTTCAGTTCTATTACCAGTATTCAAGACAAACCCCAAGTGAATAACAGGAAGCTCTTATTTAGTCAGCATGATAAATAGAGGTGCACCGATCCGATATTCGGGATCGGCATCGACACCGATCGATACGTAATTAGACAGATCGGCTATCGGCCATATATGACCAATCTATGCCCGATACTTATTTAATTTTCGGCAGTTTGTAAAACGATAGCTCCTATTTCTTGTTGCATCGATTTGTACAATCAATTGCACATCTTTCTCATTTAGTATTTTTTATTAGTTTCTGTAGCTTAATGAGATACATGTATAGCTGGTTATTTATTAATCATATGTAGGGCGACCTCTGCTGTTTGTTATGCGCATAACATCATGGTTTGTTGTATTCCGAATTGCTGCTTAAAAAGTTTTGTTCCGACAATTAAACAAAATGTGCGTGTAAGTGGTTTGACTAAATAGCCTTCTGTGATACTCTTAATGGATCAACAACGTCTATAAAGAACGTAATCTTCTCCTTTTCTACTTGGCTAAACCATTTTAAAACTATACAGAAAAAAGCCATTTCTATTCTACTGAACTGCAAATTTCCCGAACATTTTAAGTACAGAAAATACTGCTTTAACACACGACTTAAAATACCTACAGCTTAGTGCACAGGAATAGAACGCTTTGTATGATTGCTACAAACGAATTTAGCCTCGTTTTCCAGCAACTTTCAAGCAGAAAAAAACGGGATGAAGTAAATACCAAAAAAGACATTAAGCAGTCGCAAAAAAAACACATTCTTCATAGAACAATTTATTCATTGCTCTAATCGGTAACCAAATTGACGCATACCGCCTATTGATGATGTTATTGCTTGAAAGTGCAGATTGCTTGATCTAATGAGCATTTATTGTAACTTACAATAGGCCTAACTCGTAAAAAACACTTAGGCCTAATGAATGGATTGATGAACTCATCAGTATGGACCAGATGTATAATGATCAATTAACAAAAATAGGCCAAACAAATTTCCAGTAACACACCTCACGTTTAGGAAAGGTGTCGGTCATTTGCAGTGACACAGAGCCACCTGCTATTACCGCTTTTCATAATATTTGTGATATTAAAAAGGCAGTTTTGGCATAGTTATTATTCGTATTGATTTGTACTAAATCGTGTTCCTCATTTCTTCATATATAACCGAAGGGTCTTGGTGCCGCGCATCCTGCGCGCTCAGCTCCGCAAAGAGGCGGCGGGGGCTGAGGCGCCAATGCGGGGGTGTAATTATAATACAGAGATTGACATAGTAGCGAGTTAAAGAAGGGCAACAGGTAATTTTAAATCAAGGAAAAGTTTACTTTTAATATCCCATCCGTGCGGCGACCCATTCATTACGGAACGTTTACTATGCTTAGAATTCCATGGCCCAACAGAGGGCGCTCACGGGTGATCGATAAACCCAGGTTTACAGCAAAGTTGCTCTATTTATCCAGCACCCCGAGGACTTACTTTGGTAGGGTGGGCTATCCGCTTCCAGAGACCTACCCCTTTCAGTGACATAACACATGTATGTAAAGATGCACGTTTGTGTCTTCATTTTAAGTTTATAATGAACGATATTGAAGCAAAGCACATGTTTTAAGTATTTGCAGAATGGGTTCAAGTCTTAAGATACTTAACCTGGATTTTCCGCTAACTAGTTAAATAAATAGTTCAATAGGGAACCAGACCGCTTTAGATTTAAAGTGCAGAAAAGGTACATTTATGAAAATAAGCTTAACATAGAAGGCGTGATTTTTTCCTTAACATATATATACATTTTTTAAAGTTCCCCGTTTATTTGACGCGCTTACTGCTCCTGACAGGTTATTGCACACCCAGAACTCCGCCGTTATCGGTTCCTGTGCTTATAGGTGCTGGGTATGTTGCTTTTTATTCAAAATGAACCATTAATTTGGGTTCACTGCTGTTGATTAAATTCTAACATGATGAATCTATACGTCGTGATTCTTTTGTGTCGTTAAAAACACCCTCTATATTGGCTTTTAATATACAGAGCAAATTATGATCGCTAGTTATTTCATGATAGTTCAATGCCCCCGAATAATTAACAGAATGCCTGATTAGTTCTAATTAAACCGAATAAATATTTCACATGGTTTGAAGAGGAGAAGCTGGGGCTCTCTTACTTGACTTCTTACGCACACAACACTCCCTTTGGCATTCTCCCTAAGGGCACCTCAGCAGCTGGCGCCGCATCAATGACAAACAGCTCAATTAGGGCGATCAGCAGATAATCCATGTCATCCCGGACACCTCAAGCTACTTCAGGTTTTACAAACTACCTTAAAAGACTCCTGCACTTGGCTAAATTGTTCAGTTCTCCTTTTGCTTTGACTGGTTTGCTTCCTTGACTGAAAGACTCATCCAGTTGTTTCACATTAACATTATAGTGACACATGCATGATCAAATCCAGGTCCTCTTAATTAAAATGGTAGGTTACAAATTTTGTCCTAGTTGAAGGTGTCCGGGATGAAATGGATTATCTGTTCACCCTAGAGCTCAGTAAAGCTTCGTAAATGAACGGGATTTATTAAAAACAAAAGCTAGCATTCATCACAGCCCCTAGGACAGGTCTGAGGCCAATGGCTGACGCTTTTATTGAAAGAGCTCAATCATTTTCCAGACAGATGTTTTTGCGGGAGTCGTTCAGAGGGAGGCCACGGGCCCGTACTGCGACAGCCTGGGCTGGCTCCGCTCTGAGGCGTGTGAACCAGGCCCCCAGCCTAGATACCGTAGATACACAGCGGGCGATGGGGAGAGTGCCACCCGAACGGTCCGGAGCCTCGTGCCTGGCACTGCCACTCAGGTGCTGCCTTTGGCTGAGAAGCTGAGCCCTAAATAAACATGTTACACCTAATGATATTACTATAAATCTGTGAAAGGTCCCAACCTGAAAACAGCCCTCCCTGCCCACCATTTAATTAAAAATCTCTTAACAGACTGGTAATGCTTAGATGTTTCTAAACAGAATAAACCATTAACAATTGTGAAGATGTAACCAACACTGGTAATTTTAGATGTGAATTATTGAAACCGTAAGGGCTGGTAGGTACAGCTGCAGGTTTACCGTTTGTGGGGGCCAACCGTCCACCCTCACCCGCCCCAGCCGTTTCGAAAACGAAATAGAGAACAGCAAGTACAGTCAAGAAGATCATGGCTAGCTGGTTGGTTAGTATCTCATAAATAATGAAACATTTATTTAATATTTAGTGTAGTGACAGATTGTGGCCAACAGGGACCCCCCACAAATGCATGGCTTGAGTGGTGGTAAACGGCACCTCTGCACACACGCCACACATGACCTGCCGGTAAGTCATCCTGTGTGCTCCTTAAAACTCCCTTCTCTGGCATGTCCGTAGCTGAAGAGGCTGAAGGACAGCTACCAGAGGCTGGCGCTCCAGCGAGTGGCGCGGAGCGGGCAAAGGAGCAATACAATAGAGTTTTAGGCCCCTAGAGTTTAAAAGTCCCTCTTGCCTGAACCTGAAGTTTAGCTAATGAACTACTAATTACCAAAAATTCTATTTTACTGGATCAGACGCTCTAATAATGCAAACTTTATTAGCCCCAAGCAGGAAATTCTTTAAAGGGTAATGCAACGAGGATGGGATTTGAACCCACATGTGCAGAGCAGTCCATAGCCTTAACCACTCAGCCAAAGATGGGGCAAAAGGGACAGCTAGAGTGGTGGGAAGAAGAGAAAAGGTGAGGTGAAAGAGGTGAAGAGAGAAAAAAAGAAGGAAATACATATACAATCATATATAAAAAACATATCTATTTCCATAAAATACAGTCTTTTACTCACTTTTAACCTTTCTCCAGAAAACATTTATTTTTCGATGTCTACGTATCCAAAATTCAAGCAGAAATTGACAAATGTCTTTTGACTGGACACATTTATCAGAAACATGTGCTTATATAACATTAATAAAAACTACATTTGAACTTCTTTTGAAATTGACACAGCAATGACTAATAAAGGTAGATAATTTGCATAATTCCCATTCTTGCCAATAATGTTTTCCCATTTCGTGGCGATCCGTTCAGATTCTTCCCCTTCTTCTCTGTCGCCAGTGCTTTTGTTTTTAAACTGACTACGTATCATAACAGTTATATATCCACATAACACCACCTTTTCATTCACTTTTAACCTTTTCTTCACAAAAGCTATTCATTTTTACAGCGTTTATGTATCCAAAATACAACTGGCCACTTGTGGTCAGAACTTGTGCTCCTGTAGGAGCAAGACCAAGCATGCTTTTTCTTCATCCCTGACCCCTTTGCATCCACGAGATGGCAGATGTCATGCTAGACCCACTCGGAAATGCAACAGGATACTTTGAACAGAAAACACCATAGAGAGGATGGTGTTCTGTTGTGAGAGCGGTGCTGAATCGTCTCATGAAGTGGAAAATGTCTCACTTTAATCTTCCATAGGCAAAACCAAACAAGGACTGGGGCACACCTGTGCGAATTAACAAGGCCTGTATATATGAATTCTGTTATAAATCTATTGCTACAGTGATTTAGACGACATATATATCTCCGAGGTGTGATGACAATTGAGACATAATACAGGTAGCAACAGGGCAAGCTATCATACAGAATAAAGTAACAACTTGAATGTTGTGTTTCGCTGTGATATCCATACACAGACACCTTTCCCACTGCAGCAATCTCTGTCAACATGTTAGGAAGGCTAACTTTAATGGTATGAGATTGAAACTAGAAAATGTAAACTGGATGGAGTTAAATAGCAAAACGGTTGAAGAGGCATGGGAATTTTTCTAAAAGCACATCGTTGCAAGTGCAAGAGGACTTCATACCTGATTCCAGCAAAACTAAATCTAGGAAACTACAACCAATGTGGTTTACTAAGGAAATTAAGGATAAAGTCAGGAGGAAAATGGCACTGTTCCAAAAATGGAAATTTCAAAACTAATGATTTCAAAACTAAACAGGAGTATCTAAGTCTACAGGGCCTTATAATTGAAAATGACATTGATTTAGTAAATGAGTTTAATGATTAGTTTACATGGGTGTTCACAGTAGAGAACATGAGTAACTTACCACCGTTTAGTACAAATACAGCGTCGTCTATGACCAATATATGTATAACTGAGGCTGATGTGGTACTAAGCCTAGCTAAGATTAAAATAAATAAATCGCAGGGCCCTGATGGCATCTTACCAATAGCTTTAAAAGAGATGAGGGATATTATTAGCCAACGTTTAACTTTAATATTACAGAAATTGTTATCTGCTGGTGTGGTACCTTCAGATTGGAAGCATGTTAATATAACACCCATATTCAAAAAAGGGGATAGAAGTAATCCAGCAAACTATAGGCCAATCAGTTTAATTAGCATTACTGGAAAAATAATGGAAGCTATAATCCAAGTGAAAATTGTAGATTACCTGAATGCAAATAACATTCTGAGGGATAGCCAACATGGATTTAGGAAAGGTAGATCCTGTTTAACAAATTTATTTGAGTTCTTTGAGGAAGCTACAACGGAAATTGATCACAAAAAAGCCTACGATGTGATCTACTTAGATTTCCAGAAGACCTTTGATCTTGTCCCTCACAAACAGCTCTTGGTTAAGCTTAAAGCTGCAGGGATTTTAAGAACTGTAGCAGCTTGGATCGAAAACTGGTTAACTGACAGGAAGGAGTAAGTAGTTATTATACAGTAGAGGCACAATGTCACAGTGGGCCTGCGTTCATAGTGGAGTACCGCAGAGTTCGATTTTAGGACCACTATTGTTCCTAATTTACATTAATGATATTGACACCAATACATACAGTAAACTGGTTACATTTGCAGAT
>JAABNX020000042.1:19599998-19613468 GCA_015163995.2 Mormyrus lacerda
TTGGTAAGACCCCACCTAGAATATTGTGTGCAGGTTTGGTCACCATACCTTAAGAAGGACATTGCTGCCTTACAAAAGGTGCAATGGACAGCTACGAGAATGATTCCTGGTCTTGGAGGAATGTCTTATGAGGAGAGGTTAGCTGAGCTGAATCTGTTTAGCCACGAGCAAAGGAGATTAAGGGGGGACATGATCCAGGTATATAAGATTGTAACAGGTCTGGATGCTGTTCAGTCAAATGGCCATTTCAATATCAGTTTAAATACTAGAACTCGTGGCCATAAGTGTAAATTAGCGGGAAAACATTTTAAAATGAATTTCAGTAAGCACTTCTTTACATAGTGTGTAGTTAGAGTATGGAATAGTCTTCCTACTAGTGTAGCACAAGCTAAAATTCTAGGTTCCTTTAAATCAGAGCTAGATAAGGTTTTAACAACTCTGAGTTCTAAGTTAAGTTCTCCCTAAACATGCTTGATGGGCCGAATGGCCTCCTCTCGTTTTGTAAATTTCTTATGTTCTTATGTAACATAGATGACATCTGGCTCTGGCTCCCCAGCGTCCTGGTAACGCTTGACGATGTCCGGGCACAACTCATCTAGGCCACATCCCTCACCAGTGGTTAAACACAGTTCAGTATCTGGCCACATTCATTACTGGTGTTTGTCATCCAAGTAACTGTGTCTGCAATGCCACCAGCGAGCTTCTTTGTAATCTATATAAAAATAAATCAGTATAATAACACAATCGGGTATCATAAATGAACATGAACAAAACAAAGATTTTTCAAAGGATTACAAAGTTTCCCTCATATCTTTTTTGTGGAGTCAAGCTTTAAAATCCTGCCATACATTGAAGTGAGGACACCATTCATTTCATCCCGATGACAAGGATCTCGTTGGCATGGGCTGTTCAGACCACGGTGCAAGGGGTAGGGGACAAAAGGGTGGGTGAGGACTATAGACTGCTTCCTTACATTGGGGTAAAGCACTCCTCCTTTTGTGAAGCTCACAGTCCTTGATGGTGCACCTTGCCCACTCCTCACTGTGAACTTCCTCTAGTGCTTGCTGGAGGTAACTGGACCTGTTCCCTGCAGTTTTGTGGTTTGAGCATAGTCACACACTTCCTGTCCAGAGCAAGCTGAGTGGGAAGAACAGCGGAGAACCTGTTTCAGCAGGCAGGATCCAACTGATTCAACACCTCAGTACTCCAAGGGCAGACAGGCATCATGCATTTGCTGCACCGAGGATAGTCCCCACCAACTAAATACCACCCTGAGTCAAAATCTATGACTTCCTTTGCCTTTGTATAGATGCCAGAGTGATGCGTCTTGGGGTTGCACCGAAGGCACTTCAGAGAAATACCCCACATCTGCTTTGGTGCCCAAAGAAACATTAGCTGCCTGAAATAGTTTAAGGGATCAGGTGGTGCAGTTGTTAGCTTGTCCTTATGAGCTAACAGGACAGCTATCAGGCAATCCACTTTATCTTCTCTGAAATCTGATTGCTTGAGCTGCTCTGTGTGGCGGGGTCTGCCTGCGGCCGCCCTGCACCTGAACTGACGATGCAACTGCAATTTTCTTTTGTGCTTTGTTTCTTTAACAGAATGGGGTAACTCAGTGCCCCATTCTGTAAAAGAAACAAAACACACACAAAAAAGTACAATTACATCCAACACAAACTAGTTAAACACTGCTATTATCATTACAAGCTCCAATCCCACAAAAACAACACCTACATGCAAAACCAAATAAGCAAACAGAAGGGCTGCTACGTTGCGAATTCAATATATGAACTCTATCAGGACCTTGGCTGCCTTTCCTGTGCCTGCTCAATTATTGCCGCCCTACCATCCGAGCATGCGCAACCATCTCACCCGGCTACGCCTCCGGTCCAGCTGCGGTTCCTGTATCTGTCTATAATTGACCGGTCTCATTCGTAACATCAGAAATGGTTAAAATATTTTCTAAAAATTAATACGATAAAATCAGCCTGGCTGCCTGTGGGTAGAAGCTGTTGCGGAGGCTGTGTGTTTGAGCTCCGATGCTCCGCTGGCGGCGGGAGTGAAAGCCGTTTCTGTCGGAGATGGCTGGGTTCCATGTCGGGTAGGTTGCACTCCTGTGCTGACTTGACCGCTCTCCGCAGGGTTATCTGGTCGTGGGCTGTAGGGACGGAGGCAGGGAGAATGTGTACCCCTCAGTATTTAATTTGAATTCATTCATCCTCCCCCCGCCCCCAATAAATATACCTTTGCATTTAAATAATTTTGTTGTAATTTAATAATTTAATTTAGTGTTTCAACTATGCGAGGTAAATTCAGATTTTCATTCTACGGCACCTTTATACACTCGAGTCTTCAGATCGAGAGAAGCGACCCCTGGGGAAGCTTGTCGTGTGTCGGTGAAGAAAGCGACAGGTTGTTATGGCTATTTAAAGTCAGACACGCTGTGTACTGTAATATCTGCCGAAAACTCATACCAAATAAAAATGGAAATACAGTGAACTTATTTCAGCACCATCATTGTCATCCAGTAAAACATACTGAATGCGTGCTTACAGTCACAATCACCCGCGATGCCAAACCAGTTTGAAGTCCGTTCAATTTGTGGTCATTTTTCTTGTTCTGAATCTATTTAGAGGGCGAGCCTAAGGGCATTTTTGTAGCAAAATAAAGTTTAAGTAAAGAAGTAATGACTTGAATTATATCGCGATAATTCAAATTATAATCATAATGATCGATATCCACTTATATGAAAAATGATTGTGATTAAATCTTGCCATATTGCCCACCCCTAGTTCCAACCAAATTCCTTCCCCAGTTCTGCTCTGAGCTCTTTAAACAATGTGTCCCTATATGTGGGGGTGGGTTCGGACATCTAAAGCTTGGTCATGTCTCATCTCCAGCATCTATGGTAACCTGGGAGTACACTTTGCCCCTCACTGTGAACCTTCAGGCTGGTGTTTAGAGATGTGAGACAAACGCAAGAGAGACTTTTGAGAAAAAGGTATTCCTTCAATAAGAGCTAGTGTAGGTCAGGCGAGATTGGTAACTCAAACCAGGGATATGTATTACCGGTATGATTCAAGTACCTATCCATCTATCGATGACCCAGACTAGTGAGAAATGCAATACCTCAAGTTCCCCACAAGATGGCAGAAGAACAGCACGTATTGACATATCCACACGCAACGTACAGCTGTATGATTGTATTTGTCCACTGGAGGGCGATATTTCCCTTCCCTGGAAGCTCTCTTCCTGCTGACAGCTGCTCTCCTAGGCTGGTTGTTTAGTGCCGAGTTTTCCTATTGTTTGTTTAATAGGGTGTTTTGAGATAATAATGTTACATCTGTTCTGCCCACCTGAACTGTACCAGAGTGTACAAAATAGTGTGCACTCTGGGCCAACAGTTCTTGGCAAACCTGTTCAAAAAGTTGAGCATTTGGAATTTTAAGTATGAATAATGTTACATTTAGCTACATTAGAACTACAATCAGCTCCACGTCTTCCAATAGATGTCATGCTAGTTCAAAGATCAGTTGCTGATATCTGTAGAGATAAATCTGCCACATTTATGTTTTTTCCCACTGGTTTAAAGGGCCCCTGCTCTTTCCTTTGAGACTGTGCTCCTGCCTTACAGAAGCTGTTAATTAGTCTGTCTTTTATGGCTTTGAGGTCAGGGTACTCACTGTGCAAAGAGGGTGTCCGATTACTCATTACCTCCCCAAGGGGAAATTAGGGTACACTGCTTTGGTCGAGCAAAGTCCCTTCCGAGAGCCTCCAGTTCTGTTTCACCTGCCAAGAGCAATTTGCAGGGACGGGGAGTCAAAGGGCCGTGCTCCGTGCGCCGTACCACTGCTACAGCTCGCTAAACATTACACTGACATTTGCATTCTGCTTCCTCAGCCTCACACTCTCAGTATCGGGTTCATGTGCCTGGATGATGCTTCTGCTGATATTTTGTGGAAAGTCACATGATTAAACACTTATGGGTACGTTTGTGATGTTGATGCAAAATGGCTGATTTCATTGCATTGTCTGTGTCCATTTATTGTCATTTCCTCATTTGGTTTTAATACAGTGTCTGTTAGAGGCATTTTCTGGTAATCAGGTAATCAGACCAAGTAGGCTTCTGAGTGACGTTTGTGTGCGTGTCTGTGTTTGCACTGTGATTCTCTCAGCTGATGTTGTTCTTTTGTTTTGAAATGGGAAAATGTTATGGTGTAACATTGTGCCCAAACTTTTCTCCCCTTCTATGATTCTGTTTAGCTGCATCACATGACCAAATCACCATAATGAGCATACCGTATAAACATCTTCGTCCTGCCCGGTCGCTGTTGTTCACCCCACCTCAGAGACCTTGGAGCACTATGTCGTTGCCAAGGCAGCAGCACAGGTTATGCTTGCAGATCCTTATCACCTGATGTTCACCTGTGGACCACGTTTATGCCCAGGGGCCCCACAGCAACCCCGGAATGCTCGGTGCTGCACTGGGATCGTTACCATGGGGAAGGGCATGGGAGGGGGCCCAAGTGTTGCAACGATGTTATCAGCTTGTTGCATCGAAATGCTTTATGTTCCCTGGGGAACACTGCTGAGCCAGTTAGGAACCTTCCCCTCTGACAAAGGCACACCAGGGGAGGAACACCCCCCCCCCACCACCCCCCACGGTGAGGTCAGTGCCTGTCCTTCCTACGTTACACCATTATGCTGCTGTGGCCCCTGTTGGCCCTGTGCTGGTTGGGGCCCCTCGGGGGAGCAGCTGTGGTTTGGGGCGTGTTTACTGCTTCTCTGGGATTTCCCTACCAGCGCCGCCAATAAGGGGACCATCTGTCCCAGCAGCTTTATGAGGGCTTTTATTTGCGCATTAAACCGTCTTCACGGCGCCTCTGAATGCAGCTCTCCTCGGCCTCTTTATGCCTGAGTGAGCCTTGGGCTGCATGTGGGCACAATAAGAGGCTGAACTGGGGAACTGGGAAGCTGCCGAGGGCGGTGTTTCCGTTCCTGCTCTGATTGTTCCTCTTCTTCTGCTCCCATCTCTAACACAGCCAGCCTTTTTGTCTGCCTGTCCAGGTTTGCGGTTTTGAGGCCCGCAGGTGTTTCAGGTACGCTGAGTCCAGGATGGCTCCATAGGACCCATGTCATCAGCTAGCCCTGGGCCCTTGATATGAGGACGCTCTGGACTGAAGATCCGACTCCCTAGGTTTTCATTCCCATGGAAGATAAGCACTGGTTTTGTATCTGTGTTTCATTCTGCCTAAGAGGCTTTCTGAGCACTCAGAACAAGGAATCATCAGATAAGCGTGTGTTAGAGGCATAGCGCATGTGTGGCCGGGGTGGGGTGTAAGTTAGGTGTGTACCCAGAATCCTTTTAGGCAAAGGCAGCAGTGCCTGGCCTGTACATCAGCTGTGAGAAACTGATTTTGTTATTCAATGGCGTGTGGAGCCTCACAGGAACTGAAGACTGTGACAGGCTTTGGACTTCAGACCTGTCGATACTGAATCACTGTTGAAAGGAGTAGTGGTGTTCCTTGTGAAAAGCAGTTTTGGAGCAGTATGGATTCTTGCAAGATATCGATCAGATCAAATCAAGCGCTCGCCTGTGTCTGTGAGCATGTGTGTTTAAGGGTGGATTAAAGGCTGGGAATGGCGGAAGTCTGGCTTTCGGAGGGTTATGTCACCGAAACCAGTGTGTTAAGCTGTAGTCCACACAGCAACATGCTGCCCTTCAAATTAATGTCTTTCAAAGGTGATTCTGCTTAAGTATTTGCTGAAGGGTAAAGCAGTGAGGGTATCCTCATTGTCCTTCTTGATTCTGCTAAATGTTCAGAGTAGCCATCGTTAAGCATGACATACAGAAGGATCATTACTTTTGTTTAGCAAATTTGATTAATTATAGCCTCTCCTGGAGCCAACACATTATCGTGGTGGAGGGGTTTGCGTGTTCCAATGATCCCAGGAGCTAAGTTACCCAGGGCTTTATGTCCCTGGTATGGTCACCAGGCCTGGGGGTGGGGCTCGATGGTGGCACAGCCCACAGAAGGCACGTGGGTCCCCCCTCAAATGGGCTCACCACCTGTAGGAGGAGCCAAACGGGTTGGGTGCAATGTGAGTTGGGCAGTGGCCAAAGGCTGGGACATTGGCGGTCCAATCCACGGGCTGCTAAAGCTAGCTCTAGGGACGTGGAATGTCACCTCTCTGGCAGGGAAGAAACCTGAGCTGGTGCGCAAGATTATAAGGTTCTGACTAGATATAGTCGGCCTCACCTCAACGCACGGCTTGGGTTCTGTAACCAGTCTCCTTGAAGGGGGTTGGACCCTCTTCCACTCTGAAGTTGCTTGCGGGAAGAGGCACGGAGCAAGGGTGGACATACTTATTGCACCCTGGCTGGGCGCCTGTGCGTTGGGGGTTACCACGGTGGATGAGAGGGTAGCCTCCCTTCAACTTCAGGTGGGGGGATGGGTACTGACTGTTGTTTGCGCTTATGCCCGCCCTTATTCAAGATTCAAAGCGTTTATTGTCATATGTACAGTAGAAAGTGCATTTCTCCGTACAATGAAATTCTTACTTTGCTGTCCACACAAAAAATGCCGAGGTACAATATAATAGAAAAAGAAATACTTTAAGTGTAATGTGCAAAAGAGCTTAATGTGCAAAAAATTACAGTATGAGGTAGTATGGTATAGTATGGTAGTATGATGTCCATTATTCATACTCCTGTTGGCTGTTAAGGAGTCTGATGGCAGTGGGGAAGGAGGAGTTGGGTCAAGTCAGGAGGTTCTAGATTTCGCGTTCCTGTACCTCCGTCCTGAGGACAGAAGTGTGAACAGTCCATGTTGGGGTTGTATGGGGTCTTTGAGGATGGAGGCAGCTCTCCTCTGGACTCTGCGGTTGTAGCTGCTCTGCAAAGAGGGCAGCAGAGTCTTGATGATCTTCTCTGCAGTCTTCACCATTCTCTGCACGCGTTTGAAGTCCATAGCTGTAGTGCTGCCGTACCACGCGGTGATGCAGCTAGTCAGTGTGCTCTCCAAAATGCAGCTGTAGAGGTTCCTGAGGATCTTGATTGACATACCAAACTTCCTCAGCCTCCTCAGGAAGTACAGCCACTGTTGAGCCTTCTTGACCAGCTGTGTGGTGTTCATTGACTGTGGGCCTCATGTATAACGACGTATAAAAGTGTTCCGAAATTCGCACGGTAGCTAAAATTAAGGAGAAGTGGTCGGATATTAAATTCGACATGAAAAAACGAGTAGCCCCTCACCGTAACATTCTTACCACCACAGGCGGAGGTAGCGGAATTCCTGGTCTAATACCATTTCAGCAACGAGTTGCTGCAATGATTGGGGACTCACTTTTATCGGGTCACTGGGACATTGATGCGAGTGAGTTTTTCTTGCACCAAATTTATTTGAATTACTTACATGTTTCTGAATAAGAAGTAGGGCGCAGATGTGGTGTTACTTTTGTTTATTCTGTTTGTTCATTCTTACAGACAATAGTACAAGAGGTGCCCCCAGTGCCGAGGACGACACAGGCAGTGATGGTGCTGCTGTGCCAAGCACATCTTTGGGCGCTGGCTGCACACATTTCCGTGCCTCAAAAACTGGGGGGCGACCATCCGTCCGTGTGCTGACTGAACCTGTGCTGCAGTCACTAAAAGAAATTGTAAATGCTGCAAGAGATGTTGCCAATGAATTAAAACATCTAAATGATGCGCTGTGTGATTATTGAAGTTGTAACGCTGTTCCATTCGGCAGAAAATTTGGTGGCTCAGGGTTAGGTTCATCTTGCCTAAGCTCTTCAGATACTGGCAAGCCATGATTTTGTGCCAGATTATGCAACACGCTACATGCATGCGTGTACAATGCGATGCCTTTCTTGCGGACTGTACAGCAGCACCCCACCGGTCTTGTCCAGGCAGCGCCAACAGCCTTTAAGCTGCCCTACAATGCGCTCCACCACCGCCCGAGCCCGAGAATGGGGGGCATCATTATAACGCTGCTCTTGTTCATTCTGTGGGTTTGCGAGCGGCGTGAGAAACCACGACTTCAGTGGGTACCCACTGTCTCCTAAGAAGTTGTCAAATGCTTGAATCAAACAAAGCTTACAGTATTGGGCCAGATTATAAAATAGGAAAAATCTTCTTACCGAACAGCCAGTCATCACGTACCACCCCATTTTCAAGTTTGTTTCCATCACTACTGTTTCCGAGAATGAACGAATCATGGGTTGAGCCAGGCCATCTAGCCACAACATTAATGCAGGGGTGTCAGAAGCATTTGGAATGGGGGGGGACACACTGGTATAAAATAATATTTTCTGTTAAATGTGGGGGGATCCACATGAATAATTATGAAATGGGACACGCCCCTCTCAGATTTAATGGCGGCGACGCCCATGCATTAATGAGACGAATCGGACATAATTTGTACATTAATAGAGTGAAAGTGCTTTCTATGTACATCAGCAAATTTGTTCTCTGAAGGTGCCTTTATAGCAATGTGCGTGCATTTGACGTCTCCAATTACATTGGAAAAACCGGAAATGGCTGCAAATTGCGCTTTAATGTTAGCCTGTTCAATCACAGTGTAAGGAGATTATATATATCTGGGTGACAAGCGGATTATGCCGTCCCATACAGCTGGCATGGCACGACTTGGTGTTGACTGAGAAATACCCGACTGGTCCGCAAGTTCTCGCTGAAAAGCAGCTGTGGCTAAGAACCCGCGAGTGGGCAGAACTTGTAAAGGAACAGGTATAGCACAATTCCTCATCTTCTGCCTTTATAATGCTGGCCCCAGTTCAGCACACAGCTCCAAGAGGATTGCTCTTGGAAATCTGATTCGACTTAGAAGCCAGTCATCATCATAGGCCAAGAAATCACTGTGATCCCTGAATCCACACTATTCGAATTCTTCCATAAGCTATGTGTTCCAATAATGCAAGAGCTGCCATGGTAGTTATAGTTCATTTTCTGCACCATTTCAATGTCACAAATTGATTAAAATTGATTTAAAAAAAAAATTGATTGCTGTACATTTGTAAACAACGTACAATTAATGTTAGTATTGGATAAAGTCAGAGTCATGATTGTGATTTTAAAAACGAAAATCAAAGTAGCGATGACTTGCCGCTGGGTGCCGTCCGTTTACTAAACCGAGCAGAAACGTGCGTACGCCGTGTCTGGAGATTCAAGATTCTTTATTTGTCACATGCATAGTCATACAAGTACAACACGCAGTGAAATGGATCCTGATCCGCTCCTTTAGACTGTGCGAACACTATAGACAGTAAGTAAATTTTAAAAAGAAGAGCATCGAATTTGACACACAAAATAAATGAGATAAGTACAGGTCAGTTTAAATTTTGAACATAATCTTAAAATTTTAAAACACAAACAAGAATAAGATTTTAACATGTAATTATATTTAATGTAAATGTAACATGTAAATATATTTAAGATTAAACGTAATTTTATACACGTAGCAGCAGTGTGTACAATGTGCAAATGGAGCTGCCGTGAGAATGTGCGTAGTGGTACGCTAAGTTTTGTTTTTATACATCTCGAAGTGAGCGTGGAAATGGACGTACGCAACATATTTGTGCGTAAGCACCATTTATACATGAGGCCCCAGGTGAGGTCCTCACTGATGTGCACGCCCAAGTACTTAAAGCTGCTCACCCTCTTCAAGCTCCTGGATGTGCAGTGGCTGATGAGGCCTTCTCCTCTTCCTCGTGTCCACTATCATCTCCTTTGTCTTGTCCATGTTGAGGGTGAGGTTGTTGTCTTCACACCATGACACCAGACCGGTGTGAGGTGAGATACTGGCTGAAATCCTGTTACAGATCCTGACAGACTGAGGTCTGTCAGTCAAAAATTCCAGAAGCCAGTCAGAGGGTGGGGTGCAGGCCGAGTGTGGTCAGTTTATGGATGAGTTTGTAGGGGTTGACCGTGTTGAAGGTAATTGACAAGCTGTAATTGACAAAGAGTATCCTGATGTAGGAGTCTTTATTTTCCTGGTGGGAGAGGGAATATTGAAGGGCAGCAGCTATGGTGTCTGATGTAGACCTGTTGGGCCAGTAAGCATACTGCAGGGGCTCCAGAGTGTCTGGGATGTTGCTCTGGATGTGGGCCAGCACCACTCTCTCAAAACACTTGGCGTTGATTGGAGTGAGTGCTACTGGTTTATAGTCATTCATGCAGGTGGCTGTGCTTTTTTTGGGGAGGGGGACAATGGTTGTGGTCTTGAAGCAGGTGGGAACAGTGCTCTGGCTAAGAGAAAGGTTGAAGATTGAGGTGAGAACATCAGCCAACTTGTTAGCATGTCCTTTGAAGGCCCGCCCAGGGATGTTGTCTGGTCCTGCTGCCTTGCAGGGGTTGATCTTCCTCAGTGCCTATTGTACCTGGTCCGTTGAGACTTGGGGGAGGATGGGGGGGTGGTCTGGGAGTATGCATGTGAGTATGCATGCCTCCTCTCTGTGCTGTGGCTGGGGGTCTCAAAGTGGGTGTAGAAGGTGTTGCGATCATCCAGCAGGCTGCCTGCAAAGCTGATGGTGTAGGTAGTGACCCTGTACTCTGTGATGTGCTGCAGGCTTTACCACATCCACCCGGGGTCAGCAAAAGAATAGAAGCCATCCAGCTTGTCTCTGTACTGCCTCTTGGCCGCCGTGATGGCTTTCCTCAGTCTGTACTTCACAGCCTCATACTCCATCTCATTGCCTGATCTAAATGCAGGAGAGCGAGCATGTGTTGTATCTGACTGTTAATCCAGGGCTTCTGATTGGGGAACTTCCTGTGTGGTGGGCATGATATTGTCCCAGGGGAGTCGGGGGACATTGAATCCAAAGGGGCCATTTTTGGAGTCCGTGAAAGGGGTGTTGGAGAGCGCTCCTCCTGGGTACTCTCTTGTTCTAATGGGTGACTTCAATGCTCACGTGGGCAATGAGAGTGAGACCTGGAGGGGTGTGATTGGGTGAAACGGCCCCCCTGATCTGAACCAGAGTGGTGTTTTGTTATTAGACTTCTATGCTCATCATGGATTGTCCATAATAAGCACCATGTTCAAACAAAAGGGTGTCCATATGTGCACTTACTGTAGCACCAGGACACAATAGGCCACAGTTCAATGATCAACTTTATGGTCATGTCATTGGACTTGTGGCCGCATGTATTGGACACTCAGGTGAGGAGAGGGGTGGAGCTGTCAACCGATCACCACCTGGTGGTAGGTTGGCTTCGCTGGTGGGGGTGGAAGCCGGTCGGGCCTGGCAGGCCCAAGCATATAGTGAAGGTCTGCTGGGGACATCTGACAGAATCCCCTGTCAGAAAGAGTTTCAACTCTTACCTTCAGCAGAACTTTGCCAATGGGAGGCAGGGAACATTGAGTCTGAATGGGCTATTTTCCACACCTACAATGGGCTATTTTCCACACCTACATTGTGGAAGCAGCTGACCGGAGCTGTGGCCATAAGGTGGCCAGTGCCTGTCGCAGCGGCAATCCCCAAACCCGCTGGTGGACACCAGAGGTAAGGGATGCCGTCAAGCTGAAGAAGGAGTCCTATTGGGCCTTTTTAGCTTGTGGGACTCTAGAGGCAGCTGATGAGTGCGAACAGAGTGCGGCTTTAGCAGTCGCTGAGGCAAGAATCTGGTCTGGGAGTACGTCTTCCAGACGGCTTCAAGGACATTCTGGTCCACCATCCGGTGGCTCAGGGCAGGAAAGCGGTGCAGCATCAACATTGTTTATGGTGGGGATGAGGCACTTCCAACCTCAGCTCAGGATGTTGTGGGTCAGTGGACAGAATACTTCGAAGACCTCCTCAATCCCACCGACATGGCTTCCAATGAGGGGCAGAGGTCGCTGAGGTGGTTAAAAAGCTCCTTAGTGGCCGGAGTTCCTCTAGGCTCTGGATGTTGCAGGGCTGTCCTGGTTGACAAGCATCTGCAGCATCACATGGACTTTGGGGGCAGTGCCTCTGGATTGACAGACCGGGGTCGTGGTCTCCCTCTTCAAGAAGGGGGACCGGAGGGTGTGTTCCAACTATAGGGGGATCACACTCCTCAGCCTCTCTGCTAAGGTCTATTCAGGGGTCCTGGAGAGGAGGGTCCACCAGATTGTTGAACCTCAGATTCAGGAGGAGTAGTGTGGTTTTTGCCCAGGCCGTGGAACAGTGAACCAGCTTTATACTCTCAGCAGGATCCTGGAGGGTGCGTGGGAGTTTGCCCAACCAGTCTACATGTGCTTTGTGGACTTGGAGATGGCAGTCAACTGTTCCTTCGGGGTGTCCTTTAGGGAGTTCTTCAGGAGTATGGGGTCCTAGGCATCCTTATAAGGGCTGTTTAGTCCCTGTACGACCAGTGTCAGAGCTTGATCCACATTGTCGGCAGTAAGTCGGACTCGTTTCCGGTGAAGGTTGGATTCTGCCAAGACTGCCCTTTGTCACTGATTCTGTTCATAACTGTTATGGACAGAATTTCTAGGTGTAGCCAGTGTCTTGAGGGTGTGCGGTTTGGTGACCTCAGGATTAGGTCTCTGCTTTTTGCAGATGATGTGCTTCTGATGGCTTCATCGTACCGTGACCTTCGAGTCTCACTGGAGCAGTTCACAGCCGAGTGTGAAGCGGCTAAAAAGAGAATCAGCACCTCTAAATCTGAGACCATGGTCCTCAGCTGGAAAAAGTGCTCACTCCAGGTTGGGGAGGGAGTACTTCCCCAGGTGGAGGAGTTTAAGTATCTCAGGGTCTTGTTCACGAGTGAGGAAAGGATGGAACGGGAGACTGATAAGCGGATCAATGCCGCGTCAGCAGTGATGAGGGTTCTGCATCGGTCTGTCATGGTGAAGAAAGAGTTGAGCCAAAAGGCAAAGCTCTTGATTTACCAGTCGATCTACGTTCCTACCCTCTCCTATGGTCATAAGCTGTGGGTAGTGACTGAAAGAAAGAGCTCGCACATACAAGCAGCCGAAATGGGTTTCCAGGGTGACTGGGCTCTCCCTTATAGAGATAAGGTGGTGAGCTCGGTCATTCGAAAGGGACTCGGAGTAGAGCCACTGCTCTTTCACATCGAGAGGAGCCAGATGAGGTGGCTCGGGCATATACTCAGGATGCCTCCTGGTGGCCCGGGGAAGACCCAGGACACACTGAAGAGACTATGTCTCTCGGCTCATCTGGGAATGCCTCAGGATTGCTGCCCCTGCGACCCAACCCAGAAAAGCGGTAGGAAATGGATGGATGGTTGGATTAATTATAGATTGAGGCAGCAGATGATTGGATCACATTACAGACGCAAGAAGTATTTTGTAATTCTGTTCCATTTATTTATTTGAGGTTTGTGTCTTGTTTTGGTTTAGCTGATGCTTTAGTGATTCAGATCACGTCGGGCTGTCCTTGGGCCAGGGAGTGCGGGGGGTGGGCTTTCTGGGAATGAGTGTTGGAGGGCAAGGTGGGGAGGAATGCAGTGGGGGTTGGGTAGGGCGACAG
>JAABNX020000042.1:19637938-19656707 GCA_015163995.2 Mormyrus lacerda
GCAGGAGCGATCCCGGATCGTAGTCAGGAGGTGCTGTGATGAGCGGGTGATCCCTGATTGCAGTCAGGAGGCACTGTTATGCAGGAGCGATCCCGGATCGTAGTCAGGAGGTGCTGTGATGAGCGGGTGATCCCTGATTGCAGTCAGGAGGCACTGTGCTCAGGCAGGCATGGCGTGTCAGGTGTTCATGTGTGATGTATGTTCGGGCAGCACACACTGAGCGCTGTCCTGTATGGTGCCTCTTCACTGGGTGGTCCTTCAGAGACTCACTGCTCACTAATAGGCTCGCAATTGGAGAGGTACAGAGAGGGAAGAGTGAGGGCTGACTTCACCTGATCCTGCCTCCAGGTCTCGCATGAAGACGCTGCATGACCGCATTCACCTGAAGGGCCTTTCCCAGCTGCCCAGCATCCCTCAGATAGCCAAGGTACTCCCCAGCTTCTCGCCGCCATCCTTATACCCATACACTGTCCACCTGCTGTCAGTTTTAAAATCGTACTGTGGGGGGGGGGGGGCATTCTGCATTTCAGCTGTTCTGCGACGATGTGCCTGGTCTGAAGTTCAGCCCAGTCCTGTACCCCAGAGTGAGTCAATCTGCCAGCATGCACCTGGGCCCGCACATAAACACACCCATAGCACCACCGGAACTATAACTATCTCTAAGTGCTTACAGGATCTCGTTGATTCGATCAGTACTCACTGTGAGGGGCAGTTCACACACTTTGGATTACACGGTGCTGTGTACCATGGTAACCCAGGAACACCTGCATTTCCCTTCGTATTCCTAGGCATCCCAGCTCATAGTTAGCTATGATGAGCATGAGATTAACAACACGTTCAAGTTCGGGGTGATCTACCAGACGTTTGGCCAGGTGAGTGTTTCCAATTCTGGGATATGATTGGCTCGCAGCAGCTCCAGGTTTCTGAGAGTAAACAGGGACGTTGTTCCCAGCATTAAACGCTGAGCGGGCCAGTTTGCTTACTCAGGTGTCTTTAGCATTCGCTGTGACTGTACTGCTTACTGGTGAGTGGTGTGATAGCCCTGCGGGCCAACAGAAAATCAGCTCCCTGCCTCCCCTACAGACCACGGAGGAAGAGCTGTTCGGGAACAACATGGAGACTCCAGCCTTTAAAGAGTTCCTCCGTCTGTTGGGAGACTGCATCGACCTGCAGGATTTTAAAGGGTAAGAGTCACAGCACCACGCGTGATCCTCCATCACGTCCACTTTCCGTCACGGGCGTTTAGCACCAGCGTTTACGTTACTGTTGGTTAGTGTTAATTACGCAGGGTGCAGCGCGTCAGTACCGAGGCACTCCTGTTACACCCCCTTGCCTTGGTGCATTTTCAGGTTCCGTGGGGGGTTAGATGTGTCCCACGGTCAGACGGGTTCGCAGTCTGTCTATACGGTCTTCCGCCGCAGGGAGATCATGTTCCACGTCTCCACCAAGCTCCCATATACAGACGGGGACGCACAGCAGGTAGCCCACAGCGCCAACCAGAGGCCATCAATAGCTGCCTAAGCCTTCATTCCTTCCTCATACTCAAGTGCGTGAATGTTGCCATGGCGATTAAGTCTTTACTGATCTCCCCTCAGCTACAGCGGAAGCGGCACATCGGCAATGACATCGTGGCGGTCATCTTTCAGGAAGAGGCCACACCCTTTGTTCCCGATATGATCGCCTCCAACTTCCTGCATGCCTACATCCTGGTCCAGGTGGAGAACGCTTGCACAGCTCACACCACATACAAGGTACTAACTCCCTCTGTGCTGTTTTTTAAATAACGTACAGCTCACCATTGCCACTTTGTGGGCGCAGCATTGGAAACGCATTCTGCAAGCTCCTCCTACCTGTGCAGAAAGAGAATGGGCAGATGGGCAGACTAGACTCTTTCTCTAAACGCAGGTGTCTGTCACAGCTCGAGAGGATGTCCCACCTTTCGGCCCGTCTCTCCCTAACCCAGCAGTCTTCAAGAAGGTATGAGAGGGGCACAGGGAATCCCGTCTGTCACCCTCAGATTTAGGGTACCGTGGCCGGGACATGAACCAGCAAACTTAGGACGCATGATGCAGCAGGTGTTAAGTGCTCAGATTCTGTGTCTGGAATCTTCTCCCTCCTGCACACAAATATCAGGGTCCAGAATTTCGGGAGTTCCTGTTGACCAAGCTGATCAACGCAGAGACCGCCTGCTACAAGTCGGATAAGTTCGCTAAGCTGGAAGTGAGCAACAGCAATGGAGTGTGTGTGTGTGTGTGTGTGTGTGTGTGTGTGTGTGTGTGTGTATGTGTGTGTGTGTGTGAGATACAGCCTGAGTGTCTGTGTGTGTGTGTCTGTTTATGTGTGTGTTTGCATGTGTGTGCGTTTGTGTGTGTGTGTCTGTGTATGTGTGTGTTTCCGTGTGTCTGTGTGTGTGCATCTGTTTATATGTGTGTTTGCGTGTGTGTGTGTATGTGTGTCTGTGCGTGTCTGTGTAATAAAGCCACGTGTCTGCCTACCTGTGTCAGGGCCGGACACGAGCTGCTCTGCTGGATAACCTTCATGACGAACTACACTGCCAAACGCTGGCCGCACTGGGCCACGGCCTGGGGCTTAGCTCAGATGAGGACAGGCTGGAGAATGGTGGCCATGGCGGACTGCTGGAGTCCTTCAAGGTGGGCTCCTGTCTGTCTCCCCAGCTGCAGAAAAACATATATGATGGACAAATTTCACCCTTTATGCTGCAAAAAGCATTAATGCAGGAGCCCCGAGTGGCCCCTACCAAAGTACACACTGCGGTGGGAATCCCATGCCACCCCCCAGCCCCATGTTTCATGGTATGGCCTTTTGCTCTTCACAGGCAGTGTGGAGGTTCTTGTCCAATGCGACCTCCACACCCACAGGAGGCGCTGTGCTGATCTGTGCAGTGGCAGTTTCTGTCTGCTACCTCTCCCAGCTGCTCTAGAAAAAACAGTCATTGATATCAACATGTAATACCAATAAAACATGCTGTTTTTTGTTTAAAGTTTTTGTTGTTTTGTCTTTCAGCTTATCCTAAAGTTTGCTAATGGCGCCCTCAGCTCTATAGGCAGAGACAATTTAGCTCCCCAGTGACACTGTGATAGTGACTCATGCAGCAGAATCACATTTCAGTCGCTTCAGAGGAGCCCAGAGCTTGATTCTCCAACCTCCTTTTCAGCAGCAGATGGGAGCAGGGAAGGAACGGGGTCACTAACACAGGCACTGAACACTTAAAGTTCTCGCTACTGCGGTGTTTCCCAAGCTGGTCCTTGGGTGCCTCAGACAGTCCATGTTTTAGCTCCATCCCAGACAGTCCTCATTTCACCGTGTGCCGAGAAGGAGCAAAAACATGGACTATCTGCAGATCCCCGAGGACCGGACTGGGAAACACTGCACTACAGAACCATTTGGGTTGGAATTGATGCATCCTCTGGTTAGGTCAGGTGAGAAGGCCAGCTCTGAGCTTAACACCACATTCCGACTCTGGTCCAGGCACCAAACCACACCTTCAGAGACAAAGGCCAGTCCAGTGACATCACCAACCAACTAATGAGCTTCGTCACAGTCCTACCTTAGAGACACAGGCTGCTGTGCCATGTGTTCAGCACCAAGCACAAAGCTCATGATTTCTAGTGGCTTACTGTGTACTGAGTCACTTCTGACCACGTCAGCCGCGTCTTAGTTTAGATGGTGCGGTTTGACAGTTCATCATGGCCGAGGAGATCATAACCTCATGCTTCCTGCTATAGATGCTCAGCTCCCATGGTCCGGTTCTGGCCAAGCTGGCAGGTGGAAGATGGATGGACAGTACTGACAGTTTGACATGTTTATGATGGTCATTAAATGCTCATTAAAATACACATTTACCAAGAGGCATCTAAAATATTTTTCATTCTGTCCGTCACTTAACAGTGCAGTGTTTATAGAGCGGCGAGTCACTTTACCCATAATCCTCTTCTCTGTTCCATTTCCCCTCCCTACCCAGAGAGCCATGAGGGTTCGTAGTCACTCCATGGAGACAGTGGCAGTGTCCCATCGCCACCGGGGTCCAGGCCTCGGGAGCGGGGTGCCACAGAACAGTATGGAGTGCACAAAAAGCACCTACACGGTGAGGGGGAGGCGGGGGCGGAGCAGGGCACAAGGGGCCTACTTTTGGACTGAAGTTTGCTCGGGTGCTTTAGAGCTCGCAGGGGTGGCTGCTTCAGCAGATTGGTGAGACTCTGCCATCCCCACCTTTTCCGTATCCAGCCCCCTGTGATGTCGGCCAAGTCCCCACTAAGGAGCCCAGTAAAACGGAGGTCAGGGCTGTTCCCGCGCCTACACTCCAGCTCGGAGAGCCAGGCGGACAGGCATGCCCGCGGGTGGGTCCGTCACACCATCGTCTTCAAAGCATTTCAAACCCAACTCCCTGTGGTTAGCAGTATTACAGTGCTGAGCAGCTCCGTTTGTTTCCATAGTGACCAGAAGAGCTCAGACAGCTGCCATGTGTCACAGGAAGTGAGGTCAGATACCCTGTCTAACCCCAGCTCTCCAGAGATCTGCCCCAATAAGGAGAGGTGAATAGCCGTGTATAAGTGATGAGCGAGTGACATAGACGTGTCAGGGCTGAACAGTGGCCACGCTCCTCACCCCACAGGCCTCCAGGCAAGCTGAAGGAGTGCACGGGCCGGACAAACATCTCCCGCTCTTCCAGCAGTACCAGCAGCTTCAGCAGCGCTGCCGGGGAGGGCGAGGTCCTCGATGAGCTGGACAGCAGCAGTGCTGCGGTGGGTTTGGACTGGGGAGGAGCTTAACACTAGTAGAGAGGTGGGCGTGGCCTAGTGGTGATTATTAATAGCATCAGACAAGGTTAATGACAAAAATCCCTCCCCCACACCCTTCTCCAGAGCAGCCAACCATCCACGGCACCTTCATCTGTGTACTGCCCCCCCCTCAGTGTGGACGGCCTGGTGGCACCAGCCATCATGTGCCGCAGCCCCACAGGTAACTCTCCCCCCGAGGCCAGCACACAGCAGTGACATAGCAGACAGGACTCCACTGATGATCACACGATCTTCTCTCCCCGAAAGATGTAAAGAGTAAGACGTCGCCGAGGTCCAACTTAAAGTTCCGTTTTGACAAGCTGAGCCACTCTACAGCAGTGAGTACAGACATGGAGTCTGTGTATGTGTGTCTGTGGGTCAGATATACATTACATTGTGGGGACCAAATCTCCCCTGGATTTGATACAAACTTGTTATTTTGATGTTGTGGGGACCATTTTTTCTGTCCCCACAAGCAGAAATTCAGTTTTGACTGCATTAAAAAAATGCCTAAAGTCTTGTATTTTATTTGGTTACTTATGCTTAAGGTTAGGGCTGGGTAGGGATTAAAGTTGACATTGTTGGGATTAGGGTATCGCCCAAAGAAATTAATGGATGGTCCCCACAAAGTACAGGTGTGGTTGTGTCTGTGTGTGTCAGTGTATCTGTGTAGACTGTATACTGCAGCTCAGAATATGACCTTTTATTTAACTGATTTCACTTCATCCTCTAGGGACACTAGGGCAGTTATTTACAAAAGACAGAGTTGCTGGTAAGTCGGATCTTCTTCCCGCCCACGCTGTTGTCTTTGCGTGGTCTGGTCCTGTGGTTTCCTTTGACACTCCACACTGTCCTGTGATTGTGACAGTTCCCCCCGCTGTTCAGACTCTGGTTCAGTCCACTGTCTCCATTTTCTTCACTGTCCCAGGCAGCTGGTGAAAATGGGGTGATGTCATACTAGAAGAGACCACTTCAGAAGGTGGAAGCACTGAAGAAGGAACTCTTACGTTTGGTGTGATTATCGCACTGTTCTCAACCAAGAACAGAAGAGGATCATCGTCCAAAATGTTTAGAAAGATATTAACGCGTCAGCAATGAAGCTGCTGCCACAAATTCACTCGGCGTTAGCGATTCGGCCATGATTGTCCAAAACAATCTGACATGACACTGCCAAGTAGTGGAAGAGCAACAGCAAGCAATTAAAGATTTAATTAGATAAAGCTCCAGTAGTCAGCTCTGCATTTTGTCAACCTAAGCTTCCTCTAGTTTTGTCTTAGTAACGTCTCAGATTTTGTGTAGCCTTGAATTCTTCGTGGTCTCATTGAACTTTTAGCCTCTAGCTGCTGTGACGATGTTCAGAGAGGGTAGAGCGATGCGGTTGGAAACGTAAGAAGCACAGCACCAGTCTCATTCCAAAGCACACCAAAGATTTACAGAAATGACGGGGTGGGGGGGCTCAGTGTCAGGCCAGGTCTCCTATCAGCACAATCAGAACCTCTAACAGACTCCAGCTCATTCCTGTCTCACAGTCACGCTCTGCCTGATGCTCAGGGACATTGCTTCTTAATGGTCATTAAAACAAACACCATATCTGTACATCACTAATAAAAGGAAACTCCCAGAAAAGTGCCATTAAAATGCCTTGAAACTTTATCCCTTGCTGCCGCTAATGTTGTTCCGCGTAAGTTCGACCGCCATTGGCTTCGCCCTGCGAAATGGCATGCAGCTATATGAACAATAAAGAGAGCTCTAGGTCCATCTAGTGACCGCCAGTGCAAATTACACTAAACTGTAAACTGATGGGGAAAAACTGACTTAATTTAACATTCATTAAAAATGATCAGAATGAATGCATACCTGTAACATCTAAGCACGATTACATACACGTATGATATTCAGTGCAATAAATTGTTCAATTGTTAGAAACAGACAGTATATATGAAAGTCAGGATACCTCGAATCTAGACGATTACTGTAAACTAGACAGCACATACAGAAGGGACACTTTATTTCAAAGATGGCTGCAAACCATTTTCGTTTCTCATGTTGTATGTTACATAACGTTTGTAATAGCACCCTTCACTCTTTAGCGAGCTATCCCACTTGTCAGGACGGAAATATCATTTTATTCAAAATCAATGTGTGACCAAAATAAAACATGCTACTGTTGCGTGAATAGAACGTAAGCAGTTTCCAGGTCTTGGTTGGCGATGCAGAAATCTCATGCTGTCATACAGAGAAAGTCCTTCTGCCTGCATTGTGTGTACAAAAAATATATTTATTGCTATTTTAGCTTATTTCCTTTTATGTTGTCATGTTAAAATGTAATTACAGATTTAAAAAATAATTTAAATAGAAAGGTAATGTAAATGTATATTTGGGTATGTAATGTGCAATGGAAATTTTACTACAAATAAAATGTTGTATTTTGTGTGAGCATCTCTCTTTTTTTCTTCTTCAGGCTCTGAACAGGGTTTCAGTGCAAAATAATATGAAAGAATATACGTCTAGTTATTTCATAGCTAAACATTTTGGGCCCCATGAAAGCATATCACACTGGCCCCCCACCCCAGAACAATCCAGTTATGTTCTGCATTGTTTAGAGACCCTGTCACTCAGACGCCCACCAATACTTTGCATAAGCAGTTTGTTGGCTAGCTAAAATAACAGATTATGTCTGCATCAGATACATGCGTTAACACATAAGGTAAATAAGATGCCGGTTTTTTGCCCCCGCCCCCGCGAGCAAACATCAAACTCTCCTCATGTATTTCAAAGTGTTCCATGTATTGAACAGGAGTTTAATCTTGATTAGTACAATGATATCTAACCATATAATGTACAGTGCTTTCTTGATGTTTAATCCTAGTAGAAATTACTATGTCATTCTTTCCTATTATACCTTCTACGGCAATTTTCCTTTACCTGATGTTTTTTTTTGCAAAATCAGAGGCACCTTCCAACTGAGAATGGCGCGCTGGGTGATCACGCTACAACGGCGCGGCCTGCACCTGTGCGTGCCGCCGTTAGTCGGCGCTGTTCTTCCAGCTACAGATCACGCGCTCCGGCCTGCCGCGAGTCTGTGCGGAGCGGAGCCGAGACATGGCGGCCGTACGCAGCTTGCGCGTTTCCGTGAAGCCGGAGGCCGCCTCCGATCGCCCGGATTCGGATTCGGACTCCGATTCTGAGCGGGATGCTCGCGAACCGGAGCCCATGGAGGTGGAGGAAGGGGAAATCGAGACTGAGAGTGAGGCCGTTCCGGTTCGGCGGGCCCTGAAAGAGTTCATGCCGGTAAGTTAGGCCTGGCTTCTTCCCTGCCCTCCTGGGCGTGCGGTTCACGGCGGCGCCAACAGCCCGGACGTGGAGCTGCTGGTTAGCCACATGCTAAGCCTTCCTGTTAGCATGCTATCCGGCTAGCCGCCAGTCCCCCATTCATTGCTATAAGGATAACGCTAACCGAGCGCCGGGACGTCCTGCGATCAGTCTGCGTTCAGATCTGCCCTAATCCGTGACAAGCAACTAGTTAGCGACCAACTGCGCGCGAGCTAGAGCTATAACCCGAGTTTAGCCGTTATCTACCAACAGACGCGCGTAGGTTGGTAGTCGGCGTTAGCTGCTGCGGACTGGCGCACCGGCCGGCTTGAAGCGTCCCCGCGGGTCGCGCCGGTTGCTGCCATCTAACCGGCAAGCTGTCTGATGTCGTCACGATGCCATGTTCTGTGGCGTTGCCTAGCCTTGTTACATTCACATTTTCTCAATGGCGTGACCGAATCCGAGCGTCCGTATGTTCTGCTAGGATCCCAGGAGGCGGTACGCTAACAAAGCCGGGACCTTCATCACGGGCATCGACGTTACGTCTAAGGTAAGCTGACGGCTCTGTGCTGGCGAGACGGAGACCTTAAATGACCCCAAATATCTGCATTTCTTGCGTATTCAGTTAGTTTTCCAGCAGTTTGCGCACCATTAAAAGCTCAGACAGGATGTTAAAACACCTGTTACCAACTAGTGGTTTGGTACTTTGCTGGAGCAAACCTGTCGGACTTGCTCCTCCAAGACCAGAATAAAGTGGCTTAGGTTTTCAAAACGTCGGAGGTGCTGTTATGGAGGGGTGAACTGGGCACCAGCAGTGGGCTGTACTGCTATACTGTTGAGGGGGGCTCTCTGTGTGGCCACAGGAGGCTGTGGAGAAGAAGGAGCAGCGGGCCAGGCGCTTTCACTTCCGTTCTGAGGTCAGCCTGGCCCAGAGGAACGTGGTGCTGGACAGGGACATGATAAAGAAGGGTAGGTCTGAGCATGGGTGCTGGCAGACGGCGGGTATTGTGCTTCTGCTGTGACTGCATGGCTCGACACTGGTGATTCCAGTTCTGACCTGCTGTGCTTTGCCCCCCTCCCTTGCAGCCATCCCCAAGCTGCGGGCTGAAGCTCTGTATGTCTGCGGCGTGGATGAGATGAGCACCCAGGATGTTTTCGGGTATTTCAAAGAGTACCCGCCGGCTCACATCGAGTGGATCGACGACACGTCCTGTGAGTTCCCCCTGGCGTCGTTCCTGTGCCGTCGCCGTCCTTACTGAGCTCTGGTACTGAGACAGGACAGAACCAGAAGGGTCTGGGAGGGTCTCAGTCAGCTGAAAGACAGACACGTACCCACGGAAGTGGGTAACTTTTTAGGGATGGTCCAACAGAAAGTGCCCTTCTGTGCTGGGCATCCTTCAGCTACAGTAGGAGACGTTAAACTTTGTGCTTAATTATTATTTATATGTTTATCAGGGTTCCTCTGCAGTATGGAAAAATATGCAGCTTGATTTAGCCGTTTTCCAGTTCTGGATACGTATGGAAAAAGGAAGGACAATATGGAAATATTTTGACATTTCCAGGCCCGCCGTGTGTTCTAAAAAACTTGCGTATGTTGCTTATGTATGTTATTACTGAAATCGTCAGTGTCGGCGTTGAATGCGTATCGGGCAGAAATTAAAGAGCGGCATCCCAAACCAAGGAGTCACAGTGTCTGTGGGGTGTGTACTTGATTCACCTCCAGCAAGGAATACTGGTGTGGGCTTGCCATTTACAATGCTCACAATTGAGGATGGCATGTTTTTACCAGCTAGCATCGCTTGTCCCCAAATAGTAGTTGGAGAATGTTTTCTCCTGTGTCCCTTGGTGTGGGAGCGACCTCCAACAGCTCCAGGGAGAGCCAGAGATCTTTGGGTGTCGTCCTTGCCCTACCTTGTCCTGTGTTGCCTCGTTTCCGCTAACCTTTTGTTAGTGCTATTATGTTAATTGACTTCTGTCTCTGACTGTTTTGTTCGTTTTTTTTTTTTTTTTTTTTTTTGCAGTAAAAGTCTAAACAGAACATGTTTAAAATACATAAATAAAAATGTGTATTATACCTTTGACTCTGCTACAGGGTCAGTGGTTGCAGTTAGCTGGGATATCACTGCCCCTTTAAGAAGTCAGGGGATGGAGGTGATGTCACTGCACCAGTGTTCTGCCTTTTGACAGTGCATGTCTCCCAGGCAACGTGGTCTGGCTGGATGACAACACTTCAACCCGAGCCCTTCTCAACATCAGCCGCATGCCAGATGCCGAGGCTCCGCCCATAGTTACGGCCAGCTCCCCGGATGGCCACCAGCCAGCCCAAGAGCGCAGGGGTAAGTGCTGAGCCTGAGCATAAGTGAAAACTCCATGGAAACTGCATGTCAAGTTACTGTTGAGGTTCTCAGCTTGATCGACATAGTGAAGGGCATGGTAGAACCCAGCCTTTTTACTGCAAACCTCCACCCCTCCCTCCCCCCCCCTACGAACCAGGTGATCTCTACCAATTGAGGTCTCTTTTTGGATCGTTATCAAACGAATGTTCTTTCAGCACGGGGAGAACGAGACTCTGATGACGAGGAGGAAGAGGAAGGAGAGGTGGATGACGAAAATGAGGCAGCTAAGGAAGGGAAAAGCGCCGAGGAGAAAGCTGGCGAGAAGAAAGAGGACGAGGACCAGGATCAGGCGGGGAAGAATCTAGACGAGTCTGACAGTGTGCTGGGTGCCCCCAGAGAGGTTGGGGGCTGCGTCATTGATGCTACACCGTGCTGTCATCCAAATGTATGAGGACACAAGAGCTTTGGGATGGCAGTAAACATCTAGTCCTTTGCCTGCCATAGTCATTCTCTGTCCTTCTCACATAACTACCTAAACTAGCACTTGGCAAACCTCAGGGCTAGATCAGGCTTGCTAGCAGGGCACCTTGGCTATGTTTGCATTCCAGTGGTGTACTTACTTGCTATCCGTGTGACCTCCCATCGCAGTCGGACCCTCTGTCCCAGGCAGAGAAAGAGTCGCTCCTCCGTAATGACCTTCGTCCGGCGATCCGGCCGTTTGCCGGGAAGAAGCTCTTCCTGAGGTTTGCCACTCAAGGTGAGTGTTCTGCGGGCAGGATAGTATCCAGGGTTCGAGGGCCCTGAATCGATGCGACACTAACTGTAGCGTGTGCCATCCCAATACCCTCAATATTTGTTCAGTATTCCAGCTCCTGTCTCCTGCTTTCTCTAGACACATACCGTCTAGTGGACAGATATGTGAATGTTGTGAATAAATGCTAGTAATGGGAGGTTGTGATGTGCTATTTGTACATGTGCAGTACCACTTAAACGCAGTGGTGGGCAAGATTCTGCTAACCCACTAAACGCTAATAAGTGATAACTCCTTTGTTAAACTTTGTTTACCTACAAAACCATGTTAAGTCAAAAATGTCTGTAACCCTTAAAATCATACATATTTCTGTCTGCAAGAGTCTATCTGACATGCTGTTGGCCGACTACATTTAAACACAAGATGTGATTGGATGATAACTAAGGTATTCTTAAGCCCATTTAAACTGGCATACCCTGAACTAAGTGGAGAACAGGGATTGTAATACTGCATTTCTTGCTGGATAACTTGTTGGATTTAAGGTACCCTAGTTTAAATGGACTTGATCTTTGTTCACTGTCATTTAGCCCAGAATGCCTTAAATCCAACAATCTATCTGAATAAGCAAGAAATCCTGTTTCATGATACAGTGCTCCAGTTATATTTTCCGGGTTGTGATTGATAGAGTTATAGACCAATAAATGCCGCGTTCCATTTACCTCAGGGGTCAGAACTCATAACTGGGAGGGACATCACTGTTAACCGTGTTCCAGTACAGCAAGTCAGAAAGCCATTTAGCAACACCAGGGACCTGTTTCAAAAAGCAAGTTTTCGTTCCTATCCAGATTATTTGCCAGATTTAATTTACCCCAGTTTAAATGGCCTTTATCTTTGTTCACATACATTTAGCCCAGACTTACTTTAAATCTGACAAGTTGTCTGGTTAAGCAAGAAATTCTGTTTTGCCCTTTTTTTTTTAAGGGCAAATCAATCGCAGTGTACCCTGACCTGTCTCTGCGAACTGAGAGCAGTGTGAAAACTGGCCTTAGTAGTGCTTTTAAAGTGGTGTAGCAAATGCCGATTGGTCAGAAGTGTGCCTCTCCAAGCTGCTGTAACTTCAGGATCTGCCACCTTTGTCCCTGAGGTTCCCAGGTCCGGCTGACGTCCACCTGGCTTACTCCAATGCCAGGCCGTCATGGTCTCTGCTAGCACTGGTGCCCCCTTTCCGACATCGTCTTTGGTGTAATCCTGCTGGTACACTTATAAAGACCTTGAAGTAGAATTCATTGTAATTGGTTGTGACTCTTGGTCAAATCCTGTTCTTTCACTTGATGGGACAGTGTCGGTTTTTTTTGTCACACCCAGCCACACATTTGGGTTCATTTTGTTTAGAGAATTTATTCCCTGTCCCCTTTTGCAGCTGTCCTCTTACAGGGTATGTTCATAATCTTACAAAGCGATATAATGGAATGACCCAGATTTTGATCAGAAATCTATGGTTTGCAAATGAATGTCCTTGACTAACACTGTTAGGCATTAATCACACCAGTACAATGACAAGCATGTAACCCTTAGAAATGCATAGAAACAATGGATTAGTGGACATCTTTGTTTATTTTACGTTCACCGTGGCATTGTGCAGAGTAAGTTATAGCTACAGTTTTAATGACGAAACGTGGCTGAATTCTGGATCCTAATCATTAACACGACAACAGCTGACTCTTGCCTTGCGTCAGACAGGCAGCCTACAGGTCCCACACAGTCTGTGCATAGAGTCCATTCCTGATGTCCCAGGCTCCCGGTACTTCCTGTTCAGTCACCCAATCACACTCCATTCATGCTCTTGCAGGTTCTCTGTACTTCCTGTTCAGTCACTCAATTACAGGACCTCCTTTTTTAGCCGAGGCATGCGGGACTGTCTCATTGGGAAATGGAGGGAGGAATATACCGTAGGAGGTGCTCTCTCAAGGTGTTCCTGTCCAGCTGCGGTCCTACCGCTATCCAGCAGAACAGAGGCGTAGACCACCTGAAACGGCAGATAGACCTGTCACAGGGTAGGCTCCCTTCTTGCCTCCCAAGAATGAACTTGGGGGGAAAAATGAATTACAGGATTGGTCATGATTGGCATGGATGCAGCCAATGTATCTTTCTTATTTAAGGCGAGGCAAGAACGACGTGGGGATTTTTGCCATTATATGTCCTCCTTTTCTTGAGTATTGGAACTGATGTTTAGTAATAGAAGATGATGTAACGCAGATACACAGGAACACGAGTACGGTCAGTTACGCGTATTGAGAAACATCCTTGGTGACTGTGCCCATCCAAAACCAACCACTCCTGCCGTCACAGTGACCATTGCTGGGTTTGCTGTGTGTGCCAGCTTTTTACCCTGCCATCCACGCGCAGGGCAGCACAGGACTCAAATACACACTGATCTGGATGCTAGCAGCTTGGGCAATGTAGACAATATATGTCCTAGCACAGGGGTGGCCAATCTTATGGCAGAGGGCAAGTGTGTATGCAGGCTTTTTGGGGTAATCTTTAGGTCAGCTGTTCAGACCCAGGTGTGAGGACTCTTCAACCAATCAATCCTCCAATTATTAATGTAATTAGGGAGTTGTAGCAAAAACCCGCACACACAGCGGCCCTTTCTGCAAAAGATTGCCCACCCCTGTCCTGCCAGCATGCGTTTAGTCCAGGGGCACCAAATTATTTTTCCCCAAGAGCCAAATTTCATCAGGATCAGAAAACCAAGGTCCGCCACCCCCGGTAAAATTTGGCAACTAGACTGTGGTTGAAATCCTGTGCATATTTCACAACAAGGTCATGCAGAGTCGGGTTATGAGCCCATTATGCTGGAAGGGAAGTGACTGATACCCACTGACACAGTCCCCTTTCACCTGTGACTTGACCTGTAATTATTCAGGTGATGTAGTCATTTAAAGGTGATTCATGTTAGAGAGCTGTTACCCCCAGAAAAGCTTGAATTAGCCCCCGAATAAATACACCAGTGTCTCCAGGAAGCCGCGAGCTCTCTTACCTCTCTCTTCAGGTGAGCCGTCCCCGGTGCTGAAACAGGACAGCCAGAAGTGTCAGCATCATCTGTGCGTTTACAATCTGCTCCTCTTTGTCTGACTGAGCATCAAACTGAAGATGCTTATAATCAGCAGACGAGTCCTCAAATATGACGTCTCTAGTCAGAGCCCTGGGCCAGGAACCCACTTCAATGAGCCTTTTTGTTAAAACATGAGCGAGTTTAACTCCAGAGGAGTGTGGCAAAGGATTACGGACACCTGTGACACCTGGAGGATGCTCTTCCGGAAGGTTCCTGGGGTGACGGCGCTTCCTCCAGGCAGAGATCAGGAAGAAGGTGAGCACCAGGATGAAGACACAGAACCCGAGGTACATGGCTAGCCTGGACCGGACCTTCTCCCCTGCCACTGCTGAGAAGAGGTAGCTAGAGTTAACAGGGGGACATGCTGGATATACATTAAATATGTTCTAGTGTTTCCCAACCCGGTCCTCAGGGACCCCCAGGCTGTCCATGATTTTGCACCCTCTCAGTTCCCTGCCAGACTGTCCACATTTTGGGAGCTGGGAGGGAGCAAAAATATGGACCAGTTGGAGGTCCCCTGGGACCAGGCTGTGAAATACTGATATACTGTATGGAATACACAAGCATTGCATTTTTGGATCTTCCCCAGGATGACAGCTGGCCTAAGCATTCACAGTAAAATATGGCCAGCAGGGGGCATTATGGTTAAGGAACTGAACCCAGTCTGTGAAACCATTGCAGATTTATACAGTAAATGAACTGAAGTTTTTTCATCCCACATAACCTCCTGCCAAATGCCACTCCGTTCGTGTCCCTCATCAGCAGCACGATCAGACCTTTTGTGAGAAGAAGAGAAACCTTACCTACCGGTGGTGATATGCAGGGTTGTCACATGACCATTCATGATAATGCTGCTCAGGTTGATTCTGCACTGGTATAGCCCTGCATCTGACAGGTTGGTGTTGAGGATCTCCAGAAAGAGCGTGGTTCTGTTTGCCGAAAGGGTGCTGTTGTAGAGTCTGTGTCTGGGCGTGGGCTGTAGGACAACGAATGGCTCGATGGCCCGCCCCCAGCCCCCCCTCCAGTGGGCTTCCCCACAATGTACGACATTACATTGCATCTCAACTTTGTCACCCTCTGTTATGTTGAGTGTTGTTCTCCTGGCTTTCACAAAAGGTTGGCAGGGATCGGCCTCACAGCCTAGTGGACAAATTGACATACATCAGACTTCAGGCCTGCAGACCGCAACTGGCTGCGTATCCTGATCTGGGTCACGGGGGACTTCCAGGTTCACACATAAAAAGCTGAAAAGCCAGCAATCCAGAACAAAAGTGTGACTGCATTTTAAGACAGCTGCCTTCATTTCTAATTCTTACACTTATATAAACTACTGGGCTCCAAGTTTCAATGTAAAAAAAAAAAAAAAAAAAAAAAGATTTGTCCAGTGCTCAGAAGGCTTACAGAGGAAGGAAGGAACCTTCTGTGTTTTTCGAAACAATGGTATGGTCTGGGTGTGAATGCCAGAGGTCTGCATGTCAAAGAGAAGTGAGGTAGCAGTGAAAGGAGGCAATGAGTCAGATTCCGGCAGGAAAAACCCAAGCTTTCTTCTCCTTATAGTACATAACGAATAATATTGATTTTACCATAATGTAATTAATACTTTTCCTTACTCAATTTTCCACTGTGAGTGGTGAAGTTGGTTATACAACCCAGGAGGAATTGGGACAGTATAGAGAATGCGAATTGAAAAAGAAATCAGCAGTTTCTAAGTGTACCTTAACTTGTATCTCATTACAGACAGCATGAACACTAGGTATTTCATGGTCTGTCTGGTCAGCTGTATTTCACTGGTAAATACACATCGATTCCTGTCATTCAGGCCTGCAACATATTCCAAAAAAAGTTGGGATGGCAGCATTTAGGGCTGGGGGGGGGGGGGCAAAAATGGGCAGATGATCAAAAACACTTTTCCTCAAAAGAAAAGGGGGATTTTTAGATATTGCACCATCTATGGCACGTAACATAATTAAAAGTGGAATCTTATGAAGGACAAGGGTTCTACATAATGAACTATAATTCATCTATAACTGACACAACCACATGGGCTCAGAATAACTGACAAACCTTTGTCAAGCACCACAATACATGGTTACATCCACAAGGTTAAGGACGGGTGAGACGAATCAGTATTTCAACTCTCCCTTTTTTTTGGAGGAAATGGATGTTTTGTGCTCCAGACCACAGACGAAAAGGACGAACATCAAGGCCAAAAGTCAGGGAGTCCGTTGTAATCGAGGCTTTCATCGTCTTACCTGGTGTACAGATGACGGTGGTGAGCAGGAGCACCAGAGCACCTCCGATCTCCATGTGCTTTCTGTAGTCGGGCTCCTTCGGCTTTATTCCTCACTTGCGGACTGCTGACAAATCCCCGTTCACAGGCGAACGACAGAAAACCAGTCCGTAACCGATCACGATACTTGTGTAGTAAGTGTGGAGACTGTTATTATCGTCGTTGTATTCTGAAAAGCCCGCAGATCTGTCTCCACAGACCGGCCATGCTCAGTTTCCCTGCCAAAAATGAGAAAACAACTGCCTCCTTTCACAACTAAGGAAGGAAATAAGTACTTTTCATTCAGTAATTTGAACTTCCCCAGTTTGAAAAGTTGAAATGCTTCATTATGAAAATGTTTTGAGGAAACCGATAATTTATGGAAAAGCACAAACATACTTTTGGGTTAAATGATAATGTAATAATTTTTAAATAATAATTTTCACCATTATTTTCCACTTTGTCTGTTGAAAAATGTTTCAATGTTTATGTGTTATTTTATAATTTAAAAACTAATATTATAAAAACATTACAATCTTATAAAATGTAGTAATTGTTTTTTTTAGTCTTTTATTTAGACATTTGGTTGGAACCGTAAGAATGAAGTAACGCATCGAATCAGAGAGCTCATTTATAAAAGTGTGCGCATATTCTTGCGGACGAATCTATGTACGTACGAAAACTCAAATGTTCATACGAACAAAAGTCAGAGGTGGGTTTCTCGAAACCTACTTAACGCTACTTCATTCGTAGGTTTTCGTAAGGTGTTCCCCAAAACGTCCTTAGATAAGTATACCTTCCATAACAGATACTTTGGTAAGGTTTGTCCGAAGCACTCTTACAGTAGGCGTATCACTTAACGATGTCGTCAGGTCACACCAGTAATGGCCCCCACTCTTCGGATTGCACGCCTCTGAAACCAGAAGTTTAACATCTCAAGCTGTTAAGCAATATGTACTCTAATAATATAGAAGATGCAATTGGTCAATAACAATACAACATTAACATGAGTGTTTTCATACAAAGAATAGAATTGCAGGTCCCTACATTACGATGGATGTGTGTTGCACTTTATTGAACATATAATTGCCTTTTAATGATATTTTCCTTGGTTAGGAATAAATAAAAAGGTTTATAAACTGTGGATTTTTCTTACACATTCACACATCATGGCTACCGTTTCCCCACACTCTATCTTTTTTAATAACTTTTCCCAGTCAATTGGAAGCTCACATCACACATTCATGTTCTTATTTCCTAACTCAACCCATTTCAGGCGGTAACACAACATTTATTTGGGCTACCATGCCATTGCTCGTCCCAATGTCAATGACACACACATATGGCATTACAGGTGTTTAACCCTTAAGCAGCCTCTTGGGGGATAGTTTGAACACTTCAGTTGCACTGCTAGAGAATTTGGGTCCCATAAAAGCATTTATTGCCCCACCACAAACCATAACAACATAGGAAATTTACAAACGAGAGGAGGCAATTCACCCATTAAGCTTGTTTGGGGAGAACTCAACTAATAGGTCAGAGTTGTTAAAATCTTATCTAGCTCTGAATTAAAGGAACCCAGGGTTTTAGCTTGCACTACACTAGCAGGAAGACTATTCCATACTCGAACTACTTGCTGTGTAAAGAAGTTCTTAAATCCAGTGTAAAATGTTCTCCTGCTAAGTTCTACCTATGGCCACGAGTTCTAGTATTTAAACTAATGTTGAAGTAACTATTTGGCTGAACAGCATCCAGACCTGTTCACAGACATTTACCATGACGTCACTTAGGCAACAGAGACTGAGTAAAATACTAGAGGCACCTAATCTGAATTTTTCTCATGGGAGATCATATGACCGGGGGAGAACCGCACGAGTGTGAGTACAGAGTTCAGAAGGAGGAGATAGTCAGACCAGACTTAGGAGCAGAAAAAATAGAGGGGACAGAGGATTGGTTCACAGATGGCTGTTGTTTTAGAACAGACACAGGAGCTTGTGACCTTGAAGGCAGAAAGATTGGCAGTGGTAAAGTGCAGGGGTGAGATAAATGTTAGAAAATTTGACAGAGGTGGCATCTGTTTATGAAAGAGATGGTACAGACTTCCAAAGGACTTTTGATGTTGTCCCCCACAAGAGGCTCCTACTTAAACTCAAAGCGACAGGTATTTTAGGAACTGTAGCGACCTGG
>JAABNX020000042.1:19669320-19679332 GCA_015163995.2 Mormyrus lacerda
GTCTATACCAGGAGTGACTGAGCCACATCATGCCTTGTACAGTCAATACCAGGAGTGACTGAGCCACATCATGCCTTGTACAGTCTATACCAGGAGTGACTGAGCCACATCATGCCTTGTACAGTCTATACCAGGAGTGACTGAGCCACATCATGCCTGGTTTAGTATATACCAAGTGTGACTGGGCACAAATACAATTGTATTTGAAATACTTTTGTGAAGTGGACCAGTGTTGGGCACGGCGTTGCCTCTGTGCCTCCCTGGTCACGATTAGCAAAGGAGAAGGAAATGGGAGCACAAAGCTGGGAGTGAAAGTGACGTGAGTGGGGGGGTGGCTGTGTGTGAGAGGGAGGTGGAGAGAGAGGGAGGGAGCGGGAGATCAAGTGAGAGAGAGAGAGAGTGTGAGTGTATTAAACTCCAGCAGGGGTAGGGGGGCAGTGACAGTGTCAGTTTTCTTCTCATTGAGACCCTGGTAAGTACCCCCCCCCGACAGACACCCTCGCCGCAGTGAGCTCCTGCACGGTAGGCAGCCTTCTCCCGCACGTGTGAGTGCCAGTGCCAGTGTAAGAATGTGTGGGTGCCAGTGTGAGAGTGCAGGGGTGTGAGCTTGCCTGTATTGTGTGACATCGCCGGGCCATGCAGCGCTTCGGGGGGCATTAGGGTTATACAGGAATGGCGTGCTGACTGACTGCTCGTGTGTAAACTGTGGGGTCTGTGCAGATTGATTGCTGAAGTTGTCTTGTTGATAGATGATAATTGTTTGAGTTATGTGCCATGAGGTCTGAGGTCTTTTTGGAGGGGTACTGGACAGACGGGTCGGTCTGCTTGCTCACCCCTGTGTTTCTTAGCCCTTCCCTAGCATCCCCCCCCAGCCCACCATGCTGGAAAACTTTGAAATCGCTGTCACAACGTGAACAGCTGCCTTTACGAGATGCGAAGACACATTGCTGTTAAAAAAAAGACGCATCAGATCCAGCCCAGAGACCCCCCCCACCTGTGGAGAGCAATAACCTTGAGGAGACTTGTGCCATAACTTAATGGAGTTCCGTAATCTGCTTTGGTCTGCCCCACTTGTGGGTCAGTGCTGTGTCACTGGCTGTGGGCTGCTAATCTTCCGAACTGACAGCGACGTCTGAGTGGGAGACTTTCAGAAGCCACTGGGATGCCATTTAAGGCATAGATACAAGCCTGATTAATTTAATGCGTTTGATAATGCGATGTGTGACGGCTAGAGGTTGCGTGCTGCCGGAAGTGAGCCGGGATTTGTGAAGATTGCAGTTTGGTTTTTGTACCTGATCCGTCTTTCCATTCACACTTGAAACCCGTAAAAATTGTTCAAAACAAGAAGTAAACTTTCTCGCCTTCATCTGCACAAGTCCGCATTTAGGCTCATGCCGCTGAAACTTCGCACATTAGGTGCTCTTCACCTTTCCCAGGGTAACGCCCCGTTCGCCCCACAGTGCAGCCGCGCGCAGCTCTGATGGGGCTTTGTGGTGTGTCGCACGGCGAGGGATGTCACTCATCACCTTGGCCTCACTTCAATTATTGATGAGCGACATGACGGGCCGGGTGTTGGAGGTGCAGTTGGGCGCTGCCGGCCCACCCACAAAATCGCAGCTGCTTTACCGTCACAGAATGACCACGGGATGTGAATGTGAACTGAGTAGGTGGTGTTACCAGTTACCAGGGAAGCTGACCAGCAGCGCGCGAGAGCTCACACAAGACAACCAACGTGTCAGACAATTCAAATTTACTTTACTGAAAAGCTCATTTTTTCCTTTTTAAAGAGTGATAAAAAATTTTATTATCCATTCATCACTTGAAGATACTAGTACACAGATATTCCCCATACCTCTGGTTATATAACTGCAAGTAATAAAACCTTCACTTGCCGATACCCTCATTAAACATAAAATATATGCAAGTTTATGGCATAATATATATGATACCTACAAGCTGTTATTGATTTAGTATTTTCTAAATAAAGTTATTTCTATTATAAAATGCATCCATTAAATGGTTAACTGTTTTTGCCCCAAGGCTGTTTATTGATGTAAATAATTAAAAAGCAACCAGAACCATACATGTTTGTGGGTCTAGCTTGGTAATTATCAGTTACTTAAGCAGGTCCTTAATGAAATTATGCAAGGACTATAATGAAATTTATACTGCTCATTAAAGCTCGCCGCTTTAATCTGTTGAAGTGAAGTAAAAACTTAAATCTGCAGGTATAAACCTCACTGTGGGTGACGGGCACATGGCAGACGCACCGCTGGATATGAACCCACAGGATGGTTATAATCTTTAATGAAGTCTGGCCATCGAAACACTGCGTCATTCCATCTCTGGTCCTTCGACCACGGTTGTGCTCAGGATATTAAAATGTTTGAAGCCATCGTGGTTACTAGTGAACAAAAATCATATCCTCTGTTTCCCAATCATTACCCCTCCCACTCCACCCCACCGTCAGCTTCTGAGGGAATATACCTCTATCTTAACTGTATATCTTTCTGATTTTTAATCTCTCTTTCCTGCCCCCCGGAGGCAGGTTCCTCTCCCGTCTTTCTCCCTCTGTCCCTCTCCCTGTCTCTCTTAAGCTAATTGTTTCCATATGAATGGAATGTTGCCGGATCATTCTGCAAGGCTCTGAGTCTGTAGCACGGCTTTCTGTATGGCCACATGGCGCGCTCTCGTTTCCGGGCCCCAGTGAGCACCCGCCACACCAGCACTTTGTTTTCACGACTGATGTCACCAACCAGAATAAGATGAATTAAGAAAAATCTGTTCCATGTTTTTTTGAGGGGCCATAACCTGAAAGTTATCTATCAGGAAGCAGCAAAAACATTGCATTCCTTAGGCTATCAGAACACCTCCTTCCTCCTGGCTCCAATGGACCCCCACCCTTCATCCTGTTATGGTCTTTTCAGATCTTACCATACCTTGTTTTTCCTTATAACCAGTTAATTTATATTCTATTTACCATTGAAATTTGTTTGGGGTGATACATGGCCACAGGCATCACAACAACAAGCAAGTCAGGGAAACAGAAATGATTAAATCTGTTCCAGCAGGACCCCCCAGGTCTTGGGGCTCAGCTTTATGTGGAGTATGCTGGGATTTTAGTCATGCTGTTCGTCACCGTTAACTGACTGCTGCAAGCATACTTCCTGTTTTGAACAAGGCCTTAATGTATCAGTACTAATTAAGTACTACTGATGGCGTATTAATATTTTGTAAATGTATAAATCAATAAACCTGCCATACAATAAACCTGTATAGGAGTGGCTTTGGATGAAGGGGTCTCTTGGGCAGTGTGAAGGGGATTGATATTGGTGCTGGGTGTGCAGGAGTGACCCCCAGTATGCCTCGTGTATCTTTGCAGAGTGAGAGGTGGAGTTAGCCTACCCCCAGCCGAGTCATTCAAACACAAGGGATTCCTCCATCTCACCCCAAAAAGTCACAGGCATCCAGGCCTCCATCTCGGGCTCTTGGCACAACCGTCCACGCCCTCTTCCCCTGATGGGCACCACAGTGGCCGCCAGATTTCCACAAGTGCTGCTCACATCACAGCTGTAACAAACTACCAAAACCATGGAGATGAAGCAGCCAATGGTGACACAGGAGGAGTGCAAGACAGAGGGTGGGGGCCACGAGGAGGCGCAGGAAAATGGCCGGCTTATGGCGGATGGCGTGGCAGACAAAGGGCCAAAGGCTGGCCCGCAGTCAGGGCAGGTCTCCAATGGCTACCCTGCTTCCTCACCCCAGAGCCCCACTGAGGCCTGTACTGGCGGTGGGGGGGGTCCCAGAACCCTGGTGGTCCAGCAGACTAGCTTAGAGCTCCCCCGTGAGACCTGGAGCAAGAAGATGGACTTTCTGCTCTCAGTGGTTGGGTATGCTGTGGACCTGGGCAACGTGTGGCGTTTCCCCTACATCTGCTACCAGAATGGAGGAGGTGAGAAAGAAGGCAGCACTCAGTTGGTCAATTACAGTCACAGTCAGTCGGTCAAAGTCAGTCAGTCACTCAGGCACAGTCAATTAGTCACAGTCAGTCACAGTTACAATCACGGTCACTCAGACAGTCACAGTTAGTCATAATCAGTCATAGTCAGTCTCTGTCAGTCACAATTACAATCAAGGTCAGTCACAGTCAGTCAGTCGGTTAGTTACAATCAGTCACAGTTGGTCACAGTCAGCCAGTCTATCACATTCAATCATAGACAGTCAATCACAGACAGTCACATACAGTCAGGCAATCACATTCGATTACAGTCAGTCTGTCAGAGTCAGTGTCAGATAGTCACAATCATTCAGTCGATCGCATTCAATCACAGTCTGTCAATCAATCAGTCAGTTGGTCAGTTATAGTCAGTCACAGACAGTCAAGTGATGACATTCAATCAAAGTCAGACTGTCAGAGTCAGTTAGTCAGTGACAGACAGTCATAGTCAGTCAGTCAATCACATTGAATTTGAATTACAGTCAAATTCAGTCAGTCACAGATGGTCGATCACATTCAATCACAGCTAGAGTCAATCAGTCACAGTCAGTCAGTCACAGTCAGCTAGCTCATGTTCCTATCACTGTCCCAATGAGTTACTCAGCAGGCTTTCATTTTTAAACTCCGTTGTTCTCCAGGTGCATTTCTTCTGCCTTATCTGCTGATGGCGGTGTTTGGCGGGGTGCCCCTGTTCTACATGGAGCTGGCACTGGGCCAGTTTCACAGAAGTGGCTGCATCTCAATCTGGAGGCAGATCTGCCCCATCTTCAAAGGTATGATGTGCAGCTCCATGACTGTCCACATTCAACCCAGCTAGACTTCCTTCCTATGAAATTGTCACATTTGCTTGTCAAAATGCCAGCTGGATCCAAGCTAGCGATGGACAAAACAATGCTTCATGAACCATTTGCAGAATTTTTGACCCCACTAGATGGTGCTCTTGGTTTGCGTTGGGGCGTGCGTTCAGCCCCTCTTTTGAACATGCAGCGCCATCTAGTGGGGTCAAAAATAACAGCAAATAGTTTATGAAGCATCATTTTGTCATGATGCTTCATTTGGACTAGTCTACAAAATGCCATTCCGGTGAAATTCTTTGCTTCAAATTGCAAAAACATGACCCGGCCCCTCTGCCTCCCACTTCACAGGAATCGGATTCGCCATCTGTATCATCGCCCTCTACATCGCTTTCTATTATAACACCATCATGGCCTGGGCGCTCTACTACCTGCTATCGTCCTTCAGCTCCATGCTGCCCTGGAGCACGTGTGGCAATGCCTGGAACACCGCCAACTGCACCCGCTACACCTTCACCGACCGCAACGTCAGCTGGAGCGACCACTCCATCTCCCCCGCCGAGGAGTTCTATACGTAAGTGCATGTAAGTGAGAGGAGAGTTAGAACAGCGAAGATAGAATGGGGGGGGAGGGGCAGTCAGGCAGAAGCTCCAGGGATCACCACGACGAAAAGGATGCAGCTTCGCCCTTCAAGAGCAGAGCTGATGGCCTGTCCTTCAACAAGGCACTTAATCTCAATGGCTCCAGCTCCAGATAATGTCAGTGGGGATGGATGGATTTGACAGCTGTATACATTTCTGGATGATATCATCCGACGAACAAATATGCAAATCAGAGACATTAGCGCAGGCGAGGGGGCAGGCTGTCAGCCGCAACGTTCCACACCGGCACATCAAAGGCCGGCCTGCCCCATCACCCCTCCGTCTCGCTGTTCTGCTCGCGAGACGCTTCTACTTATCAGCTGGACTTCGAGAGGCATTTCCAGCTTTGTGGAGCTTTATCCTTTGTTCTTAGTTCTCGTTCCTGCTCAAAGGCCTTTGCTCTGCTGTGTGTTCTTATCCTCCACACTGTATATCAGTTCTCTGCCTCGCTGCAATGAATTGTCTTGTTTGGTGACAGATCATCCGCACCCAATCCCCACCTACCCACCTTTCTGTCAGTAACTGCATTTTATGTTAAGCCCCTCCCCTGTAGCCGTGGCTCCTCCCACTCACTCAGCCACTCCCTCTCTCATGGTACCCTTCTCGCTTCTCATCTAGGAGACAGGTGCTGCAGGTCCACCTCTCCTCAGGGCTGCACCAGTTGGGCACAGTCAGCTGGCAGCTGGCACTCTGTCTGCTGTTCATCTTCACCGTGGTCTACTTCAGCATCTGGAAGGGGGTCAAGACCTCCGGCAAGGTGGGCTGCACATGTGGTGGGGCAGGGCCTGTAATGGGGGTGGAGTTACTGAGCTGGGGACAGGGCTGGCACCCTTCAGCAGTGGTAAGGCCTATCGGTCTCCCTCAGGTCGTGTGGGTAACGGCCACCCTGCCGTATGTGGTGCTCCTGCTGCTACTCATTCGAGGGGCCACCCTGCCCGGTGCCTGGAGGGGTGTGGTCTACTACCTGAAGCCTGATTGGAAGAAGCTTCTTAGTACCACGGTGAATAATTAAAGGGACTGTAAAGACTTATGTCCATTTAAATCTCATTACAGTCAAATTAATAACTAAATATGTGTCTGTCTTTCTGCTGGCCCACACTTTGAAGTCACTGCCATATGCTCCTGTGCCTCAGGTCTGGATAGATGCAGCAGCACAGATCTTCTTCTCGTTGGGACCTGGCTTTGGAGTCCTCCTGGCCTACGCCAGCTACAATCCCTTCCACAACAACTGCTACAAGTGAGATGGATTTACTTGCCAGTGGCATTAAAACACATCCAGAATCAAGCTGACGTTTTCTGAGTGGACATAGAGTGATTTGTAATTGAGTGGTTCTGTGGCTCTCTCTTTCTGTACTCCTCCACCCCCCACCACCCATTCTCTCTCTCTCAGGGACGCTTTGGTAACCAGCTCCATTAACTGTCTGACCAGTTTCCTGTCTGGGTTTGTGATCTTCACAGTACTGGGTTACATGGCGGAGATGCGCAACCAAGGCGTGGATCATGTAGCCAAGGATGCAGGTGAGGAGCAGGAGCTCAGTCAGACACACGGCCGAGCGCAGATCAGTCAGACACCCGGCCGGGCGCAGATCAGTCAGACACACGGCCGGGCGCAGATCAGTCAGACACACGGCCGGGCGCAGATCAGTCAGACACCCGGCCGGGCGCAGATCAGTCAGACACACGGCCGGGCGCAGTTCAGTCAGACACACGGCCGGGCGCAGATCAGTCAGACACACGGCTGAGCGCAGATCAGCACTGGAACGCATTGAAGCCAACAAAGAATTTCCATTAATTTTCCAAAACTCAATAAGGCCACAAAAATTTTCTCAAAATTTTCTTTTGTGGAGTTTTCAAAATTTGAAAATGCATCTGGGGCCCTTTAAATCCTACATGGAATTGTAATCAGTCCATGAAGGACTGCTGCTGTGGGCTTTCCCTGTGACCATGTTCCTCCTCGTACCTCCCCCATTGTCTGTTCCTGGCCTCCCCACAGGCCCCAGTCTGCTCTTCATCATCTATGCCGAGGCCATCGCTAACATGCCTGCCGCCACCTTCTTCGCCATCATCTTCTTCCTCATGATCATCATGCTCGGACTGGACAGCACGGTCAGTCTCCCTCAGAACACTCCCTCGACACGCGCTCGCAGTGACGCCAGGTGAAGGCTAGCTCTGGCTAACGCTCCTGCTTAGAAATGTTTCTACACAAGAGGAGCAGAAAATTTAGCGCAGGGTGTGTGTGGCTGCTCTGGTGTTCCGTAATGCTCGTGAACATGTTGTAAATACATTTACACGATACTCACCCAGATAAAGCCAAAGTCTGTTTGGATTTGGGATGCTCTGCTTCAAGAAAATCAGAATACGCCGAATTAAATCTCTATAAGGGAACAGAAGCTGTACTCCCTAGTGTGAGGTGGGGGGGCTCCTTTTTTTAATATTTCTTCCAGGGCCTAAATTGGCTGATTCGGCTCCTTCGCAGACCCCCTGCTGGAAACTCCATCCCAGAAAAAAATTCTGAATATAAAGAAATCTTTCAGCTTGTGTTCAGTCCAATCAAATAAAATGAAAAGTAAGCATTGTCCTGAGAGGTCGGGGTGTACTTTGGGCTTTATCTTCTCCCTGAAGCTGAGTGTTCCTCTCCTGCATCTGTCTGGTTTTTTGGCCCTTCTCCCCCGCCGTCCCCCGCCCGGCATCTCCCCCGCCTCCCGCCACCTTTGTACAGCCTGCAGTTATTGACACTTTCTTAGCTAGGCTGATATCTGGCGTGCGGGACGCTGGCTCCTCATGTGCCTGTGATATGGGCTGATTCGCCCTCCTTTACGATTGCGCCGGCCTGCGCACTTTCATTACCGTCCCTTTATTAGCTGCCTGCCAGCGCGCTGCGCAGCCAGCTGGACTGACACCCCTTATCAGCAAAGCCGCTCTCGCCGCTTCTCTGTTATTGTCCTCCACTTTTATCAGCTGTCATATGCGCTCAGACCTGCACGACAATAAATGGCCACTGTTTGCCCCCTTTCTGAAAACACTCTATTTCTGCCCCCTCTCTCTCTCTCTTTTTCTTTCTCTTTCTCTCCCCCCTCTCTCTCTCTTTCTCTCTCTCTCTCTCTCTCGGGCTGTTGAAAGACCCTGTACAAGCCCCTCCATAGAGAAGCACACAGCTGATGTGCAGTGGAAGATCATACATGGGGTTGTGGCCATATATTCACATTTGGAGCATACTGTTCCTCCTGTGGTGGGGGACATACTGATCTTTCTGGGGTGGGGGACTGCCCGATTTTGGGGAGGATGAAACCTTGGCACATGTATTTTTGAAGTGCGCACGGTTTGACGGTTTGAGACCATGTTCCAGCAGCTGGAGGCACGGTTTGGGGCAGATTTCTCTGGTGTTTTTTTATTTATGGCGCGTGAGAAGGGCTAGTTGTGCATGTTGAATCTTCTGGCGGGGCAGGCCAAGCTTGCGATTCGCCTGTCTTGGAAAAATAAGCTGAGATGGGCTGGGTTTGTACTGGTGGGGCTGGTGGGGCTGGTGTGGGTGGTGGCAATGAGCTTCAAGGTGGAGTTTACATACATTCCTTGCTGACCCCAACTCTGCGGGATTTCTCGACTGTGTTGGGCCAAGAAGGGGTGTTGTGTAATGCTCAGGGCCTGGTGTTAAAAGTGCATGGCTTTTCTGACTGGTTCTGGTTTTATGCGGTGTGTTATCATTATATATCAGGTTTTTTACTGCCATTGTTTGCTTTTGTCTTTTGTGTTAATAAAGAGTTTTTCAAGGTGAAAGTCTCTCTCTCTCTCACTCTCTCTCCATCCCCATTTCTGCTTGCTTCTGCCCAGTTTGCCGGACTGGAGGGCGTGATCACGGCGCTGCTCGATGAGTTTCCGCAGGTACTGGCCAAGCGGCGGGAGTGGGTCGTGCTGGGTCTGGTGTGCATCTGCTACCTGGGGGCCCTCTCCACCCTCACATACGTGAGTCTCCCCTCACCTCTGTCCTGCTCCTGTGGGACCACTAGGGGGCATAGTGGCTGAGGAACACAGCCAGATGAGGCCAGCATTTTGCAGGTTCTCATCCTTGAGGCATCCAGCGTTACATGTGATGCATTAATCAGTCAGTCAATACCCTCTCTCTCTCTTCTGATCAGCCTATTAATGCCCTCTCTCTCTTCTGATCAGCCTATTAATGCCCTGTCTCTCTTTTTCCTCCATTTTTCCTACCTCCCACCTCCAGGGCGGCGCCTTTGTGGTGAAGTTGTTTGAGGAGTATGCCACTGGCCCCGCTGTCATCACCGTGGTCTTCCTGGAGGTCATCGCAGTGTCCTGGTTCTACGGTAGACATTCCGTGCTCCCAGATGTAACACCTGAGACATTCTTTATTTGTGCGTAAAGTTCACTTCTGGGCTTGTGTCCTGGCAGGAACCTCGCGGTTCTGCAGCGATGTCCAGATGATGCTGGGCTTCTCTCCAAGCTGGTTCTGGAGGGTATGTTGGATGGTCATCTGCCCCTGCTTCTTGCTGGTGAGCGGCACGCTGGTGTGACTCTGGGGCAGATCTCTGTAAGATCCCTATGAAGTCTCTATAAGGCTAATGAGT
>JAABNX020000042.1:19713901-19725699 GCA_015163995.2 Mormyrus lacerda
TGTCCGCATGCCTGCTTGTCAATACCTCCCCCCCCCCCCCCCCCCCACTCCCCGCGTCATACCCCTGACGCTCTTCTTTACGCACCTCAGGAAAGCGGGGGCCAAATGCCTGGTGCACTGTAAGATGGGCGTCAGCCGCTCGGTCTCCACGGTGATTGCCTACGCCATGAAAGAGCACGGCTGGGACCTGGAGCACGCCTTCCACCACGTCAAGAAGCGCCGCGCCGTGGCCAAGCCCAATCCCTCCTTCATGCGACAGCTGGAGGAGTACCAGGGCATCCTGCTGGCCAGGTGGGGGCTCTATCTGGCTTGCTTTTCTGTCGATCTCTCTCTCTGTGTCTCTCCCACACATTCCCTCTCCTTATCTTTCAGTTTCCATAGAGATGTCTCAGATGCTTCTGGTCATGTCATGTCAGTGGCTCCGGATTGTTCCGTGGGGCCCCGCCCCCTAATTATAAGTAGAGTACTTATTTCCCGCCGTAACTTAGCTCTACTGTGGCTGGTTTGTTGCATCCCTGATGCTGTCAAAGTGCTTTGTGACAGCTGTGTAGAGGAAGGCGGTGTACAGGAGTGACGTGGGGAGTGACACCCTTGCCGTTCCGGCTTTAAAGGACTTTGCTTCTCCCGTTTTCATTATCCAGCAAACAGCGGCACAACCAGCTGTGGCGTTCCCACTCGGACAGCGACCTCTCGGCCGCTCCACAGCGACCCCGCAGGGTGCTCAGCAGCAACAACAACAGCGATGATGCTGTGCCCTCACTGCGACACTTCCTGGGGATGGCCGTGCTGCAGGCGCTGGCCAGCGAGGCCGCAGGGACCGTGGCGCCGGCAGGCCAGAGCAAGCCCCCGGTCACAGGCAGCTCATCGGGGGCGCCATCAAGCTCGTCAGAGTCTAACAGCCTTGCCGGATCTGTCGAGACGCCATCCTCGCCGCTTTTGGTGCGGCAGAAAGACCCCCTATGGCTTTCTCTGGCAAGTCCGCAGGCAGCCAACATAGCGCCTGAAGACGGGACAGGCGGCTCATCGCCGACACCCAACCCAGTGCTGCCTCTGCCTGTCCCTGGTCCTGCTGTTGAGCCAAAACTGGAAACCTCAGAACTGCAAATGGCGGCTGCTAGTCGGTCGCAGCCGTCCACCAATGTGCCTGAACAAAACTCAGAACCTCTTCCTGCATTTGAGCCTGAGCCTGCGGTTTCCCAAACCTCAGTCATAAGACCCAACACGTTGCCCGTGCTACAATCTAAGGGAGAGCAGAATGGCAGCCCATCATCTGCTGGGACGCCCATGACGGTCAGCCCTCTTGGCTCGTCAGGGGACAGTCTGCTCTTGGGTCCTCAGATCAGTGATGACAATAACAACCCCAGTGACACAGGTCTCATCGACGTCTCAGGGTCCTCCCTCCTCAGCACGGATAGCATCAATTTCTTTAGTGCACGGGAGAAGTTTCTTAGCCTGTCTCAGGATTCTCAAGCCTGCCCGCTAGCCGAGCAGGCATCTCCCCGGACGGCCCAGGTTAAAAGCCCCAGCCAGGACATGCAGCCTCCGCTGGAGGACCTCAACGGCATACCAGGCCCCGAGAAGCAAGGCACGGTGAGTAATACTGGCAGCACTCGTGTTTTTTCCACTTTATTAACAGAGGGTTACTGTGAGACAGTGCCACCTGCTGGAGAACACAAGTTTGCAGAATGTTTCTGTGCACAAGTTTAGTGTTGAGGCGTGTAAAAATTCTTGCACAGTTGTCAGCTTGTGGCTGCTTTATGTCACCTTGTGTTAGAGGTTTAATCTGTGTCTGTGTTACCCTTCTCCCCTCTGGCCCCCCAGCCTGAAGATAGCAGGGAATTTGCTTCTGAGATTAGTCCTGCCCCCTCAAGACCTCAGAAGGAGAACAGTGTCTCCGTTCGCCACATTGTCACTGAACTGGAGTCTGTGTCGTACACTGTGTCCCCTGTCAGCCAGCTGGGGCCCCGGGGCCCCCCTCAAGAGGAGGAGCCGGAGGTGGCAGGGCACCAATCACCTTCCTCCCATTCAGATCCCCCCTCCTTGCAGCCTTCTGATTGGTTGTCGGGTTCAGTGCGCCGTGCCACCAAACAGCTCGAGCAGAAACTGAAGCAGGAGCTGCATCCTTCTGGGCCATGCCTGCCCACCTCCCCCATGGCGATGGGGGGTGGCTCTGTCCCTGTCCCACAGGAGAAGGGGTGTGAAAATGGAGCACTTGTATGTCAGCATGCAGGAATCCCTGACTTATATGCCTCCCATCAGCCCAGCGTCACCGTGGATGGCCAGCTAGGCTCAGAGCCGCTTCAGCTGACACTGCGCTTGGCAGGTGCGACGGAGCAGGAGACCAACACGGATGGCGAATTGGAGGAGACGCCCTGGCAGGGAGACCGGCTGACGTGCAGCATCCAGGACCTGAAGAAGATCCAGGAGACACTGCGGGAGCTGCAGGCCTTCCTGCATGAGGCTGGAGGGTCAGGGGGCGTGGCCAAAGCCAGACAGGAAGTGCATGACGGAGTGGAGGCAGAGCCTGACACAGACACCCTCCAGCTGAGAGCGGTGGAGCTGGAGGCTCGGATCCGGCAGGCAGGCCTGACCCCCCCCTCTCTGATGAAGCGCTCCGCCTCTCTGGCCAAACTGGATCGCCTGGAACTCTCCACCAATGACCTGAGCGACTGGGACCGCTGCTCTCCTCCAGCCCCTCCCAGTCCATCGCAGCCCTCGCTGCCTCCTACGCTGCATCCCTCTCTCCACCCCACCCCAGACGATGCCTCCAAGAAGCAGTGCGTCCTGCCGACGTGGCCCCCCCAGCCTGGTTCCGATTCAGTGGTCTCTCTCAGAACTGAAGGTTCCCGGAACCCTGACCCTGATCCTGACAGCCCTTATTTGCTCCCCAACAGAGAAAGGGGCGAGGCACAGGATGTATGCATGGCAGTGCGGCTGCCGCATGGCAGGACCCACCCCCTGCGGCGACCCAGGAGGGCCGCGGACAAAAAGCGAGCCGCGGTGTTTGTGTACAACACCATGTGACCCATGTCATGTGACCCACCTCATGGCTCTAGTAATAGTGAAAGCATATGGCCCACATTCTGGAACGCTTAAGACAATTGTTCCCTGGGTTGTTAGACTGTCTGGTGGGGGGGGACGCACTGGGGGGCAGTTTGCTGTGGGTCGGACAGATGTGTTGTGTGTTTTAGTATGCATGTGTGAGATACCAATAGGTCTGCACTGTGGCAGTTACAAAAGAGAGAAAATCAGAAATGGGCGTGGTTTCTCAAAATGTGCACTTTACTCTGTGTTTTACGTGTTTTTTTTTTTTTTTACATGGGGAACTTTTTAATACAGTCAGGGATAGCTTGTGTGTCATGTATGTAATGTACAGAAATGTCAGGTGTTCCGATTTTTATTTTAAAAGCTTTTTTTCTTTTTTATTGTGCTTACACTGTGACTATTAAAGATCTAAGATTGAAGAAGTCTGGAATAATATTTATTTATAGTTTGTTTGAAGTCCGCAAACTGCGCGTCACTCGGTGGCCACCAGGGGGCAAAAAAGCTGTGGCGTCTTGAGCACGTGCAAAATCGCGAGTCACGAACCGGCTACTTTAAGTGCCTAATTTAAAACTTGGCAAGTATTCAAAAGCTTAGTAATTTTGCTTCATGTGAAATTGTGGTTTTAAGCATGCTATTGCCTTATAGCGTGCCTTATCCTTTGACAAGAACATATTTTCCCCATTACCAGTCGCAGTTGTAATTTGTTATTGGTCCCTATAACTTGATTAATTTTTCGGTGCGCTATCTGGCGTTCCCCGAGAGAGGTGGCTGAGATGGAAACCAACACCGAAGAGCTGCGTCTAAAATAAACGAAGTCGCACAGCCAGGCGTACGCTCCTCCCTGCTGCCTTCACTCCATTCTGCGGCTCCACTAGGCACCAGAGCGTTAAAAGCGCCGGGAGAGACGGTAATCTGGGCTTCCGAGGGGGAGTAATTACCATTTAAGACGGGATAACCTAATAGTAATAAAATCAGCTAAAACGTGACTCGGACCCATCGAGGTCAGTTCGCTCATTTGCGGCTCCTATAACATGATACATTTAGCAATGCTGTACTTTTAAAGTGCACCGTGACGACGCGTCTTTTGCATGCGGTTTTGCATGACTTAATATGAACAATCTGAAGCAATTTATCTTTAGCAGGTCGGGCACAGTCGAGATTGTTTATAGTCGTATTAAGGGGGGAAAGCAAGAAATTTCTTTGTTTTCACAAGAAAAACTAAGGGCTCGTCAGGCCTGGTCCGGCGACGCCGCTGGCGAGCAGCGGAGAGACGGATCAGATCAGTATTCCTATATTAGGCAAGTGACCTGGGTGTCACTGTGTCTGTGTTTGGAAGAGAGCAGCCCGAGCTGTCAGTATCCGCCGAAGGGAAGGAAAGGGGCTGCGGCACGGCGGGGGCTGGATCTCAGGCCGAACGGCAACCGTGGACCGGCATTTCCAACAGGAGTCATTTGGTCCTTTGCCGGTCTGGGATCTAATCCGTTCGAATGATTAACTGGTCCGTTCTTTGGGGCATAAATAAATGGATCGGCGGTGCAGTAATTTAATGCAATGAAATGCATGAAGTTCTCCTGACCTCGTATCTGAAACTGGATTTTGTTGGCGGGGGTTGTTATGTTTGAGAAATGGTGCATTTTGCAAGTGACTTTTTCAGTGAAACCCAAAATGGCTTCAGAAGCTCAATAAAAACATCGCTCTGCCTTTCAAGGTCGGTTACATAACTCCAGTCAGACTTGGATCTTCGGGTCTCTCTCCCCCTCCCCTCCTCCCGTGGCTATGAGTCGCAAGGTTGTCCGCCAGAGCAAGTTCCGCCACGTCTTTGGCCAGGCGGTCAAGCCAGAACAGGGCTATGATGACATCCGCATCTCCAAGGCAACGTGGGACAGCGCCTTCTGCGCGGTCAACCCCAAGTTCCTCGCTATCATCGTGGAATCCAGCGGCGGGGGGGCTGTGCTAGTCCTACCCCTCTCTAAGGTGGGTTGGGGGGCGTGGTTTGCAGCTGCCCATGTGTATGATGTTGACTCCTACTTACCTCACTCTGTGACATGGTGACCTCACGACACAAGGATGCCGTCAGACCTCTGCTTGGCGAGACACCGGTGGCTCACACACTTACGTTTCAGCTGACACTTTCACTGTAATGCTTTCACTGCTGTCTGAGCAGTGCCACTTTAACATGGTCAGAGGGCCCCTTACTATGGGGAGGGTGAGGGGGAGGCACTGGAGGCCCCTTTTTAATGGAAGCCCCTGGGATTCAGCCTGGGTCACCCCGTGCATTGAAGCACTCCTCCCTGTGACTGTTTGAGTATGTTACTGTCATTGATAGTATATTTTGCTGGGGATTGAGTTATTCCCATAAATATGAATGTTTACTAAATTAGCCCCATTAGTGTTGGTATATGTTACGGTAGATTAGGGTCACTGCTGTGGCTGTTAGTATATATAGATCAGACTAAGGTGTTGTCTAAGGGACAGCAGTGCAGGGATCTCTCCAGGGGTCCCAGACGACCTTCCATTACTGCCTGAGCATTTTGAGCTTCATGCGTCTTTGAAGGCTGTTTTTTTTATTATTATTATAATCTGAAGCAGGATAAATCCAGAGAAAAACTGATATGAGAAGCTTCCAAAACACATCAACGTCACACTGAAGCGGCGGAAATGCTTCTCTGCCAGGGCCATCTCAGAGCCAGGGGGCGCCTCCGCTGCCCTCGGGCTGCGGGTGACTTTGATGATTAATCAGTCCCTGTGCCAGGGGCCCGATCAGTTAAATGTGACATCAGACTCCATCGTCCACATCTGCAGGAGCAGCATGGTTAACCGGTACCATGCCAGAGCAGACAATGCCTTAATTAATTATTAGCTAGGCATAAGGCTCCATGGGAGCTTTGCTTACTGTCCTGGTTAACAGCACGTTCCTCAAAGTGAGTGTTCTCCGAATGTTCCGGGGGGGGGGCACCTTAAACGCTTTTTATATATATAAAGCTGCCGCTCCCCAACCAGCAGAAAGAAGAAAAACTAATTTTTTCTTCACCGTCTCACTTATAAATGAATAAATCTGGGGGGGGGCTCACTCAGAGACGTGTCCCCCAGGGTAGGATGACAAAGAGGCAGGGATGGAGGTGCAGTTACTGCATGTTAACAGGCAAAGGGAACATGGGATGCGTAACACACACAGCCACTGTCATCATGTGCATGGTTAAATAGCACCTTTCCTGCCAGAATGACCCTAAATATGGGGCTTCAACATTATGTGTTGGGGGGCGGGTGCCTCTCTAGGGGACACACTGTCACTGTCACTCTTACAGACTGGCCGTCTGGACAAGAACTACCCTCTGGTGACGGGACACACCGGTCCTGTGCTGGACATCGATTGGTGTCCTCACAATGACAACATCCTGGCCAGCGGCTCTGAGGACTGCACCGCCATGGTGAGGGGAGGGAGGGGAGGGGTCCTGACAGCATTCTTTTTGTTTGTTCCTTGGTAGGTATGGGGTGAAATGAGGCATTACATTACATCACAGTTAGCCGTCATGCATCATTAGTGTTGCTTTGTCAAGCATTTATGCAGCCAAATCAAAGGTCTAACAGACATTCACTTTTGTGATTTGATTCTGCATCTTATGATATCACATCCAGTCTCCTTTAAACTTAATTACTCAAGGTTACAGGGGGCTGTAAGGATCGGGGGTGGCCGTTGAGGGTTTTGTGGCAATTGAGGTAGACGCTGCTCGGACAGTGAAGATGTGCTGCTGACTCTGACGGTCATCATGCTGGTCACACGTAGGTATGGCAGATCCCAGAACATGGCCCCTCCCGCCCCATCTCAGAGCCCATCGTCACCCTGGACGGTCACTCCAAGCGGGTCTGCATCATTAGCTGGCATCCCACAGCCCGGAACATTCTCCTCACTGCTGGTGGGTCACCGCCACCCACCCATAGACACACCTCTTCCCGCCGCCGTCTGCCCATCTGTAGATGCGCATGCTGCTCACACTGTCCCCTGCTGTGATAGCAGCCCTCACCACTCGCCGTCGTCCCGCAGCAACACCTACAGGATAAATGCGTTATAACACTATCAGTTGGAGGGCCTTGTGTCGGGGACAGTAAAAGCTGTGTCTGTCTGGTCTAGGAAATGACAACTTGATCATCATCTGGAATGTGGGCACGGGGGAGCCTGTGATCGCTATGGACGACCATCCCGACATCATCTACAGTGTGAGCTGGAACCGGAATGGAAGCCTCTTCTGCACCACCTGTAAGGACCGCCGGCTGCGTGTGTGTGACCCCCGCAGGCAGGAGGTGGTAGCGGTGAGTAATCCGCATACGGTGCAGTCCCTCTGTCCTTGATAGCCTCACATTCTCTGTGACACACATATGGCCGTTTTTTGCTTGTGTCCCTATCACACTAGTAGTCCTACGTTTCCTCTTCTAGTGCCAAAAGGCTTCAGTGTCCATCTCATGTCACTCCCTCCTGCCTGAGATGTGGCCCCTCCCTTTCTCCATAGGAGCGACTGGCCCCACACGACGGCATCCGGCCAATGAGAGCCATCTTCACGCGTGAAGGGAACATCTTCACCACAGGCTTCACTCGCATGAGCCAGCGAGAACTGGGACTGTGGGATCCGGTAGGATGTTCACGCCAGAACATGCTCACACTCACCTGAACACGCTCACACTCACCTGAACACGCTCACACTCACCTGGACACGCTCACACTCACCTGAACACGCTCACACTCACCTGGACACGCTGACACACCAGGACACACAGCAGCACACGCCAGATCTGACACACACATGTGTGCAGTGACACACAGAAGCAGATGCCAGCTCTCACACACATATGTGCGCAGTGACACACAGCAACACGCGCCCCTGATGCTGCCCCCCCCCCCCACTACCCGACAGACCAGCTTTGAGGAACCCATCGCTCTGCAGGAGATGGACACCAGTAATGGGGTGCTGCTGCCCTTCTACGATCCTGACACCAACATCGTGTACCTGTGCGGAAAGGTGACCCGGCCCCTCCAGTTTTCCATCACTTCTGTTCTCTTAATTTTCAATCAACCCTCTTACTGAATGACATGGCAGCAGAGCCCTCCTTAGAACCTTAAACAAGCGACCTTACCTTACACTCGCAAAAATCAAATAGGTGCAAATGTCCGGATATTCCCCCCTGGCAGGGCGACAGCAGCATCCGCTACTTCGAGATCACAGACGAGCCCCCCCATGTTCATTACCTCAGCACCTTCAGCAGCAAGGAGCCCCAACGGGGGATGGGTTTTATGCCCAAGCGAGGCGTGGACGTCAGCAAGTGCGAGATCGCCAGGTGGGGGCCCGTCCTGGTTGTGTGTGTGTGTGTGTGTGTGTGTATGAGAGAGAGCGAGCATATGTGACACTCTCCTCTCCCCCCCCAGGCTGTACAAGCTCCATGAGAGGAGGTGTGAGCCCATCGTGATGACCGTGCCCAGGAAGGTCAGCCACATACCTTCCTCTTCCCCCACCCCTGTTCCTGTTCCTGATCCTCCCACCCACGTCTAACCTTGTCTTCCCCATCATCATGCAAACTTCCTGTCAAGTCCAAAGATGCAAACACTGCTTCCGTAGAAGTTAATAATGCTTTGCACCACGAACCCAGATCCACAGTAGTGTATCCCTGTGTTTAGGGGTTAGTCCTCACTGGTGCTTAATTCACTGATACCCCCCCCCCCCCCATGTTAAAACCCGACAATAATATTTACAACGTAAATGTATTACTTGACCAGTACGCAAATAGCTACTGCTATATGGCAAATTATACTTTTTAAATTAATTTTTTTTCTCTCAGATGTTGTCATTCATTGAAACAAGTACCCGACCAGGTGCTTGTATTATGATCCAGTCATGTTAAATTAAATACAAAAATCGAGCATTCTAAAATTGGCATAATTTCATACGTAAATATTTAATGCTTCTATTTCTACCATCTAACCACACACGTTTCTCTAACAATAGAAGAGATTGCAATTAAAAAGTAATATAATTGCGTCTGCAAAAACTACTGCCCTTCCCCCCCCCCCCCCCCCCCCTCAAAAGGTAAGCCATACTAAACGGGAATACGGGAAACATTGATTCAAAATTAAAACGTAAGGCAGGTATGAGCTGCAGTTTGCTAAGTCACTGCAATCTTGTTGACGTACTTGGAAAAGGTATATTTGTTACGTTACGCTTCTTCAGTGGAGCGTCACCGGGCGCACACACGCTGTCACTGGATGTCGGCTTCTGTAATGTAAAAATAAGGGAAAAGGCAGTGGGATTTTTTCCACGTAAATAAAAATACATTTAAGCACAAAAATCAATTCATAAAACCAGGTGGTTGGCAATTTCCACCTGGGAAGTAGATTGAAGCCAGTTGTTCTGTTGGGTTGGTGTATTTTAACTTAATGTCCTGCAGCATTAAGAAGCAAAAGACAATTTTGAAAACCAATAATTTTGCAATCACATTTTACAAGTTGTAAGTTTTTACAAATAAATAACTTACTCTAAGTTCTTATTTAGACTGTCTTGCTTCCATAAGCTTGATTATTTTTTTCTGTCGACAACTTTTCACCAAGTTAAGCGACCCCCCACCCCCACCGGCGCATCCATGTTGACTCAGTCAAGAAAATGCTTTTACGCTTGTTTCGCCTGTTCCCAGTGCACAAACTATTTGCCCAAATATATAAATGTTAATGATAATAATTATATTTTCCATAGCATATGTACTTCTAAATACACATAGGAAACATTATATAGGGCCACGTATGTTGTCACTGTCCCCCCGAACCGCCCCCGAATAAAAGCAAACTGGTGTTGCAGAATAATGCTGCAGTCGTTGCCTGGGAGCCCAGCCGCGGCACTGCGAGTCAAACATCTGCAGCAAATACGTGCGTCTAAACACACATGCATTTGCTTGATGCAGGCCAGGGGAAATTAAGAGCTCGAAAATAAACACCAAGATCCAGCAGCTCTTATGTTAAGATTAATAATGTTAGGCCTATTCATACTTTAAGTGAGCATGCGGTATCACCATTAAAATAATTTTTCAAGTTTCACTGTCAGCATTTTGGATAAAAACTAGAGCTCTTATAAGGGGTGAATGAGCCGACGAAATTATTCGTCCTCCACACCTCTGGTGCTGCCAACTTTTAATACTGATAACGTTTAAATGTCGACCACCGTTGCCGGTACATTAACCGATATACCGTTCATTCCCATATATTGTTCCTTCTTCCTAAAGAAAATACGAAATGGAAAGTAAGTAGCATTTTGCTTAAGAATAATGAGAGAAAACTGCGATCTCTGTCTCAGTGGGAAAGAAAAATCGTGAGTCACATTTTACTCAGAATCGCACGTTTTGTCGCAGCTATAACGAGGCTAACAAGAACATGCAACATTAACAAAATAAATCCAAATGCCAAGAGTAGGGATAGTGTAATACGTAAAAGTCTCATAACGATTAAAATAATTATTACCCATAATTAATTACTGGTTGAATGTACAGAACACACAGTATAGCCATTATTCTCTTCCACGTTCCAGTCGCAAAGCATGTTACTTACAATACACGAACACCAAATAAAAAACTGTATGCCTATTAACACCCTCTATACACCCCCTGGTCAAAAAGAAAATAATGTCACTACAAAGTACTCCTGCGCACACCTCTCCCTGGCATGGAAGTGAGTAATTTGTGCAGAGGTGTGAAAGGGGAGCAGCCGCGAGACGGGCGTCGCGAGGCCCCGCGCGCCACCGGCGCCCTCAGCACCGCAAACTGCAGCCAGCGTGCATTTCCAAGCCGGGTTCGCATGCCCTCTCACGTGGAGTTACGAAAGCAAATCCGCTACTCTCTTCCTGTTTCCCACTTGTACAAATCTGCTAATCATCATTAAGATGTCATTACAATGAATGATGCCTTGCCTCTCATTCTTTTCCTACTAATACATTACAATCAGTGATTCTAATGTTGTAAAACAAACACCAAATAAATGATAGCGGTATACTTATGTGAAAGAGTTTTTCCTAAATAAATTGATCATGAACATTTTACATTAACAGACCAGGTTAACGTTTGAGACTTCTGTGCAGATTAAATTGAAATCAAATTGGTTGGGATACATTTTTAGATTCAATTGAATTATTTACATTCTTCAGCAACTTTAAGAATACTATGTGAATTACTTCACATAGGTTTACACTATAATAACTTCCCCAGGGAGGGAAAAAAGACAGCATCCATTCTTCATAGACACCACGTCGACTGTACTCCACATGCAACATGGGCCTAGGAGGCTTTAGACAAAGTTTGGGATCTCGGAATGGGGACGCAAATACTTCTGGGGGGAAAAAAGGTCTCGCAAATGCCAAAGACATTTAAAAAAAACAAGCGAACCAACATCACCAGGAGATTCGTGTGAGTGCAGACAGGAAGCAGAGGCGTCGAGGCATGGGAAGGCAGGATCGTAAACGAGACGACGTGATTAACATTTGTTAATAAGCTGGGGCAGGGCCGTGCCAGGGACTGGCAGACAGCTCGCCCTGAAACACACTGTCCCACCAGCAGCGCCTCACAAGACCACAGCACCCGAGCCCACCAGACACTGCGGCATTGCACTGCCATTGTCCCTCGTCACATGGCCTGCAGCTTACAGAGCTTGCATTGTTGGGGGGGGGGGGGGGGGGGGGGGGGGGGGGGGGGGGGGGGGGGGGGGGGGGGGGGGGGGGGGGGGGGGGGGG
>JAABNX020000042.1:19725799-19736414 GCA_015163995.2 Mormyrus lacerda
GCCCACCCCCCCACCCCATTGCGGGCAGTCGGACCTCTTTCAAGACGACCTATACCCAGACACTGCTGGCCTGGAAGCGGCGCTGGAGGCTGAGGACTGGCTGGGAGGGCGTGACGAGGACCCCGTGCTGGTGTCCCTGCGGGAAGGCTACACCCCCCCCAAGAGCCGGGAGCTCAAGGTGGCCAAGAAGAACGTGCTGGAATCACGGCCGGCGCCACGGCGGAGCATGTCAGCCTGCGAGACCAGCAGCAGCGGGGACGGTGTGTCGGTGAGCCAGCAGGGTCACAGATGCCTTCGGAGTTCGGGGCCCTTAGTGGTTCAGAGCCCTCAGGGTTTGGCCCCCCCGCTCTTTAGCCTCCACCTTTCTTGACTGACCTCCTTCCGCCCTCTGTTAGACTCAACTGATGGAGAAGCTTCTAGAAGAGGTTCAAAACCTACGAGCCACGGTGCTGGCACAGGAGAAGCGCATCTGTGACTTGGAGAACCGGCTCTCCAAACTCACCAACGGCATGTCCTAGTCTGCCCCCCCAACCCACCCCCCACCACATGCACTGTCCAGCCCACCCACTTCTGTGACCAGTAAAGAGTTGCGAGCCCCCAGCTCACTTAAAACCAAAGGAACAGTGTGATGTAAATACAACTTAGGATTGAAGCAAAAACATTGAAAAGCTAATCGCATACTACTAAAAACCTACATGCCCATACAGACACCAATGATAAATAAAAACAGCTTTTTATAATTTACTGGTTGTTTGTCCTGTTATGGGACGAGTGCAGTAGATCGTAGCGATGCAGCCTGATGCATGTGTCTCCTGTGGACATCACTTGCTCTGTCTGTCTGTCTCCCCCCCCCCTTTCCCTCTCTCTCTGTCTCCCTCACTCTCTCTCTCCCACATCCATACCGTCGTTCCATAGAGGGTCTCAGTTCACGTTGCTCCACTCGCTCACCTAACCCTTTCTGTCCTCCTCTAGGGCCAAAAAGCAAAAGGTTGTTTAAGTAGCATCCAGATGGAGGAGATTAAATGCCCCCCCCCCATGACCTGTAGCGGGGTGGGGGGGCTTACACAGTGGGGGAACGCCGTCTGCGTGCACAACTCCGCTTCTTAGTGAACCTACAGTCTGCACATCAGTTTTTTTGCCTTAAGGATTCTGTTTCTGCTTTCTGCTCTAAAATGTCGGAAGTTTTGGTGGGGGGTGGGATGGGCTGTAATTGTATTTGCTGAAGTTGACTCATTCAGTCTGTGGAAATACCCACCGCGGATCGGTGATTCATACTGGAGCAAACGGGAATACAGTTTCACCCCCCAAACATGGATCCCAGAGAGAAAGTTCCAGCAAATCGAGAGTCACCTGCTCACTGCTGACTGCAGACCCTGGAAAACTTTTATGTACACACACACACATATGTACACATATGTACACACACATGCACATTCACACACGTACACATATTCACACACACATGCACAAACACGTACACACACTTGCGTATACATACACAAAAACACACAGCAGATCAAACAGGGAAGACCTGAAACAGAACATTCTTAAGCTACCAGGGCATCATTTTTCCTGTCAGTTTATTCGTTTATTTCACTTTCTAACACGTCCGCACAGCATCCAAGACTGCAGTGTTTTCAACACTTATTTTCTGTGGAAAGAAATTTTTATTTAAAAAAAGTAACTGGTTCAAACACACTTTAAGAAAGAACATAGACCAACAGACAATGGTAGTGAGTAATTGCTGATTAGGTTCTGGATTTCTGTGAGGCCCGGATCATCGTGACACCGCTATGGAGGCCCGGCCCCCTTGTTGGCCTTGGATCCACCCAAGCTGATGACACATGGTCTCTTCGTTCAGTTGGCTCGTTAAAATTTCACTGTTTAGCTTCAAGACACAAAAGTAGCCATTTTCGACTCCATCCCCAGCCCATCCAGAAAACTAAAATTTCAGACCCCCCCCATGTGGTAGTGTGCTCTGTGTCGTGGTGTCATACGAACGTAGCCACCGTCATGTTGCCATCGTTCGTTGTTTGTCATTGATTTATATAACTGTCTGTGGCACGCATAGGATAGGTACATGGAGAACTGCCTCAGACCGGTATAAGGCCTGCGCACATCAACCTGGCAGCTACGATCTCATCAGGTTTTCTCAAAGGTTCAAGAGCAGACCGCTCCTGGGCTTTTTTTATTTTACCTATATATCTGTTTAATTTCCCACAAATGTGTAAGATGTGTTTGAACATGTGGGGTTTTACTGTGTGTTGCTCTGAAATGAATTAGGTCAAATGTAAGCCGACAGATTATTGGCCAAAGTCTGCTTGGAATGCACAGGGAATTATGGGATATTTGACACTGCTGCCATTTTTCAGTAATATTCTCTGCCAGTACGACTGCCAGCGTTAACTAAGAAGCCAAATCCACCACGTATTCATTCGCGTTACAATCATCACAGCTATACGTGTAAGATCTCATTACAGTGCTATTAAGTTCTGTGCAAATGAAAACGTCAGTGACTGACCTATTAAAAAAGAAAGTGAGAGAGGGCATTACCGTCCCTCCCGTAGCTGCCCCGTTAGGGAGAACCAATGGATGACAGATATTATCTGTGTGCCATTAACATTGCCTGCTTGTTAGAATCTCAGGCCTGTATGTGCAGAGCAGCTTTGTTTCAAACTCACACACGCATACATACTTACAGCTCTTATACAACTAGCACCACCCTGGCACCATTTGGGAGAGTACATAAAGAGGTTTTCGTTGTAAACTTGTTTGGCGGCTGCAGTGTGTGTGGGGCACAGGGTGTATGTGAGTGTGAATCTGGGGGTAAGTTTGCTGGCATTGGTCATCTTGCTGAGCTGATACCCGGGGGGGGGGGGGGGGACTGGTGGGGATGGGAAGGCAGTTGGGGCGAAAGAGTCAGGCATTCAGCCAATGGCTTCTACAATTATTGGAAGAACCTCTTCTGTCACCTCCTCCTCCCATCCCATCTCGGTCCCGCTTCACCACGCCTCACTTCTCCATGAGCGACAGCTGGATGATCCGCTGAAGCTCCTCCTCCTCCTGCCGCCGGCGGTGCTCCGCCTCCTCCTGCTCGCGTGCCGAGAGCTCCATGGCCAGCCGCAGCTGCTCATCGTAGCTGCAGGGCGACTTATTGGTCAGTGTGCTGTGGGGACTGGCCATGGGGCGGGGCTTGTGCTGTGGGGTCCTGGGTGAAAGAGGCACACAGGGACATTGAGCTTGGGTGTCAAGAAAGGTGGCCGACGCACGGCAGACTGGTGGGGGTGGGGGTGGGGGGGGGATGTAAAAGTACTAATTAAGCATTTTAAAGATGTTGGGTACAGGGTTCAAAAAAAAGCTGAGATGGTATCCTAGCAATGGTCAGGAGGCTGATGGGATGCGTTTTGGGTGCCATGCTGTTAATTCTGGGGATTCCCATTGTACTGTATGATGCGCTCATAGGAGAGTGAGGCGGAGAATACTGACTGCGAACCTTTCGCTGCGGCTTGGGTCACATGGCAGGGGATGCGTCCCAGGCTTGCTGTTGGTCAGAGCCTCCCAGATGGTCACCTGTGCATGGGGGCGGGGTTAGATAGCATGGTATGCCCACACAGCCAGCCCCCTCTGCACTAGGCCCCACCCACCTGGTCGTACTCAGACCCTGCCTCTAGCAGGCTCTGCTGGATGGCGAACTGCAAGAGGTCATCCTCTTCCTCCTCTTCATCACGCTGGTTGCTGCCCAGCACGCTGTAACCCCGGGGGGCCTCAAACACGCATGGGGGGATCTCGCCCGCGCGGCAGGATGCTGCGGGGGGTATGTGGGGGGGGGCGTTTGGCACAGCAGTAAGCGTTTACTGCGGATCCATACTAACTGCTTAATGAAGCCAGAGGTTAGGCCGTAATGCTCCTCACCCGTGGAGCTAGAGCTGGAGACACTGGAGGAGTCGCTGCTGGGCGAGGGGATGTCCGTCCTGTCCCTCTGACCGCTGCCCTCCCCCTCCACACCGCCAGGACCCCCGCCCTCCTCACAGCCATTCAGGTTGCCGAATGTGATGCGTGCGTTCAGGATATGGTAGATGGGAATCTCTGAGAAGTAAAGGGGGCATATTTTTACACATCATGGCTATACACACACGACTGTGTGACATCTCAAGATGAAACTTCCCTGGGCCACACCCACAGCGTCTCTTCCCTATGACTCACCTCCCTGGGCCACACCCACAGTGTTTCTTCCCTATGACCCCACCTCCCTGGGCCACACCCACAGTGTCTCTTCCCTATGACTCACCTCCCTAGGCCACACCCACAGTGTTTCTTCCCTATGACCCCACCTCCTTGGGCCACACCCATACCATCTCTTCCCTATGACTCACCTCCCTGGGCCACACCCACAGTGTCTCTTCACTATGACCTCACCTCCCTGGGCCACACCCACAGTGTTTCTTCCCTATGACTCACCTCCCTGGGCCACACCCATAGCATCTCTTCCCTATGACTCACCTCCCTGGGCCACACCCACAGTGTCTCTTCCCTATGACTCACCTCCCTGGGCAACACCCACAGTGTTTCTTCCCTATGACCTCACCTCCCTGGGCCACACCCACAGCGTCTCTTCCCTATGACCTCATCTCCCTGGGCCACACCCATAGCATCTCTTCTCTATGACCTCACCTCCCTGGGCCACACCCCCTATCCTGAGCCATACTCCCTTTCTCGAGTCACGCCTCCATCCGGGGCCATACCCCCTGCTCTACAGTCCCTGGCTGCACTCACCGATCTTGATGGGGAAGCCAGGCGGGAGGCGAAGCGTGATGAACTCCCTCAGCTTAGCGAAAAGGGCGTTGGAGATAGCCATGAGGTCGATGATGGGAGCGACCTGCTCTGCCAGGGACAGTGGGTGGGACTCACACAGCCACAGCTTGGCCTTGAACCTGCGGCCAAGTAACAAGGTCACATGCTGGGCATCCATTTAATATCACATACTATATAGAGCATGACAATGGGGCCTGGATTCATTATATTTACATAATTTTTATTAGTTCTTATGTCTTGCTTTCACTGATAAGTCTAAGTAGGTTATAATGGTATATAGACCATTATATAGAATATCAGTTATATTTTTAAATATTATACAAATAATATAAATGTACAATATCCATTGTGGGATCAAACCCCACACACAGCAAAGTTAGGACTTGAACCGCACACACAGTCAGTAATGAGAAATGCTTCTACAGTGTGACATATGAAGCAGGGGTGGGGGTGGGGGGGTTGGGGGGTTAGGACCTCTGTGTCTTTGTGGTGAGCTGGCAGGGGGGGCTGATGTCACGGGAACCAAGGGTCAGTCCCGGGTTGAAGTACTCCTCGGCTGTAAGGGCCGTGGGGTTGCTGGGGTTGCTGGACATCTGAGTCACCAGGGTCTGTGGATGGGACAGGCAGAGAGGGTGGGTGTGGCTGGGCCCTGGGGGGCGTGGTGACACAGTGGCTGGGAGGCATCTGCCAAGTCTGCGACACCCACTCACCCCATTGTTGGAGCCTACGTGCTGCTCAGCGATGCCCAGGAACGACTGGAGGGGAGTCTTGCTGCCTAAGGGATGACCAAGCCAATAACACAGACGTTAAACAAGCAATGGGCCCTGTACTGTAACCAGCAGGGGGCGTAGTAGTTGACAAACACTTCTGACAAATTTTCAGACTTGGTGCTACTGAACACAGAAGAGCTACAGTGTGCCAAGGAAATGGTTACACCTACTCCTGGGTTTGGCTTTGTGAGGCTCTGCAAGATGGTCTGTCCTGGTTCGGGTGATCAGCTCCACATTGGAGGCCCCATACACCTGAGCGGCAGAAAAACAAGTGACCTTTGTTAAGGAGGCTTGTTGATGATTGTTTCTGGTTGGCCTGATGATTGTTGGAAATGTGTGAACTGTGGAAAAATGGAATTTAAATGGAATTCACACCAATTTTGGAGAAGCTGGCCTATGTTTTGTCAGGATTCTGCCTGTGCACCTCAGCTGGTTTGTGTTTTGTCAGTACTCTGCCAGTGTGCGTCCAGGTCGTCTATGTTTTGTCAGTGCTCTGCCAGTGTCCGCCCAGCTGCTCTGTAATTTGTCAGGATTATGCCAGTGTCCACCCAGCTAGTGCTATGACCACAGACATGCTGTGCAGGGTGCAGCCTAACTGTGGCCTACCTTGGTTTCATAGCCGTTCACAATTTCAGTTTTCTCACTGCGCCAGCCCAGTATTCCCGTCTTATTCCTGTGAGGCAGAGCAGATGGATGACAGGTTGGGTCACTGAACTGAGGATTGGCAAGTTACCATCAGGAGAAGGCAGCTGAAGTGCTGACAGAGCCCTGAAAGAGCAGTGTGGTGATCTGCACTCACTCTAAGCCCCTCCCTCTTCATCGTCCTCCCCACGTCCCCCTCCCACTCCTCCTCCCTCTGCCATACACTGTGAGGCTGCAGTTGACATCAATCCTCCCTGACCGTGATTTCATACTCTGACATCAAACTCCTGAATACTGGCAGCTGGCTGAGGGTTCTGTCACAACGCGCCATCCCTGTCACCACAAGCCATCCCTGTCACAGCTTGGGGTGGCTAAGGACCCATCTGCAGGTTCAAACCCCTGTTACAGCCCCCGAAACTGGACTGTGTTCCTTTGCTCAGAGCTGTGTTTATGTAACCTCTCCTCCCTCAATCTCTCTTTCTCATCCTTCTCTGCTGCCTCTTTAACTCTCTAAATTGGTTTTTACCTCATCCCCCACTCTCCACATGTGTATTGTATAGCTAACATCATATTTTATTACAGCTAACAATCCCAAACAACCAAAACAAAACTGAGAAAGAAATATTTTTTGCTGTGATGATTTTTTTCAAAATGGATGTCCTCACTAAATGCATCCACACACACCCTTTACCTCTCAAAGGACACGTTCCTGGTGTCCAGCTGTGTCGTGACGACGGGTGCGGAGAGTCGAGCCGCCACCTGTTCCTCGGTAGGCTCTGATACCCCCTGGAGGCCAAGGTCGTTATTGCCACGCTGGGACCCGGTGGGCGACGAGGACTGGGGCGACGGCACAGAGGACATGCGGAGTGTCTCGCAGAAGACCAGCTGCCTGTCATGGTCCACCTCCATCACCACAGCATTGGAGTCTGGCCAGGTACAAGGATGAGAGGATCAAGTGGAGAAACAGATGAGACAACAATATTATCATGTGCGATTTTCTTAATTAGTCTCTCAGGAGAAAGTGAGAATAATATATAAATTTTAAAGAAGATGAAAGAGGGGGTGTCATCCTGTGGTATTGCTGTGGTGAGGGGGGAGATGGGGAGTAAAGAAAGAGGAAATGAAGAGGCCACTTCGAGCTGAGCCTCTGTTGCTGATCGTGGCCCTCACCTTGACCGCGGAAAATGAAGCTGCGGTTTCCTCTCTGCCAGGTCATGTGATCAAAGCCCATGAGTGTGGTGTCCACACGCAGGCATTGGCCACTTTTCCACACGCGGTAGGTGTCGCTGGGACAGATCCGGGAGACCAGGGGCACTGCAGGGGAGGCAGAAGCACATGGGGCAGGGCTAAAGGGCAAAAAGGGTGGGGTTAAGGGGCTAGAAGGGAGGGGCTAAGGGGGCAGGAAGGGTGGGGCTAGAAGGGTAGGGCTAAGGGGGAAGGAAGGGTGGGGCTACGGGGCTTCAAGAGTAGGGTTAAGGGCCTAGAAGGGCAGGAAGGTCAGGCGCCAACGCTGAAAAATTCAAGTTCCACATAAGTCATTATTCAGTGTTTAATTAATTATTGATTTGTTAGAGTGAAAGACCCTCAAGTTGCCCTGGAATTCTCCAGTGCTTCTGGATCATCTAAGGGAAGATATGCAGTGGCGCTAATGTGATCAGGGAGGGGCACTGGTCAGTCTAGGTGGGGGAGGGGGGCAGACATACCCCAGCTGGTGAACTCCCATTTCATCTCCACATAGAAATCCTGAGCCTGCAGGAAGGGAGTGGGGGATGGGAGATGAGAACACACTGGTTAGAGGACAGGAGCTGTGGGGAGATGAGGGAGCACGGTCATAAGGAGTGAAGGCATACAGGGACATATGAGGGACATAAGAGGGACATAAGAGGGACAAGGCTTACATCACATGAAGTGTCCTGACCATGATATGTGACCTTACCGTGATGTGTGTCCTAGCCATGATGTGTGTCCTGGCCATGATATAATTTCCATGATGTGTGTCCTTACTGTGTTGTGTCCTTTCTGTGATGTGTGTCCTGACCATGAAGTGAGTAATTTCCATAATGTGTGTCCTTACTATGTTGTGTCCTTGCTGTGATGTGTGTCATTACTATGTTGTGTGTCCTTGCAGTGATGTGTCCTTGCCATGATGTGTGTCCTGACCAAGATGTGAGTGATTTCCGTGATGTGTGTCCATGCTGTGTCCTTTCTGTGATGTGTGTCCTTGCTGTGATGTGAGTAATTTCCGTGATGTGTGTCCATGTTGTGTCCTTTCTGTGATGTGTGTCCTTGCCGTGATGTGTGTCCTGTCCAAGATGTGAGTGATTTCCATGATGTGTGTCCTTACTGTGTTGTGTCCTTGCTGTGATGTGTGTCATTACTATGTTGTGTGTCCTTGCTGTGATGTGTCCTTGCCATGATATGTGTCCTGACCAAGATGTGAGTGATTTCCGTGATGTGTGTCCATGTTGTGTCCTTTCTGTGATGTGTGTCCTTGCTGTGATGTGAGTAATTTCCGTGATGTGTGTCCATGTTGTGTCCTTTCTGTGATGTGTGTCCTTGCCGTGATGTGTGTCCTGGCCAAGATGTGAGTGATTTCCATGATGTGTGTCCTTACCGTGTTGTGTCCTTTCTGTGATGTGTGTCATTACTATAATGTGTGTCCTTGCTGTGATGTGCATCGAGGGCAGGGCACCCATAATGTGGGAGAAACAGCAAGACTTTTATGGGCCCAGACACTAGCGGAGGGGCCCAGTCATGTCTTTATGCAGCCCTGAGGTGTGGTAAGAGGATGACAGAGGTAGAGAGGTAATGAGGCCACGTGATTGGGGCCCAGGAACCCAGCACACAGTCTGACTGCAGGAAGAGCCCTGAGTCAGTGGTTGTAAGAGGATCAGCTACGTCTAGCAAGACTACCGGGTTCAGAAGATTAGCGCCTCTAAGCTATGTCACCTGCAGATTTCCAGGTTTTATCAAAATGCTTTAGTCAAATTCTGATTACTGTGTGCAGCCATGTGAATGACCTATGCTGTTTCCCTGATGTCACTCACCGGTTGACTGAAGTGTGATCCCACAGGGAAGTGACCTGTGAATCTTCCTCATACAGCAACAAAACCTGTCTTTTTTGGATCAGGTGTTAATCTGAACTAACTTCCGCCCCGAGAGCCCTTTCAGGTGTTAATCTGAACTAACTTCCGCCCCGAGAGCCCTTTCAGGTGTTAGAGGCACAAGCTGGCAAGGGTGCCGATGAGCACAGTGCAGCAAAGTCGTGCAGCAGGAGGCACAGGGTCAAGCTGGGATCGATGCCTGCTGATCACAGCGATAAAAATCTCCTTGATGTGGTTTTTGCATTCAGTGGGGGTGGGTTGTTTTTCAGTTCCCCAGCCCAGGTGACAGTGTGGTCACACTGTCCCGAGTCAGATGGACACCTGTCCTGGCTAGCAGAAAGGCAAATCTGAAGCTAGATAGGGAGTGCTTCTAGTACCGGTGTGGAATAGCAGAGGAATGCCACTCTGGATGGTGCTCGGGCAGTCTTGCCTTGAGCATGACCTCTCAGCTATGTTTATTGTTTTTTTTTTTTTTTTTAAAGTCTCACCTGGCGCAGCCTGTCCAGCAGCAGAGGGATGCCAGCCAATCGCTTCACAGCTCGCTGGTGGTCACGGTAACGTAGGACGAGGCGTACCAGCTCCGGATCCCTGGTGCATATCGCTTCCTGGAGCACTACAAGGGAGATTGGGGGGGGGGGGTCTTGTCAGCTGTTTTCTCCCTGGTTTCGTCTCACGCACCCGCTTGCCCCCTACGCACCTGTCCAGCCGTTGCTGTTTTCCTTGCTGACGTCGGCGCCATGCTGCAGCAGCACTTGGGCGCATTCCAGGTGTCCCAGGGTGACAGCCAGGTGCAGAGGGGTGCGTCCCCTGGGGTCCGGCGTCTCTACCTCCACCTGGCCGCAGATTGTAATTACGACAGTAATTAGTCTTCAGCCCCAGCTGGCTAACAGCTAACCGCTTTACACAGTCTGTACATCTGGACCTTCTCCTGGAGCCAGTGGGGGTGGCCAGAGCACAATGGGGTACAACCAGCCAGCTTCTGGCTTCCTGTGCAGTCTCTCAATCACTGAAGGGGACCCTTCAGCCCACCCCCCCACCATACACACACACACACACACACACACACACACACACACAGCTGACATGGTGTGAGACAGAGGAGAAGAGAAATAACAGAGAGACAGAGGAAGAGGCGTGTAATGCGGAAACATCACACCCTCACATAACTGCAGACTGTTATCTGCGGCCTGAGGCCACACTAGCTGTGTGAGTGTGTGTGTGTGTGTGTAGTTTATATTACATTGTGGGTCCAAATGTCCCCCAGAATGTGATAAAAAAAAAAAACCT
>JAABNX020000042.1:19767330-19783094 GCA_015163995.2 Mormyrus lacerda
GAGGGGGCGAGGATGGGGGGAAAAGGGAGAGGAAGACAGATGTGGATGACAGATGCCATGGATCAGAGAGGCCGTAGAGTAAAGGATAAGTGAAGATGGACAGAGAGATGGACAGACTGGAGGTCAAATGGGAACACGTGAATGGTGCACGCACACGAGCCGGCTACACGGAGCCTTCCAATGGGAGGCGAGGGCACGAGGGAGGGGCAGGGACACTGCGCTATGGAAGTAGCGGATTAGCTCGATTCATCTTACCAGATGTTAATGTCACTCTCTCTCATTGCAAGGATGTCCCACTGTACCTCAGCCCCCCGCCCTCCCCACTGCCCTCCCCACCCGTCTAAAACACTATGACAGATACTTTGACTAAGGATCAGGCCGGGAATATGTCCTGGGGCTGGGGTAGAGTGACTGTCTGCTCTTGCGTTCAGCCCCCCTGGGCAGCCAATTGGAGTGGATTCCCTGGATGGCAGAGAAACTGCTAACAAGGCCCTTCTGGAACAGTTACATTCTCCATTGTGGAATTTAGGTGTTTGTTCGTCTGTCTGTCTCTGTCTTTTTTTTCCCTATTTTTGTATATGTTCCTCTTGACCTCTTGGGACAAAATTACTGATGGAAAACACTTAAAACACTGGAATTATTGTTGCTATTATTTTTTTGTATTATTATTATTATTATTGTCTCGTCATTTTATATGATCTGTTTTGTTTCTGAGTTATTCCATGTATGTTTCTTAGCCAGTCTAACAAGGGGAACTTTGAGTGCTAACGTGCTAAATGCCTGCCCTATCCTCCTCTCTGACTGGACTGGCCTGTGACCTCTGACCTGTCAGGGGATCTCCAGAGCTCAGCGTGACACCTCCAGGTTACATGTCAGCAGTCTAACAGTGGCCAAAAGCATGTTTTTTTTTTTTGGTGGATATGGGGGAACAAACGATGCTCCCATTAGTGGGTTGACTGGATCTGATCGGCTCTTTGCTGCTGAGGGGAAGAGATGCTGATCCTGACATACGAACTCTGGCTTTTTTTTAACCAGCTGCCGGTGGAAGGCAAGCTTTCATTTGTTTGGAAGCCTGCATAATGCTGTTAGTCTAGGATGAGATGGTTTTACATGCATCTTTGAGCCTCAACTGCCCCAACCGGCCGGTTCTGAGTCTGTGAGGAATCAGGAGAATTTCCTGAAGACACAGGCTGACCTGCTCTGACTGCGACTCCAAGGTTCGAAGCTCGCTGGGTCTCTGGGGCGATGCTAAGCTAACGGGGCCCTCAACGTGAGAATGTGAGCAAAAGGCACGGTGGCAGGAATCGGGCAGCGCCTCTGTAGCCTCCTGTGTTACCGCAGCGCCTCCTTCCCAGGGCCGGCCACGGCTCTCTGCTCTCTCCAGACCAGTGCTTCTCAAGCCGGTCCACGTTTCCGCTATCTCCCAGCTCCCTGCCTGGGGGCTCCTGAGGACCATCTTGTGAAACACTGCGGGAGACCAGTCCCATTTGTGAGTTGGAAATGGTGGAGGGGATTATCCTGCGGGAGGTTCTGTCTGCAGACTCGGTGCGCTGTCACAGCCCCCCCAACTGCTGGTTTCCCAGAATCCTCCATTTCAGATCTACTACACTGAATCACTTCATAGGTTTGTACCAGTATGTTTTGTTAAGAAAGCCTTAAGCTCAGCACACTTACACTTAGGTTTGCCAACAAACCTTTTGTTATTTTTTGTGGAAATGCCTTTTTCACTTGCTGCCCTGTTAGACCATGTAAGAAAAAAACATTTTGGTTGTTTTTCTGATCGGCCCTAACCACCTTAGATGTGATACCCGGTGTAGCAAATCGCAAATTTGGTGCCAATTGTAACCCCCCCCCCCTCCCAATACCCCAGTCTACACCTCGCTAGATTTCACCCATACTGAATAGAGGCATATATATACATATAAATATATAAATATGATATATTTTCATGATATTTTTTTAATAAGCTATGTATGCATTTGGGAGCCGTCATGTTTTTCAGTTTTGTTTGCCATGTTTCAAACCCATAAAAGCTGAATGTTTTCCCAGCTAATCCAGAGGGGCGGCCAAATACGGCAGCGTGGGGGTGCAGGCTGGGAACGTGCCCCCGCCATCACACTGTCCCCTGTCGTGGGTAGCGGACACACAAGCGAGCTTTTCACCTGTACGCAGACAGCGGTACTGCACTGTGCCCATTCCTGTGTTTTGGATTGATCTTGTAACGCTTCATGTGGGAAAGCGGTGATAGGAAGACAGGCTTCAAAAAGGAGTTAAACTGTACAAAGTAGAAAGAAAAACATTAAGCAAAAACAAATCTTAATAGAAACGCAAAGTGTACATTTGTAATAAATAAAAAACATGTTAATTGTCTTATATGGCTGTAAGTGTGGGTCCTTTTGTGTTGTGGGTGAATATGATCCTTCCAGCAGACAGCTGCCATAACGACTCGTTGTACTAAAGCCAGTTAATCCAAATACCACCAGTAACTTAACATCCCGGTTCCCCCCCACCCCCCGTTTCCTCTGCTGGGTTTATTTATATGCATGTTGCTCACAGACTATTTCTGAGTAAAATTCCTTCACTGCTCCACCTCCTGCTGTCTGCTTCAGAGAGGATGTGCCGCCTTTTCATTTTCCCGTAATCTGTCTTTTTTTTGTTGACGCCCGTGTCCCCTGGTATTTTATTCATGAACTGGCTAAAAAGAAAAAATGTGATCTGATGTGTCCTGTGTGGGTGACACAGCATCGCACAGGGTAGATGGCAGCTACAGGCTAACAGTGACACAGGGTGCTCAGGAAAACCGGCCCCATCCCAGCACAGGCAGATTTGCTTCCATCTTAGAGTCTGGTTAATGGAAGGGGATTAATCTAACAGCCCAAGCTAGAGACCTCTGGGTTCCATCTATTGATTTCCCAGTATATTTTCGCAGGGCGATTCCACGTTATGCTCTGTCAAAGGCTGGCACCTTCACTCATCATCCAGCAATTTTTGCCACCCCCACAGGGTATTTAGGTTAAACCTTAATTATCTTTTTAATATTTACGAAGGGGTGAGGGTGGGGGTCTCTGCTTAAACCTCCTGAAGGTCAGTTCGGTAACCTAACAAACCGGGTTCTGCTGGTCTTGGAGGGCCCTTTGCAGGGCAGGATGGTGAAAACGCAGCCTCAATGAGTGACAGACCTCGTCGGTGACGCCGTACATTTCGAATCTGCTATGATTATGTCCTTAAAGAAACACTTTTATTGTGCTCTTTCAATTTAAAATACAAGGTATAAAAGGTGTTAAAAACATACCAACAATGAACCCAGTGGGGTCAGGTGGGAATAAAGACTGGACACAGAGCTCCTACTGCTGTAATGTGGCCTGAACACCAGGCTCCGTGTGCGTAGCGCTTGGAGTGTCACAGGTCCCAGGCACCCCCCTTCCCACCACTCCACCGTGTGCTGATGCAGGCAGTGATGATTCGGATTTTCTTTGTACGTCTGTCGCGCGCTCGCAGCAAGGCTGGGCCCTCGCTGGTCTAGAACGAGCAGCATAGAGCTGAACACCGAGAACGACGTCTCTGTCTTTACGGCAACATGGACAAACATTGTAAAGATGTCGCTACGCAGGAAGTAGGTGTCTTCTCGCTGGGGGCTGGCTGCTCTGCTCCCAACGGAACATGATGTCATGGACACACACAGAGTTATACGGGCTGCTGGTAAGCACACGGCTTACTGATGCTCCCATGGGAGTGCAACTTGGGGCTTAAAGCAGTTTGCTCTGTGCAGAGCACAGAGTCCGGGTCCTTCCAGAGGAGAGTGTCAGTCAGACTCCTCGCTGCTGGAGCTGGGCAGCAGGCTGTACTCCCGGCGCTGGCTGGACGTCCCCTTCCTCCTCTTCTGCCCCATCATCTTCAGCCTCCGGCGAATCACCTCTGAGAGGGACAGACACAGATGATAAAGGGGCGAGGACGGAGCTGGCGGCAGCATGCGCCGTGCGGGCAGCCCACCCACCTGCCACACTGTCGTGGTCCTGCTCAGGCCGGTGCCAGTACAGGCTGGGCGGGCGACGCCAGTGTCGGTAGAGACGTGTGTGCAGAACCGCCAGCGTCAACAGCACCAATAGGAAGCCCAGCGCTGCCGCTGCCCAGGCTGCTTCGTCTGTGCGCGGAGTGGGTACCCACTGGCTCTGCCCGCTGCTGGCTGCTGGCAAGGCGGCCTGGACCCCCACGCACTGGGGACTGCTAGGCTGTAGTGGGGCTTCCTTCTGGGTCTTTACCCTGTGCCTTTGGCTCTCCCCCCCTGCCTCCCCACTGAGACCTCTCATTTTGGCTTTACCATTCACGCCTTCCCCTTTATGTCCTCCCCCCGTCTTTAAATCTTGCAGCTCTGCCCCCTCCCTAGCTCCGCCCCTTCCTGCCCCATGCCCATCGTCTGCTGGCGGCTCCTCTGTAGTGCTGCGATTTCCCTTCCTGGTCTCGGGCTCGGCTGCCGTCTCAGGCAGCTGATGGACCTTGACCCCACCCGTGGCGCTCCTCTCCTTTGCCGCTCCCCGGTTGACCAGCTCCCTTCGCCACCTCTTTTCCTTCCACCCCGTCTTCCCTCTTGCAGTTCTGTTCCCCACAGGCAGGGAGAGTGTCTCCAAGCAGCATCGCCTCAGAGCCTTTGAGGAGAGGATGGCCGCGGCCCCAGACTCGGGTAAAGCACATCCGCTGTGGGGTACTGACCTTTGCCCCCCCCCGCCTGACTTACCCGTCGTTTGTCCTCCTGTCCTGAGGCCCGGAGCATTCTGGAGTCTGCTGGCCGCGTCAGAAGCAGGCTGTAGCTCCCTCTAGCCTTGGTCTGGACAGCTGCTTTCGCATTTTGGCCCAGCCAATCACAGGCTTCTGATGCACCTACATGGGACAGCTGCAGTGTACGCCCCCAGGTGACGATGGCGAGTGGCTTCGGGAGAAGCAGGATGGTGACACTCAGTGACTGCTCTTGGTCTGTTTGCTTTCGGACTGCAGTAACTATAAAAATAGCCAAATGAAAAGACTTACTCTCTGTATGCTGAGCTGTGGGAAAGGAGTGATGATGTAATGGGACAAACAGGAACGGGCGAAGAGTGACAGGCGGGAATGCTGGGAAATGGAGACACAGGGATGGTACAGCAGCACAGCGGCTCCATGCTTCAAAAATAAACACAAGGACAGGCTCGTTTTCTGTGGTACCCTTCACACAGGTAATTTCAACTGCATTGGTAACTCAGTAAACATTGTCAAACTAAGCTATGTTCTGGGAGTTTGAACATTTGAAAATACGATGCCGCAAACAAGCTATAATTATCGTAATTTCGTGCAGCTGTGCGCACATGCGCACTCCCTCACCCGCAGGTTGTGCATCCAGCGCTGCGGTGGGCAGTACAGGTAATCCCCACTTTGTGCTCCGACAGGCCGGTGAGCCCCACTACGAGAGAAACTTTTGGTACCGGTACAGAAATATGGCTTCAGTTTTACGTTTATTCCAGACATCGCGGTGCACGGAGCCTCACCTGTTGGGGATGGTTTCGCTGTAAGATATGGGCGAGTCCATGCAAACGGCCAGCGGCGGCTGTGCAACACGCGGGCGGAAAGAAGACGCATCAGCCACCCCGTTCGCTCCCCATGTTTGTAAGTTTTCAGTTCATCACAGACATGCCAAGCGGACAATCTGCGCATGAAATGTCCGCGTCAACTGCTAGCTGAAGGGCTGCCGAGTCGGCTGTACTGATTATTTAGTTTGACTCAGGATTTCAGGGGGTCGCTTCCTACCTGCGGCGTGTAACTGCTGTCAATACTGGGGAGTATCTGTAAGCAGAAAGATCATGTTTTCGCCACATGGTTTAAACACATACAGGGACTGCATCTGTTTTTTTTCCGGAGCACCGCGATCAGCACTAAACCCCAGCTTCTCGGATTTGGGTGTTACCTGGCTGGGCTCCGGCCAGGATGGTCTGGAACATCTAAGCATCGAGTCTGGGATCAGGTCTTTCTCCGCCAGACGCTGACGAAGAGAGGATAAACTAATGCCATCTGCATCAAACATATATTCTGTATCTTACTTTTTAGTTTTTACACAGTATGCCTGTGGAATGTTATCGTCCATACTGTTTATAAAATGTTTATGATCAAGTATCTTGGGTGCACTTGTACTCTGGATGATTAACTGGAGTATGAGGAAGCCCGTGCGGCGGCCCGATTATTCACTGCGGGACTCACCTTCACATCGTCGCAGTGCTGCCGCATGGTCCCCCCGGGGCGGCAAAGGGACGGAGTCAGGCAGAGCAGCAGGGCGCGCCACGCGGCCATGATCATCTCCTCCAAGCGACTCGGCTACTAACATGTGTGTTTTCCCGTGGACAGGTCAGCTTCATGATACGCGCTAAAGAAACTGACGCCGTCCCGGGGGCTCCAAACCACAGTTAAGTGAAAAAGCCTTAGCGTAAGAATCTTGTCGTCTCGCAGAGAAACAGATTTACAGAGTCCAGCAAAAAAAAAATGTATAAAGTATTAAAATGCGAAGTTCTGAAATGTGCCTTTGCAATGCGCAAGAAAATGTATGTTTTTCTCCTTTTCGCCCCCCTGTTACTTTACGCTTCAAGCGAAGTTTTCATTTCTCAAATGGCGCACACCATTTACTGACAGCCGTTTAACAAATCCCAGCACAGAACTGGTGTCCCTGCAAATCCTCCCATGCCGTGCGCCAATACTTTAGAAAAGCTGATCGCCCCTTTCCCACTTGTCCGACGTGGGCAGGACGCTGTTGAGTCCAAACACTGTCAGTGTCGTACACGTACGCCGAGTGTGACGCTGACGGCGGCCCATACGGGTCAAATCACTTAGGATAACGAGATTTTTACCTGCGCGTTTTACTGCCATATAACTAGATTAGTTGTCCTCGACTCTCTCTGTTGTTGAAGTTTAACTCTCAAATGCCACATCATCATGATTATGATTTTAGGCCGGACCTGACGTTCATCGGCAGTACCTGTCGAAGTCAATGTGGCGCCTTAGGCCAGCGTCACCGCCGACGCCCACCGTCCGGGACAAAATGAAATTGCTTTGCTAAGTCGGCGCCCCCTCAGAAGATGGTGTCCTATAGCCTAATGGGTTGACTGGCACTATTCATTGAGCAAACGCCGGCGATCTGTTACCGAAATGTCACAAGATTGTCGAAATGTCATGCGTGATAAACGGTAAAATGATACTGGTTTTGCAAAACTGAAAAAACGAAACGACTAACCTGCTTCAACCTGAGGTATCTTGAGTAGAGGGTAAATGTTTCGCAGCTCATCAATACTCGGTCCCTTTTGCAAAATACTCAGGTCATCGAAACCTTTAATACTAAATACAGTTTTCCTTTAAATAATATGGTGTATTTAGTACATACATGGTGACCAGGCTTTGCTTCAGGTGAGCATCATACGTCAGCTGAGATGCAATTATGTATTAACGCTATATGACCACGTGATGGCGCCAAAGCGTTTGAGAGAACCACGGAGTGGTACTAGATACACTTCAGAGAAGCAGTTTTATGGCCTCTAATGCAGATCAGTCACAATACAGTCCATAAAGCTCAAGGGATTTCTGAGTTCATAGGTAAGACTGGAGGTGCTGTCAGAGATGTTCAGATTTTAGCAAGCAGTCATTTTGTATGCTTGTGTTTGTCCTGCATTAGCAATGTTTAAAGAATGCTGTCTGCTGCCTCTGAGTCCTTATGTGAAGGCAACTGTATAACCAAACACCCAGTGCAACACACACACCTGCCTCTCCCACAATCATCAATTGCCACATCCAGTCTATAGTCTGGTAGCGGCCAACTGGTACCTGTACTGGTGGGAATGAGTTTACGTGAAAAGAGTTTTGGGCGATAGTTTGCGTCTACTGGAGAAAGAACGGGCTACGGAAGGGAGGGTCCAATCTGCTGGCTATCTAAAGGAAGAAGTGACTGATATCATGAAATGTGTAGGTCAGAGGTAGCCAATCTTATCCGCAAAGGGCTGGTGTGTATGTGGGTTTTCGCTGCAACTTCCTAATTAGATTACTAATTAGTGGACTGATTGGTTGAAGAGTCCTCACACCTGGAGTTGAATAGATGACCTACAGGTTATCCCAAAAACCTGCATACACACTGGCTCTTTGCTGAACAGACTGGCTATCCCTGGTGTAGGTGCTTTAGACACAGGAAAGTTTTTTTTTTTTTTTTTTTTACTAAAATTATTACAGTGGATATTTTGTCTGGTATCCCTCCTCCATAACAATTACAAACAAAATATTACTTTTCTTTCTAGAGTTTCTCTTTCATATTTTGTACATTTCTCAGTTTTATACTTTATATTTTGTAACCTTTCTGACAGTGACAGATTTCACAATCTATACATTTCAATACAAGGTACATATAGACTTTTGTGGTAATGTAAAAGCAGAGGTTGGGAGGGGGAGATACTGATACACGCTGTACTAAACTCTACCCCCAACCCAAACGCACACATGCGTCCCCATTGGCCAAGACAGGCTGGAAAGGTTAAGTCACTCTGAACCACTTGGACTGCATGCTGACTCCATGCGCTTGGGGTGGGGGTGGGGGGGGCACCGGCTGCAGTGTGGCACAGTGTTTAACAAGTGGGTGTAGAGGATGGAAGTTTAACACACAGCTCACCCCTCCCAAACCTGGGGCTTTGAGTCATTAGGACAAGAGATGACAGCTGGGGGGGGATGTTATGAATAACATCCCACAGACTGCTTCCCTTGGGCAATTAGCAGGAAGTGTGGTTTGCATTTTGATTGGTTGTACTTTTTAAAAGGGTTTTACACACACATGCATATATATGTGTGTGTGTTCACACTGGCTGCACTCCTGGTCCTGCGAGGTGGACAGTGGTCTTTAGAATGTGTCTCCCAGGCGAGCGAGCACGCGCGTGTGTGTGTGTGTGTGTGTGTGTGTGTGTGTGTAACCTGACAGCCCTTCCTTTCCAAAGCTCTACTTTAAAAACCTCAGTGTCATACCCAGTTTTTGAATAATGGCACCTACATCACACCCCCCCTTAAATTTGAACATGGACACGGAGGCGGAGAACCTGAATGACTGCTTTGCCGGAAGGGGAGGACCGGCTGCGCTGAAGGCAAGAAGAACAGCCCATGCCGGCAGTGGCACTGGGCAAAGATGGAGAGGAGCAGTACATGAGTCGGTGACAGGCTTGTGGCCGCAGTTGGCCACCGATACTCGCTACCCCCGCAAATCCCTCGCAGTGATGTCAAGTTTGTCCATGTTCACTACATGGTTCATTCATGTTTTTTCGTTCTCATACATTAGTAATATACAATATAAACATTTTACACCTTTATGTAAGGATTCATCCAGACTACAAGCCACCATCTACTGAAGTAAGTCATTCTAATACATTTCTGTTCTCCCTTAGTAAAGCAGGTGGGAGTACACTCTCATGGCTGGGCTCGCAGCTGGGTGACATGCTGCCCGTTCTTACTGACTGGCTTCAGACTGCAGTCACTGTCTGTTTTTGACCATCAGCTTCATGACTTTGGCATCTTGGCGTTTAGGCTGAACCAGAGCTCAAGACATTGAACTAGAGCAGATATCAGCTGTGCTCACTCCACGGAAACAAGCCCCTAGACCTTCTACATTTCCCTACACATACAGGGTTAGATGACGAAGTTTGTCAGCAGGGGTTTGTGTGGATGGTGTTTGTGTAATCTAGATTTTCTGTCCAACAGAGATCATGCGTGTTCATGTGTTTCAACTGCTGAAATCGATTAGGGGATTCTAGCATGTGGCAGGACTGACTGTCACAGAGTGGAAGTCAACCAATAGTCGAGGAAGATGAATTATTGTTCTAGGAGGTGCAGAGTTATCTAATGTCCTGATAATTTATACTGTCCAGACATTATATCCTGATGTATGGTATTTTCATAAGCAACACTATTCCATTTTGATACCTTGGCTATAGAATTTGCTGGGGGGAGGGGTCTGGTTAAATTTGTCCTCACAGGGATCAATGGGGTATCAGCTGTTATTAGTAGTGCCCAATCCTAGACTAACAACTTTAAATCTATTCATGATAAACCATTACCGATTTACTTCACTGTTTGTATTTGTGCTGGTCGCAGTACATCTGCCCTCTGTTGGGGGTGATCCACAAAGTAGGATTTCTTAGCTGGATTAACTTAAAATAGAAGTCATGATTGTCCAATAAAAGTTCAGGTAAGGAGCTTTCCTATTGGACAATTATGACTTCCATCTTAAGTTAACCCACCTGAGATCTTAATTTGTGGAACATCCGTCTGGTCTGGCAGAATATCGCGGCGTTGACCGTGCTCCCCCCACACACAATGTCATGGTACCAGCCTGCCCCTGCTTTCAGCTCAGAGTGAGTTATAGCTCAGCAGAGTCCACTGCGACTTTTAGGGAACGCCGCCTCAGGTAAAACTTTAACCAGCGTCACCCTCAGACCGGGGCTCTGTTTCCATTCTCTGTTACTTCTGAATGGCTGCTCTTCCTGTGTTTCACACTTACACTCTGCTTGCTTCTCTCAATGCTGTTTGAATAGCTTTATATTTGTACAGTCTCTCTGCAGTTAGAGCCTGTTTGTATAGCTCTTGCCCCTTGTGCCATCATGTCATTGTTAGCGCTGCTGAGCAGCATCTGCATCCATGCTGGCGACTGTATGCTTGTACTACCTGCCTTGCTTATGTCAGTCAGGACAAAAGGGTGTCTGCTAAATAAACAAATGTGAAATGACATCCTGGCTTCTGGGTGAACCTCGCTTCATAATGTAGTTAGGGTGGAGGTGGGCTTCTGCCTGTTGCCATGGAGTCCCATGCACAGACAGCACATGGACTGCCCTGCTTTACCTGACCATGTGAAATGAATAGACAATCTGTGTCCTTCCTTCGCTGTTTAGTATCACTACTCATCACATCCTCCATCCCATAATTTATTGTCCGCTGCCTTTATACTTCATGGTTTCTGGCCTCAGTATATCGGGTTTGCTTGCAGTTCAGCTGGCTGGCGCTTCCATATTCATGTTGTGGTGTTTCTGTGTGTGTGGGTGTGTGTGTCCCAATGCTTTGGATATGTTTAACCCAATGAAGGCACGATACATAAAGATGGCTGCACTGCCCTGCCCCTTCCTGGGGGGCTGCTGTATTAACAGTGTTTGTTTATACAGCATGTGGTAATCAGCACATGCGGGCCCCTGTTAAGGAGCAGTAGCGCCTTTGTGGTGTTTGATGTACAGAGAGGCTGAGGCCCTCGGTGTTTGGACACTCGCCCCGTGGCCCGTCTGCTGTCCGAGGAGGAGCACGGCACCTTTCTCTGGCTTCGTTCTGGCTGTCGCCTCGCCGGGCTTCCCGCTGGAGGACAACATGGCGTTTCTCCAGGCAGACGGGTGGTCGGCCAGGTAGCTTTGTCCCGCAGTGGGCGAGGCCCAGACGGCCTGAAGCGGCATATGCTCCCCCACCCCCCGATGCTCACACCTGGACTTCACCAGCATTCATGTCAGCTCATGCGGCTCCCACTGCCTCAGCCAGGATCGGTCCCGTGTCTCTTGGGGGGAGTGTGCCTTGATGGGCAGAGCCCTGTTGGGGGGGGGGAGGGGGGTGGTGTTCTTGTGAGCCGTGTGACCTGAGCGAGACGCCTCGTCAGACAGACAGGTCTGTTTGAACAAGGGAAGAGCAAAGAAAGAAACAGCAGGGATTGGGGGGGCAGTCTGGCCCATGTCTGCCTCCTGCCCCATCCCCTGCACTCCCCCTTATGTGTAGGACAGATGTGACCCGTTAGAAATTTGTGAGGCGATGCTGGTGCTGCGGTTCATACCCGCCTCGCCACGCGCTGCCCCCCCTGGCGCCATTCTCCTGGTCGCCTGCGGGCTGTTCCTTGCCCCCACACCGGGACCCACCCGGGGAAGGGCCCCCAGGGAGCCGGCGGAGGCGTGGCTCCAGGGAGAGGCAGCTCCGCCATGACCATGGTGCTGCTGGTGGTGGCCACCGCCCACCCAGGGATGGCCATGGCTGCCTGCTTGCTGGTGAGCAGCCCAACCGGCAGGGGCCCCGGGATAGCTGTGACTTAGGGCTTCGGGCGACAGGCCGGACAGCGCCATGCTGCCAAAGCCCAGCCGCATGCTCTCTGAGTCGAAGGCCTCCACCTCACGTGCCTGCCGCTCCAGCAGCCTACGGATGCGCTCGGAGCGCTCAGTCTGCAGCCGCTGCATCTCCTCCTCGATCTGCCAGTGGGGGTCGGAGGTCAGCATGTGGATTCACAAACAGCCCTGACACCTTTACCCACAGTCCTCTCATACGCGCCCTGCTAATCTGAGCCTCACCGCTTAGTTACGGCAGGAGCCACCACCCCAAAAGCTGCCCCCCCCGGCCGCCTGACCGCCTCTTACTGCACCTTCTGCTCCAGCAGTGCCCGGCGCAGTGACACCCTCTGCTCCAGCTCATCCTTCTCGCGCTCGTGCTGCGCGTCCGTCTGCATCTTGATCTTGCTCTGGTAGGCGTTCAGCAGCTCCAGCTCCTGCTGCAGTTGCATCCTTAGCACCTGACACTCTGCCTCCTGCGCCTCGTCCAATCGCAGCTGGCAAAAAGAGAAAGAGGAATAAACCGTTAACAGCAAGTGGGGGCCAAGAATCTCTGTCATGTGGTCTTCCCATAGATCTGTGCTCCCCCCCTCCCCCGATAACTTACGGCCTGCGTGGACAGCATCTCGTTGATGGAGTGGTCATACTGCTCGGCCAGGATGGCCAGCTTGCGCGTCTGCTCCTCCTTCAGCCGCTTGAGGACGGCCTTGTGCTCCGACTTGGGCGTGTTGTCCAGCAGGTGGTTTCTCAAAGCTTTATATTGCCGCGTCTGAATCTTGCACGTGTCCTGGAATTGCTTCTTAATCTGCAGCTCCTTGGACTGATGGCACAAGACAGGAAAGAGTTGGAGAGACGTGTCATAAGTGCTTCACTGGCCCCCCGCTGGCACCCCGTCAACCCCGCAAAGCGCCGCCACTCACCTTCAGGCTCTTGGGCTGCTGCCGCACCTCCATGGCATGCTTCCTGCGCAGCTCACGCTCCCTCCGTTTGTTGTACTCCATCTGGTTGGTGAGCTCGCTCTGGTGCTGCGTACGGATCAGCTCGGCCCGCGTCCGCTGCACCACCGCCAACTGCCGGAACTCTAGCTCCTGTGTGGACTCGTGGTGCCGCAGTAGCGTGGCGTGCTCCAGGTCCTTCTGCGTCTGCCGCTTGTTCAGCTCCTGCCGATAGCATGGGGGGTAGGGTCAGTAGTTGGGCGGGCTGATGGGACGGAGCAAGCGGAACAGAGCCCCGCCAAGTCCACCTCACGCAGCAGGTCCTGCTCAGCGTTGTGCCGGGCAAACAGCACACGTCTCTTGAAGCGCCGGCTCTCCAGCTCCAGGAACTGACGCTGCCGCCTCTGCAGGTTGGCCTCCTCCTCAGCCTGGAAGTGCTGGATGTTCTCCTTCTGCCTGATGAGCCACTCCTGCTTCTCCTTCTTGGGTGTCGACTGGTTCTCGTGAAGCTCCTAGGGTTGAGATGCAGCGACACATCAGATCCTAGCGTGATGCTGGGATGATGGAGACATTATACAAAGCTTTTTAAATACATTAACAAACACGTGTGCAAAGGTTGGGAACAAAGTGTGTGTATGTGTATGTGATAAATTCTTCTGCCATTTATTTGTCAAGTATAAAAAACATACCGGGGGCCAGTGAGTAGCTCAGTGGGCGGAGCCTCGGTGCCTGTGACTAGAAGGTCACCTGTTCCAGCCCAGCATCAGCAGAATAATCACAGGGCAGGTGCTTGAGCAAGGCCCTTAACACACGCAGTCAGGGTGTGTGTGTGTGTGTGTTAACTATATTGCCAAAAGTATTGGGACACCTGCCTTTACACACGTATGAACTTTAATGACATTCTTAATATATAGGCTTTAATATGCAGCTATATATAGTTTCAGCTTACAGCTACAGCTCTTCTGGGAAGGCTGTTAGGAGTGTGTTTTGGGGAATTTTTGACCATTGTCCCAGAAGAGCATTTGTGAGGTCAGGCACTGATGTTGGACAATTAGGCCTCGTCTCCGTCGTACTTCATCCCAAAGGTGTTCTTTCAGGTTGAGGTCTGTGCAGGCCAGTCAGGTTCCTCCACACCAGACTCGCTCATCCATGTCCTTATGGACCTTGCTTTGTGCACTGATGCAGTCATGTTGGAACAGGAAGGGAACATCCCCAAAATGGCTTTGAATGCTGCAACATTAAGAGTTCCTTTCACTGGAACTAAGAGGCCAAGTCCAACCCCTGAAAAACAACCCCACACCACTGCATCTGACACTTTGCATTGCACTTGGTGATGTAAGGCTTGGATGCAGCTGCTCGGCCATGGAAACCCATTCCACAAAGTTCTCTACACACTGTTCTTCAGCTAATCTGAAGGCCACACGAAGTTTGAAGGTCTGTAGCTATTGACTCTGCAGACAGTTGGCGACTTCTGCACACTGTGCGCCTCAGCATGCGTTGTCCCCGCTCTGTGATTTTACATGGCCTACGACTTTGTGGCCGAGTTGCTGTTGTTCCCAATTGTTTTCACTTTGATATAATACCACTAACAGCTGACCATGGAATTTTTAGTAGCGAGGAAATTTCACGAATGGCCTTGCACAGGTGGCTACTTCTCTCTCTATAGAGATGGAAGCGATTGGAACACCTGAACCCAATGATTTGGATGGGTGCTCCAGTACTTTTGGCAATATAGTGTATGTGTACAATAAATCCTTTATTTGCCATTTATTTGTCAAGAAAAAAAAAAAAAAACATATAACCATATACACAGGGTCTACACAGTGTTGGTGAGTGGCTCAGTGGGCTAAGCCTCTGTGCCTGTGATCTGAAGGTTAGTGGTTCAAGCCCAGCTTTGGCAGAATAGTCATGGGACAGGTACCCAGCAAGAGTATTAACCTCAATGCACAGAGACAGGTGCTACATGTGTGTGAATCCTTTATTTGCCGTTTTAAAAAATAAAAAAAAAAAGGGGGGGTGGGTGGCTGAGCCTCTGTGGCTGTGATTAGGTCAGTGGCCGAGGCCTGCCCTCCGCAGAATAGTTACAGGGCAGGCCCTCAAGCACACTGCCTGATCCTGCAGTATGATTGCTCACTCGCTCGCTCGCACACACACTCTCTCTCTCTCTCTCTCACACACACACACACACACACACACAACAGTGTCAGTCAATGTGCTTGAGGGCCTGCCCTGTAACTATTCTGCAGAGGGCAGGCTTGAACCACCAACCTTCTGATCACAAGCACAGAGGCTTAGCCCACTGGGCCACTCACCACCCCTGTGTGTGCCCTCTATATCGTGTATATGTTTTTTTTTTTTTCCCCTTTGACAAAAAAAAAAAAAGTGTGTGTGTGTGTGTCACAGCCACTTAGCACACTCAGCCACTCACGGCCTCTGCGTATACTGTGTGTGTAGTCATATGCATGCACCTGCCTAATGCACAAAGACATTGGCATACTAACACACATGCGGAATGCGTTTCTCTCGCTGTGTAACCACAGTGTGTGTGTTTTTTTCCCCGCTGTCTGTGTTACCATGTTACCTCTTTGAGCTGCTCCTTGCGCAGCTTGTACTCTCGTTTCTGTAGCTCCTGGAAGCTGCTAAGCTCCTTTTTCTGCTGGCTCTGGATGTGCTGCTGGAACTTTCTCTCGTCATTAGTGACCGTCTTAGCCTGGGGGGGGGGGGGGGGGGTCGT
>JAABNX020000042.1:19810372-19836118 GCA_015163995.2 Mormyrus lacerda
AGAAGGGGGGGGGGGTGGCTTTGTTGAAGAAGAACAGAAAATGAGCAGAAGATAGGAGAGCTGACAGAATGGGCTCCGGTGCTGCTGCAGAGACGGAAAGAGGAAGAGATTGGGACAGAGAGAAAGAAAGAATGAAAAGGAGAGGGAGGTGATGGCGTGTGGTGGAGGGGAGGCAGGGAGTGGCGGCAGCAGGCGTTTATGGGTAACAGATGTGGCTCTCAGAGGTTCTGGCAGGGCTATGCACGCCTGGGTTCTACAGAGGCTGGGTGGCACCAGGGTGAGGGTGAGGTCAGCGCACCACAGCACACATGCAGCAAAGGCTTTCCGGGCTTTTGGGGCGAAGGGAAAGGGCCGGGTCAGCACACACACGTAACACACTCACCATACACACCCAGGGGCGGCCAATAACACTCACATGTGGCCGGGCCTAACAAGGCAGCCCCGATACAGCAGAGGAGAGTCGACGCCGAGCGAGGAGGACATCAAGAACTCCGGTGTAATAAACCAGCAGGATGTCGGGATCTTGGTCTTAATGAACCCGTTGGACATCAGGTTCTGGAGTCGAAGTGGTCACATTTCCAGGGCTGGGTGGCACGTGCTGCAAGAAGAGACAGATTTGGGCTTAGCTGCCTGATCAAAGCTGCTTTCAGCTCTCAGATTAACTGCCAAATCATTTTGTAATGCCATGAATTTTACTTTTAACTTCGGCAGCAACAAAACTGAATGCATATTTTTGTGTAATAGCTTAAAAGAAATTTTTTTAAAGATTTTTAATTATTTGGAAAATTTTCCTGCTCACTGTAAAATCATTACAATGAGATATTTTAGCTGCATAAAGTAATGATGTACATTGGCAACTAGTAGTTTCAATATCGATATTATTTTACTAGGCTAGATATTTATAATCTACCCAGGATACAATCAGTCCTGAGTATGACTTTAAGCTGCAAGCAGTCCTCCAACTTGCAGGGGAAAATTTGGGGTCTGGTGGTGGGATTGGAACTCCAGCCACCTTAAAAACTTCACACAGCTCTGAAACGGCAGACGGGTCTCTTGTCTGCTCTTCGTGGGAGTAGCTCTGCTGTAGCTGCCCACGGGAAGGCTGCACGCACCGTGAACTGGATGGGGGAAAGCTTTCGGGAGCCTCATCCCCACAAGAGTCGAAAACGCGAATGGGGTGAGGTCTGTTGCGGATCGGAGCTGGTGTGGTGCTGAGACGTCGCCTGCTGCACGGCGGCACTTGGGTCTGAGGTGGGCCGTCCACTTCGCTCGGCGGTTGATGGGTGCCCACCAGGTGACACTCCTCTAGTCATGGGTGACATCAGCGTGACCACTGGCACTGACTAGGCTGGTTATGGGTATTGTGTCGGTCCCCATGGGTCTGGCAACCATGATAAATGTTTGCAAAAGGTCAAGGCCTGCAGGTCGTTGGATCCTGGTTCCAGGGCCCTGAGCTGCATCACTGGATTTGGTACTCCAATACTGGTGGTGACAAAGGAGATCGATCACATCCTCATAAGCAGATGCTGAAGGCTCATACAGAACAGCAGGCTCTACAGAAGCACCCGGTTTGTGAATTCTGACCACACTGACAGGTTCACCTACCTCGGCAGCAACATTCATGTCTCTGGTGACTTTCATTGACTTTTTTTTATGAAGTCAGTAGACGGATTGGGAGAGCATGGAGGGTCATGAGGTCGCTGGAAAATGGGTGTGTGGCACTGCCAATATCTTTGTAAGAGAACAAAGGTCCAAGTTTTTTGAGTCCTGGTGCTCCATGTCTTGCTGTATGGCTGTGAGACATGGACATTATCGAGACAAAGAAGGGACTCGTTCAGTACTGTGACACTTGTGTGACCCTTGGGTACCGCTGAGTTGACTTACTAAACTGAGTCAAATAAGCAGGTGCTCAGGGAGCCCCGAATGAGGCACATTACCTGCATTGTGAGGGTTCATCAGTTACAACACTAAAGCCAAGTGATGTAATTCCCTGGGGGAATCCTCATTGCTGAGGACCCAAGCGGCTGGACCAGGCCAAGGGGACGCCCACGTAACACCTGGCTGCAGCAGACAGAGGGCTATTTCAGGAGGGTGGGACTGGACCATGTGTCTGGTGGAGGGGTTGTTATCTGGGATCCCGAGGTGTTTCGTCATGTAGTGGGTGCGGCAATGAGTTGTACCAGTGCATGCTCCGCTATCTGACTTGATCTGATATTCACAAAAACAAAAGTTTAACAGTGATTCCTTAACCGTTACGCTACCTGGTGTCTGAAGTAAGCAGCCAGTATTCTTTCAGTCACACAGACTTAGCTCTGGGGCCTCCCGTAATCTTGGGCCATTTCACTAAACCCAACCAGCTTCAGGGTTGTCAAAACCAGACTCAGCACTGGACATGCACTTTCTGTACAAGCCTGTCAGTCAAATTACACACAGTGTGACTTGATGTGTAGCAGCTAAAACTGCCGACGGTGTTAAATAAATAAGGGCCAAAGCAGAACTGAAGTCTAAACATGCTTTTCTGTACTGGACTGGTTTTCCATCACATTCAGAGACTATAAAACATCTAAACTATTTCATACCCTAACAATGTCCACACAATTGGCAGTCAGCAGAAATGTAAGTAGAGACAGACAGCAATCGTACTGTTGACACAACATTTCTCTCCCCTGCATTTATTCTAACCTCACAGCCTTTTCTTGGATTACGCCAACCAGCCGTGCCATATTGCCTTCACCTCAGTCCGTATCTCGCCCTTAGCGCTGCCCAATGTTTTACCACCCCACCAGGCCCCTCCCACTGCTCGGTCTTGTGTTTCCACATCCTCTCTCCGCTAGCCCCTTTCTCTCCCTCTTAGCCTGCTTCTGACTTCCTGGTTCCTGGGCTTCCGGCCAAGGCGAGTGTCCCAGGAGGAGTCACTGAGGAGGGGCAAAGAGGGGGAGAGAAGGGGCAGGGAGACCAGGCAGTGAACACCACAGCTGCAGCTCTCTTCCCCTCTCAGGGATCTGACCTGGCACCCACCCCAGCTCTGCCATTAATCAGGGGGAAAAAAAGAGGCTGCTTCAGTGCATGTGTGTGAGAGAGTGTATGGATGCACGTCTGCTGATACGGCGCACGGGGAGCAACGGAGAGCAGTGTGCAGGCTCGAGGCGCCAACAGAGGCTGGCCGTGAGAGTGCAGCAGGATGACGTGGGAGTCGCTCAGTGAGTGAGGAGATCAGGTAAGGTGGGGGTAGGTGGGCTGGCCGCGGACCAGTCCGAGGGGTCCGACTCACAAGCTGGCCAAAGGCAATGCTATGGGACTTATCCAGAGGTTTTTTTTATCCCAGCGGAACAGGTGTGCGTCTGAGCACATTCAAACAACAGCAGCGGCGTATCTGGGAGAGTCATTAAGAAATACATTTAAAAATACATGCACACTATAGCCATTACAGCACAGGGACACTTCCCAAAAGGAAAGCAGGTCACACAAAGTGCACAAGCTGAGCCCATATACACACACACACACACACACACACGGTCCTTCAGTTAAGCCAATGCCTCGTTCTGCCCCCACCCGCTCCTCCCCTCCCTTAATTATCCAGGTGGGAGTAAAATCTTGAAAATGCAACCACATCCACCCTGCAACAACCCCCCACCCCCAAACAAAGCCCCCGTCAGGCCTCACTCCCAGAATGCCGATGTGCTGACATCACTGTGCTCAGAGCTGGCAGCCCTGCCGCTCTCTCTCTCCCTGTTTCCTGCTCTCATGATGTCACACGCCATATGGTTTTTAGTGAGAAACGAGGCGGAAGGGGGGGGGGCGTGTGGAAGACACTCTTCCCATGTGTGCCATGTGAGATAGAGATGGACACAGTCAAAAAAATCATTAATAAAATTTACAGGCCTCATCACCATCCATACATTTTTTTGCTTTTCTTTTTTTTTTTAAACAAACTTGCTCATTTCTAACGGTAACTTGCAAAAGTGATACTGTGAGTAATATACGATAACACTCAGAAATGTGGGTGGGGGGTTACTTCGTCATTTCTGTCATTGCCCTTTCGTTTACCCTCCCGCAGCATGAATATACAACAGAAGTGCCACTCTCTAAAATCTGAACCACCAACTTTCTGATATCAACCATGACCTGCCCACACACTGACTGCTCTTACAAAAACAAGCTGCCTGGGATGGTGAAACTGCATTGTACTGCCTTTGGGTTTATGGTTTACCATCTGACCCATCCACACCCTGAAACCAGAAAGCAGGTGGTTGATTTGAATTCAAAGTGAATTTGATTCAGCTGAAATTAACCCTTACCAGATTCCATTCGCGTTTCACCCTCAAAACCACATCAGATTAAAACAGGCACGACATACAGGACAGGATCCCCATGAATGGACAGAGAGCACTGCTGCATTTCTGGCCTGATACCATACAAATAGAAACCCTCTACATGCCACAGAAATATGACCCAGTACCAGCCCAAATAAAGACACATTTCCCTGCAATCAATCAACAAGGATTCTCGGTCGGTTCTCCTCCCATTTCAATGGTCCACAGACCATAACGTCTAATAGCTCAGTGTAGCAGAAAGCAGGGGAACTGCACCAAAATGAAAACAAAAAAGCTTGTTCCCCTGCCTCAAAAAGCAGCTGGTTAGACTGGGTTAAAGAGAGACGAGTATACACCAGTGTTTGCCCTCGCGCTGCTGTGAACATGTGGCCCAAATGTAGACCTTGCGTCAGATTTCAATGGGAAGAGAATAAGAAAGTGGGAGAGAGAGATGGAGTGGGGTCGAGTGCAATCAGGCTGAGTGTAGGGTAGCGTGGGGCTCATTAGGGCCCGGGAGACCTATGGTGGGATGTGGACCAGGGCTCCAGGTCCTGCTCTGCTCTGTCTTGATTTCAGGCTTGCTGCCAGGCGATAATGGAGCGGTAACAAGTTGATTGGAATGTTATTAGTCACATGGAGCACTAATTAAAATGAGACGCGCTGAGGTCCAGATGCCCCTCTTTGACCCTCACCCACTCTCTCACCCCTACTGACCTCGCCCCCCCCCTTCACAAACACCCTCTCTCTTATACTACAGTACAACTGCAGCCAAACAACATACACCCAGTCAATCTCTGGAAGCTGGGCCCAAGCCAAGCACCCAGTGCACTCACATGCACATGCTCACACAGACCAGCCTACCGGGGGGCCTTGTCTCCCGCTCTGAGGGAAGCCCCACCAGGCCTCCTACTTCGGGGTCCAGCTCAACCCCATGCCCGTTAATTCAATCACCGCCAAACGCGACCTGCCAGAGCTCCGCTGCTGCTGTCAGTTCATTAAGAGTTCACCATCTCCCTCCATACAAATACGTTAGAGGGTGTTATGACAAGTGTAAGTTAAAGTTCCTTGGACGCCCCAAGAAAGACTTACAAATCTTAATATATTGCTTAACCAAAGAGGATAACCTTGAGGTATTTATGAATTTAACCGATATCTGGCTGGGACAGAAGAGCACATAAATAGTTTTGCTAATCGACGCATATTTCACCTCATCTCAGGTGATTTTTGTTAAAGTAAACTTTTAAGGCGATTTAAACACTCATCATATTTCTTCACGACAATTCGGATGAAGAGCGACAGCACTTCACATCTAAGGAGCTAGTTAGTCCGTTACTTGCCTGGGCTGACTCCGCACCACACTCACTGGCAGCTTTCCCGCGCTCATTCCGAAACCGAGCAGAAGCTCGAGATTCTCACGCGGCCTCGGAGTCAAGCAAAAAGCGCGAGCGGTGCACTTTCAGCGGAGCCGCGAGGACGCCAGGGCTCGCCTCTCTGCACCACGTGCGCAGGAAGACTCCACGCATTTCCTCATTCCTGCTGCTAACTCTTTGGAGCATTTTAAGTACCCCCTCTCACCGTGACGAGACGCTTACCCATCGCACCGGTCATCCAGAACCTCTCCTCGCCTGGGCCGCGTGTGCAGATCGCAATGTGGGAAAGCAGAAGCGAAAAACATCCGTCCGTCAAACAACCGCGCATAAAAACTTGAGGGCTGTGATAGCCAGTCCGGGGGAAAGGATGCTGATGGAAAAGGTGTCATTTGGCATAAGCCTCTCGGTTTGTAATTCTACCTGTCTGTCTGAAAAAGTCGTAGTCAGTTTTGAGCTCCTGTCGTCACGGTCTGCCTTAGTGAAGGTCGAATCCAACTAGAGCCAGTCAGATTTCTTTGTTTATGATCGCCATAAATCAACATATACCGGAGTTATACTATAAACCAATCATTTGTTTATGTATATAAATGTCCATATGACATTACATTTTAAATAAACGTTGATTCTGATTTCAGTACAGCTAAATGCACAATCAGTAGAGAACAAATAAGAAACACACAAACATATATATGCAACCATTTTAAATAGTCTGTAGAAAGGCAGTTTGGAACAAACAATCTTCCGGTCACACTTAAAACCTCCTTTACTCCACCATAGAGACATGGCTGCTCCAAGTGTCTAAATGGCTTGGACTTTCATTGTGACTCAGAAATGGTATGAAAGCTTCCAAGCCTGGTTTTTTGAGGGCTGCCAGGACTCTGGAATTGTACGCTACACTGGAAACACACTGCAGAGTCCAACTTGTCTGCAGCGACTCACATAGTCACACAAACTCCTGACTCATATTGTGCAAATGGTATTTTCTCTATGACATTCTGCTATGGATTAGAGTCAAATTAAAATTAAAGCTGAAAAAACACAAATTCCATATAAGTATATCAGCTATGAAGTTAAGTGTTCTAGCTTAGTGGGGTTGCCTTCGATAACCGATTTAAACGCTTGGTGTCGCTGTCGTCGTGTTCAACAAGACGAGCCGTCCAATTTTATCCAAACAAAAATCAAAAGAGGTGCCTAACTTAGGCTCTCATTGCACGTGAGGAAAACAATTTGTGTGTGGGAGGGAGAGAGTACTCTAAGGGGGAGTAGAAAGGAGAAAATGCGCAAGTACAACCAGCAACGTGAAGAGAATTTTACAAGAAAGAGAAAAGGCAGCAAAGGGGAATCCTAAGGAGGAACAACCAAACACGGCCAATACACCAGACATGAATCCGAGGTGGGTTCGCGAATTTGGGAAGCATATGAGATGTCGTAAGTGAATATTTCCACAGCGTCCGTGTGCACTTGGAACGGGTCGCGGGGCTGCTATTGAACATGCGCTGTGATAGCCCATAATAATTTATTTATTTTTGGGACTATTGGGTATGTCATCTGGCTCGTTTACACGGGATTTTAGCGCCTTGGGAAGCAGTCTCCTAACCCTTCTTGATACCATAGCAGAAACCTCCTACTTCACACTTGCACTGAGGGACAACTTAGATTCATTTCTTTTCAGTTAAAACATTTTTGTACTTTGACGTTGTACGCAGAATTAAGAATCAATGTGAAATTCAAAACTAGAGAGACAGAAACATAATTTAGAGCATGCGGTTGTTTTTGCTGCTAATGCAGTAATGTTGTTATTCCATTATCCTTTTTTCAGATTGTCCGTTTTTGATAAATATAAGCATATTTATTTCGTATGAAAAACAGAGAGGCTTGATAAAAAGGGTATTTAGAGCACTTTTTAAAGAGTTTAGGGTATACCTTGTCCTTTTTGAACTCTCTTTTAGGAAATTAAGATGTTTGCCATGAATTTAATGATGAGAAAACTGGAACCAGCAGCTGGCCTTTCCATCATCTGGCATAAACGGTTGACAGGACACGTGCCTATAGGATAAACTATGTTTAGAATAATTAAAGCGAGCATGGATTTCATTAATTCTAAATTCAGTGAACCTCTCAATAGGTACTATGTTAAAATATCACAACGAACAGCAGAAATACATTTTATCAGCGAAGGTGTCAATTTTGAATTATAGCAGAAGGAAAAACAATTCCTTCCAGAAGTCCTGCCATAATGAAAATGCCTGAATGAGACAGATTTTATGTCGTTTCCGCCTCTCATACAAACCCTCGTGAACTCTACAATAAAATGTTAAACAAAAGAAGAGAAACTAAATTGATCAATGGATAATGTTTCAAGCAACTTACGACTAAGCCACATCTTAAACTTTTTATTGCACCTTAATTGATCAAAACAGTTCAATAAAAAGGTGATTGTAAATATATCGATTAAGTTAAGTTACGGTATTTATTGTTTGCCGTCTTCACAAAAGTGCAAAAATTCTCGACAGCAAGCCTGTATATATGTTCAGCGTTGGATGCATCAATACTAAATGCCCGACGGATAGTTTCAGGGTATAGGCAGGCAAACCAAGCGTCACCCTTTCCAGGGCATTGACAGCTATCGCTCGACCTGATCGGGATTGTGGATATTATGATTAAATATTCTGTGATGCTTCGCTATCAACTAACGTTTATAACTGCCCCTTGTCGGTTTGCTGTGAAGGTGCGGGTCCACTGAAAACGAGATTTTGCCGGATCTGCGGTCGATCCGGTTTTCACCTAAGCGTATGTTATAGTCTTCTTGTATGTCATGACGGTCAGTGACAAAATTCTATTTGCGTACTGAATTACCTACAAAAATATATGTCTTAGTAGACGAGCCAACAGTATCTAAAATGCCCAGGTGCCGACGTTCGATCACTTTTGAATTCATGTACGTTATTTGTCAGTGTAACTCTGTGCGAGAATTATAAGTGAAAGATAATAAAATAGAGACAGATTAAGTCAGTTTTACAAGCTTGAACTGTATATTTCATAGGATATGTTGCGCACAAGAGGAAATAAGGCTGACCAGACCTCAGTGGTGTTAGTTTGTTTCTAAAGTTATACACACCTAACAGCAATGAGTCGTAGATTTTAATGTGTATTTAATTTGCAATGACGCGTTAAGGTTCCCCCGACATTGCCAGCCTGTTCTTAAAAATGTGCAGGGGTTACACCAAATGACACACTTTAAAAGAAACAATTAACAAATTAATACATGTATTTCGAGGTAGCTTAACTTTTTTCGCAAAAAAAAATGTTCTACATCTCCACAATTAAAGCCCCTCTTGCATCCCTGTGATATACAATACGAGGCCTGTCTCTTTAAGACGAAGCCACGATGTGTTGCGAAGTTCAAGTTGGGGTCACATCGAGTTCCTGCCCTCGGTTTTACCTTTTAGTTTTATTATAGACTGACATCACACAGGGCGCTAAAATACTTACGAGGCATAGAAACCCCATTATCATATCCAAGCGCGTTATACCTTCGATACAAAAATAGTTGAGGAAATTACTAAAATAAAAAATAGAAGGAAACTGATGCCGCACTAAGCACGTATTTTATAGGAGGTGGTGAGAAAGAAAGTGAGGGGATTGTGAGAGAGCGCGAGAGAGAGAGAAGAAAGAGAGGAGGGACAAGAAGGGGAGGAGGGAGCGCGAGTAAAAAGAAATTCATAGCAATTAATAATAAAAAGAGTTGGCAGTAGTGCTTGGAAAACTGGCATGGATTTTGGAGGCTGGCAGTTCAAAGTTGAAACGTCAGAAATGACTCCAGTAGACTGTTGAGATGATCATTAAGGGAGACTTAGAACGGATGGTAGAAGAGTTCGGGCATCCAGGTAACGTGTTAATGCACATATTCAGCGGCTGCTCTTTTGGTTTCGGCGCTTTGCATTAGATATTCAGACAGTATTTTAAAAGTGTGTTGTCGTTTTTAACGACATTTTGTGGATTTATAAGAAAGTATAAGTATGTTTATGCCGAAGTCTGAATGTGTCTAATATTATTTTAAAAATGTTTTCTCGGTGTTAAGTTAGATCGCATTAGATTTCCTGAATGAACATTTGTTCTTCCTACATGATATTTCGTATAAATATGTACATTCTGCCTTAAGAGAACTCAATTTAAGCAAAAATAAACTTTCTGTATGTCAATCAAATCTAAATGACAAATAAATAGGCTATGTCACGTTAGAGTGATATATTGAAACATTACTGGACTATTCCGCAGAAGCTCCACTAAGGTAAGTTAACATATTTTATTTATACTGTCAATAAATAGGCTGCTAGCGGGCAGTGATTCGGTTATTGGGGCTTAAAGCAGCAGATAGATAACATCCTGCAGGATGTCGGGACCACGGTGCCGCGCAGATTCTGTCCCTGAAGCTGGAGTGATTGATGTGCTCTCTCGACCTAAACATAAGCTCTTCCCGGCACCTTCGGGTGTAATCCAGCGGCCGTCTGCTCATCCCGATTAAACGCGTGTTCCCGGCGATTTTTTGATTTTACGCAGCGAATAAACAGATGAATCACGATCTCATCGTTAAGCCTAAACCGACTAAAGTATACATGTTAAACTGCAAGGCTTTGCGAATAGTTAGAGGAAACCATATCTAAACTTTTAATTTAAATTAAGTCAATGTATTGGAATGTTAAATCACCACAAAGCTGTTTGTGGAATATTGATGTACACGAGTGTTTCATGCTGAATACCAAATAATACCAAACAATGTGAAACTGCAGATTGACGCTGTCAGCATGCAGGTAACTATTATTTGGTTTGACATTTGACTGTTTGGCCTGATCGCAAGGACGGGGAAATAGTTTCGGCATAAACCGCAATAACAAAAAAAATAAACCCTTGACTTTACATAAAAGATGGACTGCTTCATACAGTGGGCCTACTGTACACCACCCATGTATCTGGAATACTCCATAAAACTTATGCGCAGCGCAGATGAATACGTTTCGATGTTGCATTTATATAGGCCTAGTTGACAACACAAATGATGATAAGCATTTCTACCCAAATCATTTCACAATTTTATAAACGTTTTTTCCGAGGCGATTAAAAGACAGCTACTGCTGCTACTGCTGCTGTCAGTCATTGTCCGAAGGTCAGGGCAGATCTGCGGTTTGAAGTGTCATTATATCGTGTTGCATCGGTTGTGCATGAACGTCTTATAATAAATTCTTTTTTTGTGACATGCAAGTACAGTTCTGAAAATAAACGCTATACCTTGTCCAGTAACTGACTGATGCCTAAGTTGTGCCTCAGGCCAAGGCATTCTAGCCATAGGGACGAGTTAATACGAAATCTCCACAGCAATAAAACGGCAGCATTGTTACGTACATTACGATAAATTTACGTGAGCCCAGTGCTTGAAGCCGTGTTAAGAGTATTAGGGATTTAACAGGTGGGAACATATGACAGCAATAATGTGAATTAGGGCCGTCTTCGGACAGCTGGAGGTTCAATCTGAGGCGATGACTTCTGTGCACTATTCCTCATCGTCGGATTTATGAATGGAAATCTGGCCGTACAGAAGTGAAAAGATGGAAAGGGGATCGCTGCTGCAGGCCGTTCGACTGTGTGCGTTTTAGAGATATAGCATCGAATGCGGCTGGAAAAGTGTCGTTTCGGATACTAGCAGAAGACCATAACCATACATACAGCCATTTGAACGCTGGTCAATCCCGCGTATTTTACAGACCCAAAGAATACGCTTGTCGTATTTTGTAACAACTAATTTTACCCTGAACTAAAAATTTTGTGTACAACGTGAGAGAAAGAAAAACGGTCGGCTGGCATTTCTGTTCAACTAACATACAGTCCGAAAATGCCACTAATAGCCTAGACTTGTAATACACACGAGGCCTTTCTCCCTCCTTTTTAGAAGCTCGGGTGGTTTTCATTAAAAAGGGTTTCATGCTCAGCTGCGTTTCTATATCCCATTCACAAAAGTAGTCAATGCAGGGCTACTTAAAAGGCAGCGATGCCGCCAGCACGGATGTACACGCGGGGCAAGTTTCTACGTTTTCTGTCTATGAAGCATATGGCTAGGGTACGCCCCTAAATAAAATCACAACAGCGATGTTTATAGACTCAAGATAAATATTTGTTAAATTTGCGTCCACACGCGTTCTTCATTATGTACTCAGCCGTTTTGTTGGGGTCTGAAATTCCTCTCTGCAAATTAGACACTTACATTGTATGATAGGCAAACAATTGTAGGTATTTAAAAATATTTTTAAATACTACATATTATTTTTCACAACATATTTTTATGGTTAAAGAACCGTCAAAACCTCCTCAGTAAATAGTAACCTTAAGAAAAAAACATTAATATTTACTGTAATATTTAGGGTACTTATATCAAGAACATAAAGGAAACTATGCATTTATGCGTTTACTGTTTATGCTGTGTATCTCACATTCCATTCACGACGGAATAAACTGAGGTCGGTCAATAGGACGGACTGGAGGAAGTCTGAAGGAAGTACTTTATTTAATGCAGACCCCACTTTGTAAAACCTCCGTCACCCCTAAACCTGCGAAATGACAACGCAGACAAAACACAGGGATACCGAGCACCAGACTGTCTCAAATACGACTGCCGCGCTGTCTCAAAAGAAACCTTTTTGATACCAAATATAGCAAATGCGTAAGCAGACACAGCGTGTACCTCCTCCAAAATTATTCGGCAACTTAACGGAGAGAAGTTTATGTCTTTGTATTTCTAAAAAAACGTATATACGTGTTTACATTTCGCAATTAAACGGCTTTTACTGAGGGATTATGTGCCTTGTTATCAGCTGTAAAAGTTACCCTATTGCCGTAACTATTTTGTCAGTGAGCTGCTCCAAGTTTAAACGCACGGTTATGCGTCAGATTATTTACACGTTGCACCGTTTTATGTACAGAGCCAGTGCGTATCTTATAAAACTACAAAGAGGCTAATGGATTGAAACAATGTTTGTCGAACTTAATATCAGACCGGTATATGGGACTAGCATGAAGTAATTAGCGTTTGGCCCAAGATGATCTTAAAACGTGTGTGTGTGCGTGTGTGTGTGTTAACATTTCCTTAATGATGTGTAAAGCGTTCTTAGTTCTAAACGAGCTAAACAACTATAAACCAGTAACTTGTCCAGTGCAAGTCACCCATCCGCCGTCAGTCTTGTGAGATCAGTTAGCAGGTTAAGGTATACGACGTAATAAATTTAAGATGTAAAAATTCGTAACCATCGTGAAGCGCACTGTTTGAAATATGCCGAAGTAGTCGGTGTCACGCAAAGTGTTTATGCAAATGTATATTTATCTTCAGTTTCAAGATATACGTAAAACCGATTTTATCAGGCGTCGTGCAAAGTCGCAGTCACACCCAGGAAGATGTAACTTGTGTCGCTCACGTATGATGCCCAAACAAAGGAGTTTAAGACGATTTTCCCGTTACTAATTCCTTCTCAGTTACTTTACGTTTGGAGAGAGACTCACAGAAGTAGCACCATGCGCAGCAGTCAAACGGCCAAGCACTCAGAGCGAAATTACTATTTCGAAAAAAAAAAATCAGTCCATGTGTTGTGCAAACAGTGTAACGCAAAGACAATTGATTGGACAGGTGCAAGGATGTAAAGATGCTTTAATTTCCGCCAATTGTCAACACACCCAATAAATGCTGAGATGAAATTTGAGCAGAACAGATTAAAGACCTGCGACAGCCCTAAAGGAGAAGAATGAGTGACGCTAACACGTTCCTTCCCCACTGACAGACTCGTTGAGCCTTGTTATATGTCACTGTCCTGATTCTCATTTTTATTTTCTCAACATTATGTATTTTACGCTGCGAGCTGGGATTAAACACTTTTTAAGGTCGCACGTTTTTAATTTTCAGTTACACGTTAATGTGAAAATATTTAGTATTTTTATATAAAACGTCATCATCAATTCATTAAAAAAAATTATATTTACCGTATATTTAATTACACGAATTTCTATGGATGGTAAAACCATACCGACGCGGGAATACTCTTAGGAAGTGTAAAAAACAATGCAAACCAAACCGAGCCAGCGTCTATAATCTTTTATATTATTTGTGTTTAAACCGGGTGTTCGGTCACTCCACCTGCATCTCACTGCAGCCGGGACCTACTGTAAAACCGCGTTTTCCAAACACCTGTGCATGCGCGGGGGACGACACAAAAACCATCCGCACAAATCTTTATGACGGTGACATTTCTCTCATGGGAGTTTAATGCCAAGTGGCTTTACTGCCGTTAACAAGAAACGACCTAAATGTCCGGCCCTTCTCTTCTCATTGGGTCGGAGAATTCAATCTGTGACCAGCCATACCGCAGTGACATTTTTCTGGTCGTTTGGAAGAGAGGACCCCATGTATGGTTTCTGCACCAGACGGGTTTTTTTCAGTAACAGTTTAGTTAACATATTTAAGACGTCGCTTCTTTCTGAGCCCCGTTTAATTCTCCTGTCTTTTTTTTTTTTTTTTTTTTTTTTTTTTTTTTTTTTTAATATTTATGTCCTTGAATCCACAGTTCATTTTTGGGGCCCATATTTTTTAAACGAAAGTTAAGTTCAGATTGAAGTCAAGCTTTTAACCGCGATCCATACACCTAGATGCTGTCCGTGGGACCGAGACGTTCCCCCAGTTTTTACCGGTCAGTTTGGGAATTTGTTACAGTGCGGTTCAAGGCGGATCTCAGTGACATCAAACCAGCCTTGTTACTGGCCTTTCCCTATAACAAGACTATGGATTTTAAACGAGGAAAAAATTTAATGACACGAAAACCATCCGATAACCTAAACCCTCTTTTAGAACTCCTTGCTGTTCAATTGCACACGCTGAAGATGAGTTTAGATTTATAGATTAGCTCCTGCGCCGCATACTGCTTGATTTACTGCGCAGGTGGGTGTGTTGCTTCATGCAGCGTTCACTAGGTGTTTGCCGGTGTGTATCTGGATATTTGCAGACGGGCATGCTCTGGACGTGTTTGAACATAAAATTAAATATGAGTCCCCATAACTGGCCATTGCCCCGTGTGCTGTTACTGCTAACACAAATCATGCATCGTTTGCACGGACTATTAAACCCGCCCCAAAAAAGGGAAAAGCACCTTGACAGGACCGAGGACAGTGCAGACCTTGGCAGTAGGCAACTCGCGACATTCCGCTTTGTTACTGTACACACGGACCAATCCCAGGTCTTTCTTAGGGACACGCAGAATATAAAATCTATGCGGAACAAAACAGGATTGCCTGACATGTGGAGGGGACTGAACGAAATTTGATTTTTATTTTAGTTAAGTAATCGCTTTTATTAAAAGAACCTTATGCGCGTACATATTTCTACATCTATAGGCCTATCTGGTTACCCAGGCTGCACAGTAGTAGTACAGGCTCTCCTCCAGTCCTTAAACCATAAATCTTTTTGGTTGCAAGTCCTGTTCCTTTAGAACTATGCTGCCTGTTGCTCCATTTAGCCGATTTGCGCATTTGACAACATTAAGCAAAGGCGTATTACGGAAGTGTTTCGTGTTGTATAATGCGTAGCACTAAATTATTGTCTGGACATGCTGCCTCCACTGTTTAAAGTGTAAATCTTGTTTACGAGAAGTGAATATACACAATTTACCTATAAATAGTTTTTAGACAGGCTACCTAGTACTTTTAACCAATAAAACCCCCGACTTATTCGCGCTCTGAAAATGCGTAGAATGTCCCTGGTTTGATTTACATTTGGTATATTCATAAATTCTCCCTGCATGTGAAGCTGAAAGAGCCGAATGTTTCAGCTGTGTCGTTTTTCGTTACATACTATAGCGAAACGCGCATACTTCATCTTCCCTTTAATTATGTGCGATTCGCGGTTCTACTGGTGTCCTTTTCGCGTGCCGTCCAGCACACTGGACGTGTGGGCATGTTAACAACAAAACGGCGTATCACTGCCGTACGAATTACCAGTAATCTATTCTCTTCAATGTAAGACTGCCCTTATACAGACAATCACAGCGACCATTTCCTAATCATTCCAGGAAATTCACTATTAGGACTGTCATCCTTTTGCTCATTTACAAGCTGTTTGAAATCCTGTAACTCACTCACAGTCCTGTTTATGTATTAGGTTGGAATGCTGTAGTCCACCAGGCCTTTGCACAAACAACAGGTTGAAAGCGTCCTTGTGGGAATGGACAGGTTCGTCTTGTGTGGATGGTGACGTGACTCACCAATAGTTATCTGCCTGTTGCAGGTGGAGGTTTGAAGACGATGCTGGATGCCATGGAAGCCCCCAGTCATGCTAGACACCTCCTCCTGCAGCTCAACACTCAGCGCACCAAAGGTTTCCTCTGTGACGTAATCATCGTGGTGCAGAACGCCCTCTTCCGCGCCCACAAGAACATCCTGGCCGCCAGCAGCCTCTACCTGAAGTCCCTGGTCGTCCACGACAACCTCATCAACCTGGACCACGAGATGGTGAGCCCGGGGGTCTTCCGGGTCATCTTGGACTACATCTACACAGGCCGGCTGGGGGAGGCTGAGCCGGGGCCGGGGGTGGGCCCAGAGCCAAGCCTAGCGGCAGTGCTGGCTGCAGCTAGCTACCTGCAGCTGCTGGACTTGGTGGCGCTGTGCAAAAAGAGGCTGAAGCGGACGGGCAAGTACCACCCGCGACCTGACCTGCTGCCCTATGAGAAGATGGGCAGAGAGGCACGCTTCCGCTCTGCCACCCCGGTCATCCAGGCCTGCAGCCACCCCTCACGAGCGGCACCAGGGGACCCACTGGCCACTCACGTGGGGGAGCTGTATGCCCCCGCTACCTCTCAGGGCTCCCTGGCCTACTCGGCCCCACCGCTGCCCTTGGGTCTCCGTCCCCCTCGGCCAGAGAGGGGCTGCTCCCCTGACTACGGCTTGGATCTTTCCAAGAAGAGCCCCACCCCTCAGGCCCAGCAGGTAGCCGCACACATCCCCCACTCACCCCTGCGGCGAGATGATGCCCGGGGGGGCGAGCTAAGTGGACGTAACAGCCCCAACGGCATCAACAGGGATGACTACCCCACGGATGGAGACCCAGCCTTCCAGATCAGGTTGGAGCCGGGCGACACCACGGGCGACATAGTATCACCCTCCTACCCCCACCTCAGCCAGCCATTCGGCCCCCACCTGCCCACTCTGCAGCGCTCCCTCTCTCGCAGCAGCGAGGCCTACTTCTGCCCCACCGCTCTCGACAGCTGGGTGAAGCGCGAGCCGCCGGTCTTCGGGGCTGAGGATGAGGAGGAAGGCGACGACGAAGAGGAAGACTCCAGTGGGGGGGCCGAGCTGCGAAACCGGCGCAAGACCATCGAGGACAAGCTAGGCGTCGACGATAAGAGTGGCACGGCCAGCGAGGAGTCAGGCAGCAGTGAGGGCCACCCATCTCCCCCCGGCGTCCTGGAGCGCTTCCACCCAGCGTATGAGCCCGAGAGCTTCGGGGACAACCTGTATGTGTGCATCCCATGTGACAAGGGCTTCCCTAGCTCCGAGCAGCTCAACGCCCACGTGGAAACGCACAACGAGGAGGATCTGAGTGGAGAGCCGGCCAGCAGCAATGGCAGCGGCGGCGGAGGAGGAAACATCAACGGCAACAACGGCGGTGGGTGTCTGAACAGCCTGCCCTACCCAGAGGGCAAGAGCTGCCCGAGCCTGCCTGCTCTGGGGGAGACCATGCGGCCGTACCGGTGCTCCACCTGTGACAAGTCGTACAAGGACCCAGCGACGCTGCGACAGCATGAGAAGACGCACTGGCTGACGCGGCCGTACCCCTGCAGCATCTGTGGCAAGAAGTTCACACAGCGCGGCACCATGACACGCCACATGCGCAGCCACCTGGGCCTCAAGCCGTTCGCCTGCGATGCCTGCGGCATGCGCTTCACGCGGCAGTACCGCCTGACGGAGCACATGCGCATCCACTCCGGTGAGAAGCCCTACGAGTGCCAGGTGTGCGGCGGCAAGTTTGCCCAGCAGCGCAACCTCATCAGCCACATGAAGATGCACGGCGTGGGCGTGGGCAGCGCCGCTGATGGCAAGCTGAAGGTGGACTTCGGTGATGGCCTCTTCCCGCTGGGCCTGAAGCCAGAGGCCATGGAGGGCCTCTTCCCGCTGTCCAAGCTGGCCGCCCAGCACCTGGGGCTTACCCACGACAAGATGGACGCCCTGAGCCAGACGTTGTCCCTGCAGCCGCAGCAGCTGACCCCCGATCTGCGCACCATTGACCGCTACTCCCCCAGCTAAAGCCCACTGCACCATGAGGCCAGAGTTGCTGTGGCGATGAATTCTGACCTGTGTCACCACGCAGCCAGCAAGACTTAAGAGGCCTAAATGTAAAACACACAACCAAGCCATGCAGACCTCTAAAAAAAGTGCCTTTTAAAGGGATATTGTGCTAATTTATATATTTTTTTTTTTTTTTTACCTAAGGACTCAAACAATACAGTGTTCGATTAAAAAAAAAAAAAAAAAGTACTATTTTAGCTGTCGAGCCAAAACCGAATTGATTTTTTTTTTCTATTTAACATGTTCAGAATCCAAAGACCATGAGTTCAAATAGCATATATGCATGGCAGCCGTGCCTTGGGTATGCAGCAATGCAAGTGTTATGAAAGGATGGAAAAAGGCAGAGAAATTCATGGCTTCTTTGCTGAGGGAAGGAGGAACCTGAACATGGGGGAATAACGGCAGCTGGTGGGAGTCTGCAGCAGATGTAGACCTGACGGATCAGACCTGATCAGATATTCCATGTGAAAGGGACCCTGCAGCTCTGCGGTTTCCGGCCTGGCCTTTGGACGGCGCGCAGCGTGGCCCTCCTGGAGATGGCTCACCCCAGCCGTTAGCTCCAGCCCTTCCTCCTCTGCATTTCCTTCCAGACTGGGCACGTTTGTGTAGCAGAAGCTTGAATGTAAGGGCAGTAATTGGCACCCAGTCATTCCTACTATAGGTCTCCACAGCATTAGCATGAGATGCTAAGGGCTATTTATTGTCACTATTGAATAAAGTGCCCACGTGCCTTTGTATCGTCAGCAGGAAGAGTAGCAATCCGTCATAAAAGCCTTCGCCAAGCAGGATGCGTTAACCCTGAGGTCAGTGCGAGGGCTGCACAGAGAGCTGAAACGGCCTTTAGGGGGAGCTGCACTGGGGTGGGCTTCCTCAAAATGCCATAAGGCAGAGACAGGGCCCAAACTGTTCTGTGCAGTGCTGATACAGGCAGGGCTTCTGACTGTAGATGCTAATCGGCGCCCCCCCTCCCCCGCCTTCCCTCGTCTTTGAGGGCCTGCTAGTTGGACAGCACAGCTGGCCCAGAGCAGCGCTAATTCCCCGTGAAATCCCACACCCTGCCCAGCGGCTTGTGTCCACCGCTGGCCTCCGTCCTCATTTCACGGGCCAAATGCCTCCCACGTGCTGGTTTGGCTCGAGACGCAACAGACACACGCGACCATCCTCCATCTATTCTCCCCAACACACGTGTAATTAAATATCAGTAGGCACTCACAACATGATGACAGCCCTCTCCCCAAACCCTGTGCTGTAAATCACATGGACACCCTTCAGCTTCATGACCAGTGCAGGGCTTTCTGCGCTTAGCGTGTGCTTACTGATGATGTATTAATAGCTATGACATGGTGGTGCGTCACCAAGGAGCCTTATGGTTGACTTCCAGGGCACCGCCTTGAACCACGCAGACAGCACTTAATGGTTGGTGAGCAGGTTAAAGGTCCCGACTAGGTCTGCCTAGGGTGGAGCCCTTCACGGTTATGGATAACTTCTGCGATGCCCTGAACTCAGCAATCAGGACCTCTGACACTGTACCTCATCGCGAGAGAAGCAGGAGCCGCTGAAGGATCTTGTCTTAGATCAGACTGTCTAACCACTAGAGACCAATCCAGCCTTATGGGCGAATGTGAAGCGAGAAGCTCTGCATGCCTGTGACACATGTACTGTAGCAGCTGCCCTGGCAGGAGGGAGAACACGCGTGTACCACATCTACCTTTGACGACTTTCCGTGGTATATCAGTGAATCAAGGCTTTTTCCTTTTCCTTCCCTCCGGACAAAACGTTTCTTTATTCGAGCCAAGGCGAAGTGAACGGGGAGCCTGGCTCAAGGCGGGGTATCAGGGACATGAAGCTCCATGGCAACACACACACACACACACAGACATACAGAAACAGACACAGAATCACACACACACAGACATACAGAAACAGACACAGAAACACACACACACACACACAAACAGACATACAGAAACAGACACAGAATCTCACACACACACACACACAGACATACAGAAACAGACACAGAATCACACACACACAGACATACAGAAACAGACACCCCTTCTGCTTACATGCGGGATGATGGCTGTCTGTCTCTCACAGCTGTTCAATCACGAGGTTTTTCCAGAGACCACATCGACCAGTCATACCCCACCCCCCGATTAATCAACAAGGACCAGATAGATCTCCAGATTTCCCAATGACTCCAGTGCTTCCGAAGCCATGCCAGGGAACAAGCAGCCATCAGCCCAGACTTCCGCAGGCATCCACCAGCCAGGCTGGGCATGTAGGGAATTTTATTGTGCTTGTGTCAAAGGAAGCGACTGTGCACCCATCCTGACTGAATCCTGTGGATATTTTTTTGTGATTATTATGTTTAAAATGTGTGTTTGAAGAGTTGCTAATGATTTTATCTGATTGTTTAGCTTTAATGCAGTATTTACACTTCTGTGACACTCTTTTATCAGACCTATGCAATTTCTAAGACAATCGAGGTCGCCCAAAACAATCCCTTATATTTCCCCTTAAATGCTTTATAAAGTACTTTTTGATAACCTCTGTTTTGTACCTTAACATGATACCAGTGTTGAGCCTGAGGTATTTACCCGTCTGTCTATGGACAGAATTGCACAGTAATACCTTAGCTGTAGTATTGTGTATATGTTTCTGTTTTGTTAAAGAAAAACATGTAATCTGCCAGTTCGACTTTGCCAAAGAAACAACCAACCACTGAATTAATTTTGTAAAAACATAGATGAAAGGGGGGGAAATGGAAACAGAAAGACAGGGATGTATGACAATACCAAAAAAGGGACCAAAATTCGGGGACTAGCTGTTCGTAAACATATTCAGACGACTAGCGAACCTTGACAGCCGCAGAGTGAGACGTCGGTATTAGCGACGGCGTACGGTTAGCAGACAGGTTTGTAACTTCACGGAGATGGGGAGGAGGAGGAGAGGGTTAGCTGTCCAGGATGACCAGCGCGAATGTTCCAATGCCCCCCCAACCCCCCCTTTGTGCGTCGTTAGCAGCAGGCGCCTGCGTAAGATAACCTGCGTGCTGACAGGCTCAGCCAAAGCCAAGGGCCCGCAGATGACAGAGACACAGAGTGCGAGCCAGCGGGGGTCTTCGTTCTGGAGGGGGGGGGGCTGCACGGCAGTTAGAGCCGCCGTAGGTGTCCATGGGGGCAAAGTCAGAGAAGCAGCAGGAGATGTGGAGCAAGCTGAAGGCATGTCTGAGTGAGGGGGAAGAGGCGGCTGGTGGGACGGCTGCCCTGCCCCCCACCCTCTCCTGGCCTCACACCCCCTCCGTCAGACGAAACACCGGGAGAAAAACAGGGAGCTAACATTTCCATGGCTGCTGCACAAGCTGCTGGGGGGGGGGCGGGGAGAAGCAGAGTTCTGGGTTAGGTTAGGGTTTGGGTTAGCCAAGACTTCTGGGATGTGTGGGTGCAGTGTGTGTGTGGGAGCGGGTTAGTGGGTTTGCAGATTGGCTCGGTCAAATCTCAGGACAGGAAGCTCTGTGTGTTTCTCCTCCAAATTTGAGCGGGAGGGGGTCATTATGGAGGGAGTCACTGGGCGGACCAGAGGCATCGTCTAACAATAGAGGGGGCCGCCTGACCCCTGGGGCCTCTGTTGGGCTGAGGAAAAGCACACTGCCTGTCTTTTACTCGCCTGCTTTCCTTCCTCTTCCTCTCCTGCAGCAGAAAGCGCAGCCATGTCTCCGAAGCTGCCCACTGGCGATCCCACGGCAGCACAGCAGCCCCATCAGTCATACTGGTGTGGGAGACAGCGGGGCGCTGATGCAAAATCAAACCGACACACGCGCTCTGAGGGGTGGGGAAGGGCGGCCCACACGGCAATGTGGGGCTTGTGGTAGGTGGGTGGAGCCTCCAGCTGCAAGCAAAGTGGATGGCAGGCCAGGCGTCCCCAAAGGGTGTCAAGTCTGGCACTGTGACTGAGCGTGGGGGAGGGGTGTAGTGGCATGGGATGTGTGGTCACAGTCAGAGCCCCCGTTTTCTTCCAAAACGCACCTGGGTGTGTTGCTTTCCCACTGTCCAGCAAAGGAGGGGGTGGGGTGGACTCTATATTACATCCAGATGCATCGATTGGAAAACCACACCATTCTGGGAGGGTGGGGGCACAAACTGTGGCATTCACACTGCTAGCCAGCGCTTGCACCTAATCCTCTGCAGTCCGCTTCCTCTCTGGGACCCCCCCCCCCACCCCATCCCGCACTCACTCTGGCCCACAATCTCTGCTCCCTCCCCAGCCGGCCCACTAACCCCACCTCCCGATTCGAGGTCCCCTCCAGCTGTTTCTCATCCTGAATAAGACAGTTGTCAAAATGTTTATGCGAACAACCGCTCTCTCTTCTTTAACGCCCCGATCGAATTCCCCGAACTTCCACGGCAAAATGTCAAAATATCCCCAGGACGAGATGGTCCAGCGCACAGGGCATCGTCACTTTTCCATAAAAAACTACGGGACAGAGGGAACTTGAAAGCTTAAATTTTAAAGATGCAAAAAAAAAAATTCTATGATGAATTGGAAGGAGAAAAGACAGAGGCAGGCAGAAGGGAACGACAGAAAATGCATTTGTGAAGCTGAACATGAAGGATGGACACAGGGATGGACGGACGGAGACAGAACGGCCAAAAGTGTATAGACAGGAGAGAGGGGGGGGCACCGACTCAGGGGGTGGGTGGTGAGGAGATACCGATCACCTGATAAGCACAAACTTTTGGGGTGGGGCTCACTAAATAAGCTGTCAGTGTTACATTCTGATTAAGGTTAAACCTTCTGCTCACTAAGTTTAAACATCACTTCCTGTTGTTTTTTAGTTTAAAAAAAAAATACTTAAAATGCAATACACATGAAAGCAAGCAGTATTCTACATTACATTGTGTTCATATGGTCTTTCTTTGCTTTAATGAAATGAATGTATTTATTGCATGTCAAAATGTTTTATATTTCAATTTTTGTAGAAATTTCAACAGTGGGTTATTTTCTGATTTCTATGTCATTGAATAATGCTGAAAGGGCTTTTTTGTTATAAAGGCCACAGTGAACGTGTTACACAATTGTCAGTTTCTATATTCTAAGGCAATTTGGCAATAAAATGAACTACAGAAATTACAAATTTATTTCTCATTTAAATTTTCATTTCACCTCATCAGCAGCATCTTAGCAACTCGCCCTCATCATTTTACAGTTCAGAGCTCATCCCAGTCAGAGATGGATGCTTCGGGATCCAAAGTGGCCGTTTAATTGTTCCACATTTCTTTAATCCTGCCTTTTGAGACCAAAGCCCATGATCGGCCACACAGTGACACTGTCACCACAGTTAAAGGCCTGAGTGGGACACAGGACACACAAAAAGGTCAGTCTCTGCAGCCATTGATGACCAAGCCACTCGGCCTGAACACCCAGCCGCGTACGGATCTGTAAATCCCTAAGCTCTGTGCATCTCCTACTTTTAACCCAAGACGGCACTTAAGTGACAATGAAATTTGTTACAGTGGAGAAAGTTGGAGGAAGACAGACCTGCGAGTGGTACGGCGGTGACAGCTGGCGTGCCGTAGATCTCCGGGGCCGCACCCATCACCACGTTCCAGCGCTGCCCCACTCATTTCGATGGGGCTCGGGACATGGCAAACAGCTGAACGGGCGGAGGGGAGGATGCTGAGCTGTGCCACACATGGCGCCCTCGGGACGGATGGCCTTCACTGCAGGCACTCACAGACCTTACTGGGCTCTGCTGCGCTCCCAGGCACAGTGGCCAGCATTGGAATGAGTATGGTGGGAGAGAGGAGAGAAGGGGGGAAAAAAAAAAAAAAAAAAAAACACACGAGAGGTTCGTCTTTAAAGCAGCCGTTTATTAAGGGTAGAGAGAGAACATGCAGTGTGTGCCATGTCAAAATCTGTCACATGGTCACCGTACACCGCACAGCCTCTGCGTCCCCCACACGTGCACAAACTCAAGCACAATGACTAATACAGCGTACTGAACTGCAGAAAATTTACAGAAGGTTAAAACACAGACCTCCAGCTTGATGCGACAGGAACTTTGATCGCACTTGCAGGACCCCGTGTCGCTGTACCTTGCACACTACATTGCTGTCCCTGCGCAGGTGTGTTGCTGTCACTGTACATGCACAACCACCTCTGGGCCTGTCATCAAAGCTTCACATCAGACATTTAATCCCACGAGGTGTTCGGATCGTGTTCGGAGGAGAGATGACGCAATGTCATGTGGGAGGTCGCATACCATGATGGGACTAATGCGCTCAATTACACATGCGAGGTACGTGACGTCACTGTGGGACGCAAGCCGCGAATGAATACACAACATCATACTGGTACCGGTAAGACAGAACAAAAGTAATGAGTGGAAACGAAAAACAAAAACTACAGCAACAGCTCATAAAAAACAACGACAAGAAAGTATTTAAAAAGTTTTAGTAAGAGCAATAAAACCCAAATTAAAAATAAAACTACTCTTTTAAAGCACGCTGTAAAAGGGCGAAAGTACACAGTGACAGACACAGCCCTAGGGCGTCACCCGACAGAGCACAGCAGGCGAAGTGCTCGTCATGCTGTGTCACAGGCCACACAGGCTGAGCACAGGTGGCTCCCATGCTGACCGCATTGACCGTGAGGGCCCAAGGTGAGACACAGGGGGTCTGGTTAGTGGTGGGACTGTCACTTGTGCCGTTTCATACACCGGGGCTGACAGGAAGACGACAGGCAGACACTGGGTGCGTGAGAGTCCCCTCCGAGGCCCAGGCCTTACCGGAGACGCAGATGCTGGCCCGCAACTCTTGCAGGAAATGCCAAAGATGTCCAGTGTCAAATGCCGAGGCTTACTTGGTAATGTCAGGGGGCGCCAGCTGGGCATTGGCACTGCGCCATTCCAGGGCACAGACACACAGAGTCCTCGCTCTGTAGCACGCTCACACACACTCATTTATGTATCTATGTAATCTTCCTGTGTGAATGAAGGTATTCGGTCGCTTTTCCATCACATACATGTGAGTTTGATATCTCAATAGCTGGCCCACAAACACTTAGCCACAGCACACAGATTAACACCCAAGTATTTTCCATGCGTGCGATTCTCGCTCTAGTGCACGCTTTCAACATGCATGCAGCTCCGCGTGGGTGTGGCTGCGTGTCTCCAGCTTCCAGCCACCGTCTCGTGTGTGAAACCTGTCAAACCGAAGGGTGACTCCAGAGCGCCGATACGGAGCCCGGCATACGGCCTCTGTGGGCACCACTGCCCATGTTTGTCATCAGTTCCACAAAAATCACACAGACTCATCATCATTGCGCATCACAGGCCTAAAAGCACAACGTCACTCGGGATTAAAGTTATACTATATATACATGGTGAAAATAAAAATGAAAAGCTGTCAAACCACAGAGCCAATGCAGAACTGAAAACAAAGCTGTTGAACGCTGCCAAAATGGAAATCTGTATCTAGGAGACTGGGGCCTGCTTTGTCCCTCTCCTCTCTCGGCTTTCTCCGGCACCCCGGTGACTGACATGGGGAGGGGTCCTTCTCAGAGTCAGACCCATTCCATCGGCTCCCTGACTCAGCCCGAACCAGTCCAGCTGTGCGGAAACCCACTAGGCGACTGGCAGTGCCCGGCAGCTCCCGCCAGGGCCCCGCATCCTCTGCCCACACTACCCC
>JAABNX020000042.1:19863560-19895391 GCA_015163995.2 Mormyrus lacerda
AATATACCATCTACAGCACACTGCACCCCAATGCATTCGCTAAGAGACCATTCACAGCACACCGCACCCCAATGCATTCATCAAGAGACTGTCCCAAATACACTATACCTCACTGCATTCACCAAGACACCATCCACAGCACCTCACTGCATTCACAAATATACCATCTACAGCACACTGCACCCCAATGCATTCGCTAAGAGACCATTCACAGCACACCGCACCCCAATGCATTCATCAAGAGACTGTCCCAAATACACTATACCTCACTGCATTCACCAAGACACCATCCACAGCACACTGCACCCCACTAAATTTCATAAGAATGCACATTTGAAGCACCAACAGCCAAGCTGTTTCAAATTGAAAAACCTGTTGAGTGGAAACTTGTGAATGTGATAATCCCACAGACATGTAACTGCCAGAGAGAATACAGGGCAAATGCATGGCGCTTTAGTGTGTGACACACAAACACACACACAAAGTAACCCCCAGTAGGGCCAACATGTCTACTGCTCTCCACAAGCCAGTACCCAAAACCTAAAGCAGAGGACCACGGGAGCTCAGACACACATATGCGCCTGCATAATACCACAGGCGCACGTACCCACTGCGAGGACGAGTACAGTTTTGGTTTCATATCTTTCTTCCCCCTTATTAATCACAAAACCATCTGAGGGCACCCAGAGTTCAGCTGAGGTGGGTGGGTGCTGATATGAGCAAGCATGAGCCAGTCGGGCTCGGAACCCCTGCTGGAAGGCAGCACCTCCCGTTTGAGCACGCGGGGCTATGTTCCGTTCTCAGCGAGACATCTGCGAGTGTGGTGCTCAGAGGTGATGAGGAGCTGGTGTCGGAGCCCAGCGCACACCCATATATGGGCAGCTGGAGCCCTGCTTTCCCTGCAGCCGCTCCCCCTCTCTCCCGGGGCGCTGTGCGGACACAAGGCAAAAGGGGACCATCCTTCCAAGTCAACATATTTACATATTTGTGCCGATGCTGTGATATTTGTACAGGACCAGCGTTTCCGAAGCCAGGCCGGATGTTACAAGCTAACGACTGCATCTGCAGGCACATACCAGTAAGCCGCCCCCAGTTCACACTGGGACCCTTCACCCCAGTTTGTCCAGAGCTCCCCCTGGATCCTAATCCTACAACAACTCCCACTGCAAACACCCACCCAAACCCAGAATCGTCTGGTGCTGCACCATAGCGATGTTGCTAGGGAAACATCCTCGGTGTCACTGAAGCACAGGATGCTGCTCCCCCTCCGCCCAAACACAGGGGCCTCATTTCATTTTTTTAGCTCTCAGGATGTGCCCGCGTAGGAAAACCCCCAGCAAATGCTGTGCTACCACGTGCCCACAGCAGCCCTGCAGGGTACAACAGCCCTGCCAGCTGGCATTTGTCTCTGCCCACGAGGAGAGCCTGTTCACCAGGATGCCGGGCGCGGCTCCTGTATATTATTATTACTTTTTTTTTTTGTTTTCAGTTAAAAATCTGGGGTCTAGGAACTCGGACACAGCAAAACACAAAGGGAGTATGGAGAGAAAGGAGACCAAGTGAAGGAGAGAACACAGGCTGTCTCCTGGGTGCCCTTCCTGTCTGCCCATTTCCTTCGCATCTGGTGTGTGTTTGTGAGGCAGAGTGCAGAGCGCAGGGAGACAGCCCGGTCTGGGGCCCATTAATAACCAGTGATTTATAGGAAGTTTTATAGAATAATACAATAAAAATGTGTGTGCAGACGAGCGCGTGCTTGTTTGGAGTATGTGTGCGTGTGTGTACCCACCTGGGGGGGGGGGGGGGGGTTTGCGTGACCATGCATAAGATGATTGGCGAGCAGGGGTGTGTGTGTGGTTGTGTAAGACGCCGAGTGTGTGATCATGCCTATGTGGGTGTGTGCGCGTCAGTCTGATTTCAAGGAATAAAAAACAAATTATTGCAGGAAAAACCCACATCTCTGTGGTTAACCGGGTACAGGCAGGTCAGGAGGGAGAGAGATTGGAGGTCTGCAGGAGGCCAGGGGGTATGCGGGCCATGAATGTGGGGTCTGGAGGACTGGCAGGGGGGGGGGGGGGTGCAGGTTATGATTAGGGCTAAGGGAGCTTTGGGGATTGGAGGTCAAAAAAGGAGGGGTGAATGGGAGGACTGAAACCAGAATCCAAGTACCAATGCCCCCCGCAAAAGAAGAGACTACGCACACATCTAGGGGAGCAGTAAATGGATCTGTCTGTGTGTGTGTTTGTGGGGCCTCCCCACCAAAGATCCTCATTACGGTCACTATCACTGCGCATTCTGGCTATTTTTCAGCATAGATTCAATGTACTTATTATGCTTCAGCAACATAACAGCAGCGGGTGGCACAACAGTTAAGGATACATGGATGGGTAATGCAGAGCTCGGCCGTAGGGCACACACATATAGGGCCCTTATGCAGTGTTAAACACCAGCATTCTGAAAACATTCATTCTGACCTACAGCATTATCACCGGAGGTAACAATCTGGTTTTTAAGTTTCTTAAATGTCATACTTCCCGAAGAATGCGGGTGGGGCCCAAAAAAGTGTGTCCCCCGTTTCTCACCCTCAAAACAGGCAGGAAGCCACATTCCCACTGGAACAGATACCAACACACTGATTCTACAAAGCATTTCACACCAAACAGCTGCTATTTCTCTGGACACTTTAAGAGGCTAGAAGCAGGTCCAGTAAGGATCTGTAACCTGCAATCTCTACGTCACTGTTACCGCTGTAACATCCATGCCACGAGGAAGATTGACACGTGCAACTTCATCTCTCCAAACGAAACTGCCTGTGAGACCTGCAAGGCTGCCCTGTCCCTTTCAGAAAATGGAGTGCGCTGGCTTCTGGTCCCAAACACGGAGAAAACCAGCCATCCAAACCCCCCCCAGCAGTGTTACCCACACACATATTTTACCCTTATTACACCCCTGTATTCATACGGAGAAAACATGCAATGGAAAATGAAGAAGACATTACCCAGGATGCACCTTCAGAGACACGGGGCCAAACGCACATGTCCTCAGATCGAGAGAGAGAGAGAGAGAGACACGCGACAGGCAGGATGGCTAGTGAGGGAAAAATATGTAGAGGATGACTGACAGCGATGACCACAAGCAGCTGCTTTCAGGAAAAGCACAGAAACCCAGAAGGCGTCTGAACCCGCACAGGTGTGTGTGTGTGTGTGTGTATGTCCTCATACAGGGATGGGGTGCACATAAGGTGCCGGGAAGCATGTGTACGTGTGCAGGCGCGCATGACTGTGTGTCTGTGGGAGGAAGCCGCGGTGCGTGCGTGCGTGCATGTGAACGTGTGGCACGGCGGCCAGCTTCAGCAGTGTGCAGCGGTTTCACTTCTCCTAAGAAAACGGTGCCGGGACAGCAGTTCACACGGAGGTGAGGGTTCGAGAGCAGGTCAGGTCATGCCAGCACTGCGAAATGCGAGTGACGCAGGCTGATCTGCCGTAGAAGGGAGCGGCGTGCACCCGTCACCATGCGGCTCGGCGTGCTGCAGTACCCACCCTTGCTCTGGGCATTGTGCACGGCGAACATGTTGATGGTGACGATCTGCAGCATGCGGGAGCTGCCCAGTGGGCTGGGGCTGTGCTGGAGTAGAGCACGGAATTCCTGCAGGACGCGGCTGGCCACCGTGGGGAACGTCTCCAGGCTGTGGGCCACAAAGAAGAGAGCGCAGGGCGTGCCGATCAGATGGCACGTTCCGTCAGCACAGGCATGAGATCACCAACCCCCAAACTCACCCCACTCTGGTGAACAGCTTCCCGTGAGTGTGAAGGAAGCTCAGAACAAATCTCTTGTTCAGCTGCAGACATAGAGAGATTTAAATGACGTCTGTGATACAAGGCAGAAACTTCAATCACACTGTTTATACACTGATTACTGAAACTATAACAAGGCTCATGTTAATCCGATTTCTGATTTTCCTCTTTCAAGAACTACAGATTGAACACTCAGTGTTTTAATGAACTTTATATCATCACACTGATCAATTAATTACAGGGGAAACAGTGACTAAAGCACCTTGATTCTGCATTAAACACAGGTGAAGAATAAAATAACTATAGAATCATTCTTAGAGAAGGACAGGGCGCCTGGACACAGTGGGTGAGGACAAGAGGGTCTATAAGCTGTCAATCACTGCACCTGCCAAATCAGCAGGGAGCCATAAGCTGGAGGGGTCAGTCACTGGGTCAGAACACACACAGAAATCTGCAAAGACATTGAAGTTATACGCCCTGCTGAATTTTCAGGCAAAGGAGGAACCTGCCCTCTGGTGGTTCACATGCAAACTGCACACACACTGACATGATAAACCAGGACAGCATAAACACAGATCAAACAATTGTAGGACCAAATAAAAAAACAGTATTTCTTTAAGCTGCACCACAACACCACAGTAAAACCACAGTATTATTGCACATGCTCAGTACAGCGAGTGTGGCTTTGGTCTCATTTGACCTCCCCTGAGGTGGAAATGAGGAAAAGTGTGTTCACAGTGCAAAGGAACGGAAATATAAAAAGGGAGCCTCAAGAGGGGCCTACTTCTGTCCCAGCATCACTTTAGACCAAAGAACACGGTACACTGACTTAAGTCACTGCACTAAAGGCAGTGAACCAAAGCTACACAAGGAGGAGAGTCACCGGCCCCCCCTCAAAGAGCCCACCCCCCCATAAGCCAAGCTGAGAGACAAAGGCAGGGGATTCCAAACAGACGGGGCCGCCTGCGATTTATGTGAAGTGGGTAACTTGTGGGCACTTAAGCAGCACGGACACACTTTCGAAATGGCTGCACTCCAACGGAACTGTTGTCGTGACGTGTCATTTATCCCGAGGACAGCGGCGTGCAGCAGCTTGTCCTATATTTACTTTAGAGCCTCCGTGATATTAACGTGAGATACGAGTGTCCCCATAAATGATATACACGCGTGCGACTACATACATCAACATACTCCAAACTGTCCCACACGCAGTTACTGCAGCACAGCAGGCTGTTTGTCAAGGTGCAAATCCCTCTGCTGCACCAGGGGAGGCCCCCCGGCCCCAAAATGAAAACACGCTGCCGCTTATGACACTAATTACAGCCATTACAGGCAGCGGGGCCAGGGTAGCATAAACAGTGGTGCAGCATTTAAGAATAAATCAGCTGCCGCCGGTGGCAGTGCGTTGTATTTTAGGAAGCCCCACACCCGCACTCCGCGGCTATTCCTGTGCTTGCCGGGGGAACGGGTGGGGTGGTTGCCACGGCTACAGTACAGCAATACCAACATCCATCATCCCCGTGGGCGGCTGAGGTGAACTGTGACCCCCTTTAAATGATCATCACATAGGTGCTAGTGCACGTGTGAGTAAAGTGTGAAGAAGGACCCGTCATCCTGACGAAAGAGACATGGAGATAACCTGATCTCCAGACTGCGCTGAGGTTTGGCATTTAAACTCCCCACTGGCTCTGGCTTCGCTACTCATGAGGCGGCCACTGTGAGGAGGCACGAGCTGCAGGGCTGCATGCGAGTGCAGCAAGCCACCACAGCAACAAAGCAACAGCCCGACACCTCGCCTCACCTCGCCGTGCCCTTATCAGTGGGCCGCGCTGCTGCCTGACACCATCGCAGTGTGCGTTGTTTTTATTAGCTTGGCATGCGGTCAGGCGATGGGGCATCAGGAGACCGAGCAACACGGCGGATTGGATCCCAAAAGGGGAAGAGGACAGAAAGACAGAAAGCCTTTTAAAGGGGACAGTGCGGCATAAGCAGCCGGCCCGGCAAATCCCCCCCCCGCACAGGTGGCGGTGGCAGGGGGACGATCGGCCGAGGCCCCCGCTGGCAGCACCAGCAAATGAGGAGCTCAGGTAAAGGGCTTTGATGAGCCCCACCCTTCCCTTGGTTGCTTGGCACAATTGGACTGAAACTCAGAGATAAATGGCGATCACACACACACACACAGAAGTGCAACACACATACACCTGGAGATGTTAGTGTGATATGTCCACCTACAGCAGCTAATGGCAGTTTCTGGACACAGAGCCACAGCGTCGACCATCACTGGAATCATCGAGCATGCATACTATTTTTCTGATTCGTTTATCAGTAAGGGGAAATTTTTTACTTAATAAGCCGGACATTTTGTGGGAGCAGCTCAGATTCAACGCCATATATTTGGACTGGACTACTTATTGTATGGGTGCGTGAACATGGATGTGCACGCCAGCAGCCCATCTGCACTGCCCAGTGCATGAGCTACAGACCCCAAGAAGGAACCATCAAAAAGGAAGAAGGCAAAGGAAACAAACCCCCAGAGTTGTTCTGCACGGAACAAGGTGGCCCTTCGCTTCTGACAAACGGCTAACCACAGTCGGAGTTCAAGGCAGTGCCCTCAAAGATACCAGCATGGTGTTCGATAGCGATGCCCAAACACAGTGACACGACCAACCAGGCTACTGGCAACCACATCTGCTCTCTACAGGCATGGCTGTCACTGTGACGGAGGCTCTTGAGCTGAGCAAGTAATGGCAGTGGACTGAGGGGGAGGGCAGGGAGGACTGGGCGATGCGTCGAAGCACACGGCACAGGCCGGACACAGAACAGGCCAACCACAATCAGCAAGGCGTTAATCCAAAAAGGTGGCGTTCAGTTGTTAAAAACCAGCTCATGTGCAACGTGCTTTACAGCACCTCCTTGAACATCGGGGTCACACTGAAGTGGACGGGCGACTGCCACCCCATGCTGTCCCGCCCCTGCCCAGTCTAAATAGCTGGCAGCAGGGCCACGAGGTTGAGAGGGTGTGGGAGGATGTGTCTAACAGAATCACACATGTACCCGCTTCCCTCAACTATCTATCAACCTTATAAGGAACGTGTGCACACAGACGCACAGATATATAAACACACAAGACACGGACGCCACCCAAAGGAGACGTGCAGACAGATGACTGAAATTCTCAGGAAGAGACAGACACGTGCGTTCAGGAAACACGGCCCTGCAGGTGTTTGCGTTTTGATGCTGCTTCTGTAAAAGAGGACAGAGGACAGCAAAGCCTGCTTTGTACGGCGCGAGCGTGAAGGGAAGGCACAGCAAGAGGCAAGCGAGCGGCACACGCACAGACCAGTCAGAGATCCCAATCTGTAACTAATTCTGAAAAGATATGATTAGCATAACCCCCCCAGAGGCACTCTGCAAACACCCCAAGATGAAAGGTACGCGGAGACAGGCGCTGGTTTTAGATTGTATCATTTAGCCGTATGCACCCATATTTCTTCTTGAAAAGAAGCTGAGACATTTACTGCAGGAAGAAGGCCTTCCAAAGGTTTGAGGGCATGGCAGCTGCAGGGGGAAGGCCAGCGCCCGGACGCCACCGTGGATCCTGAGAGCGAGAACACAGCCATTGCCCTGACACGCTGGGAGTGGGGAGGGTGAGCCACCAGAGCATGGGGAGGAGGGGCGGGGTGAGTCTTCTCCACCTCTGCACACCATGGGAGCCCTAACGCAGAGTGTGTCGTCTGAGCCCACGACAGCCAGCATAACGAGGGGGGCGGGGGGAGGCCCTACGCACCCGACCAGGTGTCTGTTTCCGTATTTGAAGTTTCGTTTCACATCAATATTTTTGGACGAATGCATGTAATCATGCACTTTGCCACGTGTTTCGGGTGTCTTTGGGTGGCGAATGGCGGGTTTTTGCCACAGAAGGTAAGCCAGCGACATCTGGGGCTACAGAAACGTGCTGGCAGGCCAGGCGAGGCTAGTTTCTTTCCACGTTACTGCATTACTACACGGGGCCCCGAACAACACAGAGCATGGTGTCAAAGCAACCATATTATACGGAATTCTACCTAAGCATAGGGCGCATAGTATCACATTGCAATATAATGGTGAAATGTGCAAGTGCACAATAATTACCAGGGCTTTCGAAGACAGGCTTTTTATTACTATACGGCATATCCTTATTTAATTGGATTAGCAGAACAAGCCACATACTACTGCTTTGGTATGACATGGAAACAAAATGCACTGAAGTGGCGGTAAAGAATGAGCAGCTTAGCAGCCACATCTGTTAACAGATAAGATATTGCAGATAAACAAGGTAAAAAGGCATCAGTGGTATGGTGGTACTTTTTGCAGTTTAAAGACGAACATTTATCAAACATAAAGGAAACGTCGAATTAATACGGATTACTAACTTTTGGGTGTCACACTACACCTCTCATTAATATTTTGGGCGCACTGCTAATCTGCATACAAAACTGTAGGCATTGGTAAATGTCCGTATAGTGCTGAAAAACTGCCGTCCGGACAGATTTTTATGCCCATCATCTAAAGCCCTGTAATCACATCACATTTGTCGCCACTCGAGGCAATACCACCAACTTATGTGACACACTATTAGCAGATAATAAATACTCTTTGGTTTATTTTGGGTAAACTTCATCTCCTTTTGGTTTTATAAATATGGACTATATGACTATGGGGTTTCTATCATACTGTATGTCATACTATTCAAAATCATAAAAGCAGTGTTTCGATGCACACTGTGGTGAAATGGAGCTGGGACACGCCTTTGCAGAGCAGTGACTACGTGGGGTTGGCAAGGTAAACAAAGATGTTGACGGGGGGGGTTGCTTCTTTATTTCTTTTTATTCTGCTAGTTGAACTGAAACTTCATGATGAGCACACCGCAGAATGGCGAAAGCCTCCTTCTCTGACCTGAAGGTCAGCCCAGCCAGGCAGAGTGAGGTCAGGCCACATGCGCGTGTGGCTCCCCCAGCCCCTGCTCCCTGCCTGCAGGGGAAGCGGGCCGCTGCCAGGGCCGAACCCCCCCCCCCCAATTAGGCCATGCTCTTACCACCATTGTACCATACACAGCTTCTGCCAAACAACCGAGACACATACAGTCTCTCACACATATGCACACGCACACACACACACACACACACACACACACACACAAAGTGTTACAAATGCATTAACAGGGTTCTATCTCATTCACACATCCCTCTCACAAAAACACATGCACGAAGGGATACAAATACCCAGCCCCCACTTAGAGACACACCCTGACATGAGACTTAACACAAAGAACCAGGGAGGCCACACTCAGGTATCAGAGAAACACCCCCACATTAAAAACAGTGGCAAACAAACAACTGTGAACCACAAAAAAAAAAACCAGATCAGCCAAGTCATGAGAAATCTAGTTAGGCTCTCTATGGTAGGATTGCTCATCAGCCATCGTCCCAGCAGGTGCACGTTACACGACTCCTGAATGACCCCTCAGTGACGCTCAGACCCCAAGCTTCACCCACTCTTGTAGGCATGTGGATGAAGAAGATAGCAAGATGCGCTACACCAAAAAAAGCATTCCAAAGTAGCTACACTAGTCCGTGTACAGACAGCAAAGAAAGCATCCTCTCATTTCACTTCATTAACACACCGTGTCACATGTCCTGGGGCCACAGCCTGTCAGTGAGGGATCTGCTGACAAGCCTCTGAAGGGCCGGACGCGGCCGCTGACCGCAGGCTACTCACATCGCTGGTGCTCAGGCCCTCCAGCTCGCCGTCGCGCTCCGCCTCATGGCCAGACTCGCTTGCTGTGCGGGACGTGGCTGCCGGTTGCCCTCCAGGACGCACCCATATCTCGATGCGTGAGGGCTCCTGTCCGCGCCGGCCGCCCCCCCGGGGGCCCCTCGGTGGCCCCACCGGCTCCAGGCAATGCCGCTGCTCCAGCTGATCAGCCTGATAGAAGGTGGGGAAACATTGACCAGAGATCGACAAATGAATCAACATCAGTGACCAGAGAGGAAATATTAGCGAGCTTAAGGCCTGCCTGAAGGAGCACAGGACCACTGGGCTGCAGAATGAGCCGTCTTACAGACGCAGGTGATGCAGGGACCTACAGCTGCTGAGGTAATGCTACGCTAGCATGACCCAGACGGGCTTCAGCTGTGGTGACTGGAAAACCTGGCCTGTGCAGTCTAAGCACTGCAGCCAGCCAGCAGCAGCCTGGATCGTAACCTTTAATCGCATCCTCCTGTCCCAGCCAGATCTTCTTCCCGTGGCAATTAAGATCCCAAATGAATGTGCACCATAAGTGAATACAGCAGAGTGGTTTGTGGGAATAGCAGAACTGCCACGGAACCCATCAAAGGCTGTCCACTCTCTCAGACACACACAGACAAAAATGCACTCTTCTCAAGCATCACACCCCCTGCTGGTGGTTTACTGCATAGCACCCAAAACCACAAAACCACCCGCCCGCCCTGACCTTTCGCTTCGTCTCCTCAAACAAGCTCATGAGGCTCTCCTTGGCTGTCAGGATGGGGTTGCTAGCGGCCAGGCTGCGCATGTAGTAGTACACTGCATCCAGCTTCCTCTTCTGTGAGGCGGGGGCGGGGGGGCATAACATGCCGTTGATTTGTGAGGAGAAAGCAGAAGGGAGATGTGAACAAGAGGTACAAACAAAGGAAAGAGTCAGAAGAAAAAAAAATATATATCCATCCAGCGAGTTTCATTCTATAGGCTTACACTGACACCTAATGGCAAACTGTGAAACAGCTTCCAGCACGCACCTCGGTCCCAACAGAAGTTAAAAGAACAAGGGTTTAACTGCACTGTGCTTTCGACTTTTACAAGCTTTGAGACGAGCGAAACCCGCCATTCGCCACATGACTCCTGTAGGGCACAAACACTCACCGTGTACACAGCCAGCAGAGCCAGCTGGTTATACGGGCGTCCATTCTTTGGTGCAATGTGCTGGGCCTTCAAGTACCAACTGTGGAGAGAGACGCTGACTGTGACCAAGAAGAGCACAGGCATGCTCCTCATGTCACCACCCTCTGCGCTGTCCCACTAACTGCTGATCACATCTTCAGGTGTGCTTACCTGCGCGCTTTCCCGTAGTTAGCAGAGTCACTAGCCTGCTCGCGATACCTGGCGATGTCACCCTGGCAGATCATGCATCGCTGGGCGCTGATCAGAGCGTACTTCACCTATGCACACGAGACCAGCATAGTGTCACCAGCACGACATACAAAACTATAAAAACCTCTCAGATCACATGGCAGGATGTCTAAAGTACTGCCATTTTTAATTTTTGTTTACACACAAATGGTCATCTCACTCAGCAGAGATAAATACCCACTTAGCAAACCCTGCAGGTGCAACAAAACATGCCATGCAGCCAAAGTGGAAACCTTTTTTTCCAGAGGGTGGTGAAGCAAGCCAATTATTGAGAAAACCAAACAGAGTCTCCGATACAAGGTGCATTGAAATCAAAAGGAGTATAAAACTACTGTCTCTGGTGGCGGGGGCTAGACCCTGGACTCACAGCCCAGCTAACACAAAACTCTGTTATGAGCTTTCACAGGGTGACATCAAAGCTGGACCTCCTGCCTCTTACAGCAACAGCACCAGCAGTTTCATAAAACACTATAGACACCCTACAACCATAAAGGCGTGCAGATTAGCTAAAGTGCGAAACGGAACACCATGCTCACGGCCACACCTGCAGAGCGCCATCTTATGGCCGTTTGCCGAGGGGTCCACTTACGGTCTTGCGGAGAGGCCGGGCACGGATAGCCACGCCGTCCATGTAATCTTCCAGCTTGAACTGGAACACCACCTGCAGTTTCTGCAGCAGGGCATCGAAGAACACCACTCCCTTTGGGAAACACACAGTGCGTCAACCAGCATGCATTTAATTTGATTGACTAGTGATCCAACGATCCATGCAACAAAGCAAAACACGTATTAAAACAAGGTACCCCTTCCAAAGGGACAGAACACACTGTCAACAATACAAAAAAAAAAACCTCAGGAAAGCCCAGGTCTACCTCATCCAAAAGCGTGAGGAGCATTTTCTTAATGCGGGACTCGTCATCTGTCGTCGAGTCCCTCAGGAGCTGCCGAAAGCGCTCGATGACCTGGTAGAAGACATTTTTCCACAGGGCCTGGTCCAGGTTCTGCGAGTCCGAGAACTCAATGTCCGTCAAGATCACCCGCTCATACAACGTCAGGAGCTCAGCCCTGGCAACAAGAGACAGGCAGACGAGACAGAGTGTTTGCCTCATCTGGAGATTCAAGTCAACAAACATATTCAGCCAGGTAATTATAAACTGCGTAATTACCAATATGTCCCTTGCTGATACATTTAGTGTAAAAAGGGGTGAAAAACTTCAGCACCAAAACACTAACGGACTATAAAATGTGTTTAATGTGGCCGGCAGGACAGCATTTCTGGTTAGTATAATTCCCTCAGGGCTAAGGCGGCTCACCTCAGCTGAGCCGTCCTCTCCAGACCCTCTGGGCTAAGCTTGTCCCGGGAAAGCAGGTTGCTGAGCTGCAACTCCTGGTTGTCAGCCACTCGGAGCAGCTTCCCTAGCTCACCCCTGGTCTGCACCTCTGCCTCCTCTGGGGTCAACGCAGGTGGGTACCCCGTATAAAAGGAACTGGTGGGTGAGGGGTACATGCCGTTTGCTCCAGGCATTTGGTAGGTCACACCGTAAGGGTAAGGGTAACGCGTGGTGGTGCTGGGAGATTGGTAAAAGTATGGGTTATCTGAATTTTGGAACTTGTAGTAGGCCATTGTTGCATTTTGCTGGGAAGTATGATAGCCATGATAAAGCTCCCCCTGGTGAACAGGGGGACTTCCTGCAATTTCATCATCTGTGTCCAGAAAGTGCAGCTGACCAAAGCTGCCTTGACCTTGCTGTTGTAGGTGCAGAGGCTGCTTTAGGCCCACATGCTGAGACTGATGACTGTGCACCAGAGCTGGTTTCTGATCGGGGTTATTTGGGTCCCACAGTCTCCTGGTGGCCCCACCCCGGCCTCCTCTTCCACGCCCAGGACCCGCTGACCCTCTTCCTACTCCAGACAGCTGCCTGGGGCTCGACTCTGGGGGCATGGTGAGGTCAGTACGAGTAGGGAGGACAAGAATACCCCTCCCCCTCCCTCTGCTCCCTCCCTCCTGTCTCCTGGACAGGTCGTCACCAGCTGTTGTGATGGACTGGGGAGGATTAGGCAGAGGGACAATAAGTGACCTCTGAACTCCTTCACTCTGTCCTACAGCACCTCCTCTGCTCCCCCTTCTGTTCACACCAAGCCTCCTATCAGGACTCCAGGGGTCCTCCCTGAGCCTGTCACTGTCTCTCAGCCTCCTCCCCCTGACATTATGCCCAGTCTCACTCTCCTCCAGGGAATCCGTAGAGGAAAAACATCTGCTGATGTTATCCCGCTGCTGCTGCTTGCCGCCCCAGTCCAGCCTCTCTCTGCCCTTGCCCTCGCCCCGATCTCGTGCCATTGCCAGATGACCTCTTCTTCTGGCCTCCTCGCCTGGCCCATCCATACTGGTCCCACTGCTGGCTGAGCTGGTGCTACAGGTTCTGTTCCTGGGGCAACGTTTGCCCGACTTGGAATAACGCTTGGAAACTTGACCAGCCCTATTGCCGCCCCCAAGCGGGAGCCTCCCACCCCCATCTTGGCCTCGCTCTCTATCTGCGTCTTTTAGTCGCTCTCTGTCACCATCCTTCCCCCCGTCTTTTGCTCTGCTTTTCACCCTTCCACTGTCTCCAATCCCATCTCCCTCTCTGCCTTTTCCCTTTCCATCATCAGGTTCCATTTCCTTTCTGCCCTCCACTTCCTTCCCCCTCTTTTTCAGATCTTTATCTCCCTCTCTGTCCCTCCCTTTACTCCTCCGACTTCCCTTCTCTTTTTTCTCAACCCCCTTTCTGCCAGCTTCCCCTAAACAGCCTCCATTGCCTCCTTCACCTCCCCCACCCCCGGCTCGGCTACGCCTCCCCTCACCCGTCTTCCGCCTACTACTCCCCGCGTTGTCCTCCTCTCCCCCTCTCTTCCCTGCCTTCTTGGCCTCATTATCTCCTGTCTCTGACATCTTCATGCTTTCCAAACTGCCAGTAAGATGGTCCACGGCGACGCTGACATCTGTAGGTGTGCAGCCAACTTCTCTCCTGCTTTTGCTCTTCTTCTTGGGTTCTTCCTCACCAGGTCCAGATCTCTCTGGCTCTTTGATCAAGGCTGAGTCCTTCACACCCTCACGGCTGTGCCCCTCGGGATGAGAGCTCTTCTTACGTTCCTCTCCTGTTTCAGTTCTCTCTGGCTCTTTGCTCAAGGCCATTTCTTTACCGCCTTGCTGCTGCTGTAACCTTCCCGCCCGAGGCTGGTATATCTCACGGTCAGGTTTGCGAATTCGGCGAGCTGGCTTCGGTGAGGTAGAGCCACAGGACAAAGTGGAAGCCAAAACCCTTGAATTTGTCACCTGGGGTTGTTTTGGTGGCTCCGTAGAGCGGCTACTAGTGTCAGTGCCAGCAGGACTGGCACAGCGGAAGGTGTCCGGTTGACAGCCAGGATCCACACAGTGATTAAAGTTTTTCAGTGGCATAAACTCACTGTCATTTCTGCATTTGGTTTCAGGGTTATGCTTAGAGCCAGCAGGAAGGCTACTGGAGACAGCGACACGAGAAGTACCATCACTTAGACTCCCACAGTCTCCATCACTTAGTGCACTGTCTGGGGTCTTTGGCATAGCCACATTTTCATCTCCCTCTGGTGCAGACTCAGTTTCCATTTCCACGTGCTGAACTGATGAGACATCCTGTTCTACCTCCAACTCCTTCACAGGACAGCCTTGATGTTCCAAGGGCATGTCCCCCTGAACATCTCTCTCCTTGTCAGCGCTGCACATGGGAGTATCTTGGCAACGCCTGCCCTGGCCCATGCGTGGCCGGTACAGCTGGATATCAGGTCTCTTCCCCTCAAAGGACCGTTGACTGGGGTTCCCCTCAGATGCATCTGAAGAATGAGCAGGCAGCAAAATATGAATTTGGCCGTAAATTTGAATTCAACAGCTTAGATGACATTTTCATCCAAAGTTACTCATACAACTGGATATTTTACTGGGGATGCTTAGGCTAGGTCCCATGCCTAAGTATTTTACAAGTTCCTATTAAATATGAACTGGCAACTTTCAGGTTGCATATCCCATGTCCTTAAATAGAACTACTATTTACTATCCAATCCATCCAACTTCTATAACCGCTTATCCTATTCAGGGTCATTGGGGTCCGAAGTCTATCCCAGAGGCTATGGGCACAAGTCAGGGAACAGCCCAGGATGGGCCACCAACCCACTGCAGGGCATTATATACTATCCCATTTGGGAAAAGTATTTGTATTTCAATACTCTACACAGTTAGGTGGAAAACAACAGGATGCTATGGAAATTTAAATTTTATTTTAGTATGCCCAAATGTCACGGAGTGTCTAAAGCAGCCCTCAGCTACAGCCACTTTTGGCAAAAATTGACCGGACACCATCTGCTTTTCTGTAATAAATACAGGTGGTCAAATTCTAACGAAAGACAAGACAGCACAGTCACAGTCAAAGGCACAGCACCTAGCGACACTTGCACGTCAGGCCAGCAGAAAACTGAAATGAAACATTCAGTCCCTACTAACCTGTTACTCTAATGATGATACAAATGGGGGCACAGGATGAGGGGGGAGGATGCTGGGCAAGCAATTCACAGACTGCACAGCTTACACATTCACCCACTGAGCAGGCAAATGAGCACCGACGCAACCTGAAAACTGTACAGTGACTCACCCAGCTGTCAAAAAACACATTACATGAGAAGCTTAAACTGCTTCCTCGGTGCCTCCCTAAAGATGTCTGTCCAGCTATATGCTTCAAACTGAATTTTATTCAAACCAAACTAAAGCTCGTTCCTTTTCTTTGAATTATGGAGCACAATGAAGCAAACTGCAATGCACAAAAAAAAGCACTTTCGGGGCTCCTTAAAGCGGAAAGCTCAAATACCGGCAAAATAAAGTAGATTAAAGTTTTTATCTTGAATTTAATTTAAATGTGGCTTTCAGATGAAGTAAAAAAAAAAGCAAAATACAACTTTGTCATGAACATATGAAACACCCCTAGCTTACTTTAACGTAAAAAAAGAAACTTTTTCTACACTGAACCCAAGTGATGCTGATGTTACTTGCATTTCGACTAAGATAAATGCATTGCATTAAAACTCAATATGAGAGAAAACAAGGGGTTGCACCGATTTGCGGAATGAGAAAAATCTGCCTTTTTAAAGTAGTTTACAAAAATCTTACAAACACCGCTTACGTCACTCTTTTGCCAACGCCACCGTCATATCGCGGGTGTAAAATTATCTGTCTGCCGTTTCGCTGCTTAGGTTACGGTAGGCTAGCTAAGCTATGCTTTAACGCGTGTCACAATACGATATGGTGAGTTAGCGTTACTCATGTAAATATACAGCGTAACCAGTGTTATTAAACTATTGTTTAAATAACTGAGCTGTTCTGTAAATAGTGAGAGTCTCTTTTCCCACGGCTACTCAGCAGAGCGCCGGGTATTTGAAAACCACGAAGTTGGCGCCCGGACGCTTTCGGCCTGTCAGGGAAGGTGGACGTGGGGGGTCCGTTCGCAACACCGCCCAGTTTCCCGGTTCGGCAGAACCTTTCCGTGGCCCTCTCTCTATACAGGGGGTGTGAAGGTCAATTCGCACAATTATACCGACACACTGGGGAAAGGCTCACTTTGCTTACTTTGTTCACTTCCCCACACCTCCACCGTCAATGCTAACTCACTTAGCAACCACGCTAAGTTGCCTGAACAACCAGAGCCGCTCAAACTGTCCGAGGAGTCACTTCCCACGCTTTATTCCAATGGACCAGGCAGCAGCTCCTCACCCGTCGACTCTCCCGCTCCGTGGTTCTGCCCGTTGTTAGTCAGGCTGGTCACCGTGGCTCGCAGTTCCGCGGCTGAGATCCGCACTCTGTCGAGCTCGTCCGCCATCTTCACCATCGAACCCAAACAAACGGCGGCGGCGCGAGGCCAAAACACCACACGCGCGCCCTCATGAGCCGAACTGACTGCGCGTTTGAAAATAGCTCAGCGGCACCAGCGCTTACTCACTTTGCACTATATTACTTTACTTTACATCATTTTACTCCTTAAAATACGGCGGTTATCGTGTAGGATTTATCACGCATTTACCTTGGTATATGCTGTATTTGCGAGTAGTCGTAGAAACGATACAACTATTGATAAAGTTATAGAGGGAGTATCTATATATAAAATAAAGCATATAAAATGTTTTGAATTTAATGGTATGCATTTAATTTTGTTAATAAATATTAATTCGCAGATACATATACATTTGCAGACAATGAAACTGTGAATGAAAGGTAACTTGTGGAGTGGGTGTCTATACCTGTGATGAAGGTCAGAGTGATGTCACCATTGGGCCCTTAAACAAGTTCCTTAACTCTTATTGCTGTCTAACAATGCTTTCTCAAAAAATGTCATTACTTTGAATAAAAGAGTCTGCAAAGTAAATAAAATGTAACTTACTGAAATAACTGTTTAGGTATCTTTAGTGGATACTTGCTTAGGCTATACACTGTCAGAAAAAGTACAATTACTTGTCACAGGGGCGGTACCCTAAAAGGTCTGCCAATAGCTATACCTATACCTATAGCTGTAAGTAAATGTACTTTTAAAGGTACATAAATGGACTATAGCTATGTTTGTGCCTTTGGGAACAAAACTATACCAGGCCTGTACCCTTTTTTCTGACAGTGTACATTTAGCATAGGTAACAGAATCACACTGAACTGTTCAATCACCAGTATGTTTCTGTGCATCATTACTCTACTTTATTTGGTTAAAGTTAAGTCACCAAAACCATTAATAGTTCCACAAGATGATTATGAGACTATGTGATAGGGCCAATAAGTTGAACAAAGTGTGATTGAATGGTATAAAATCAAATAAAAGGAAAATATAGGCTACTGATTTTTACTGGGACAGATATGCCTGAAGTGATTGAATATTTTGTTGCTTTTGAAACAGGATAATAAATACTGATATTTTTTACAACATCCACATATTAAGATCAATAACAAAACCTCAAGATGTGGCATTATACATAATTCATTACAAGGCGAAAGAATGACGCTACAGGATTAACTACAATACGCAGAGTTTAAAAATCTTTCTGAGGTAGTGAGTGTATGCCATCTAGGCTCAGATGGCCGCATAAAAGATGTCATTATTTGGAAAGGTGAAAGGAAGATATTGCAGTTTAGAAGAACCAGCATTTTCTCTCAAGGTTAGCTAGGGCACATAATACAAGACTGTCTGTGGTGTATGTGTGTGTGAGTCATCTCAGTGACTCATATAGTGTATGTGTGGGAAACAGTGATTTGCTTCGAGGGGGGGGGGAGCTGTACAGATACGGTGTATAAGGAATAAAAGAGTAGTAACGGTGTAAAGGCATAGGTGGAATAAAGGTATATCCCTTTCACTAACATGCATTTGTTTCAATACATTTTGTAGAGAACATCGGATTAATGGTCATTGTTAAAAACAAAAACATAAGCGTGATTTTCTTGTTTATTTTTATGCGTTTATATTTAACCAGTAGATGGCAGAAATGTGCAGATGCTGACAGGGACCAAACTCAAACTCAAGGTGCGATAGGGCTGTCCGTCCGTCCATCGATCCATCTTTTCTTACAAGAAAAATAGATTTATGTAATGTCTTGACTGCATGCATTTTATTTTCAGTCTTCTTTTTTAGTCAAAAGTGACAGGATGTTTTCAGAATGGGAGGCAGCCAGAGTCACAGTTATGAAATACTAAAATACAACCTATAACCAATGACAGTTCTTCCAGAGCCGTGTATCTCAGCTGCAACTAACAGTGAAGTTTTTAAATGTGAAAAATAAGATTCTTAATAAGTAAAGTTCTGTGCTGGACAGAGCTGGAATCCTGCATCACTGCAGTCAGTCAGCAGAAGTTCTCTCTGAGTCAGAGAATAGACAAGATTCCCTTCGGCTGCATATCTAAAGGCTGCAGTTGCACCTGCAGCCGCTGACAGAACTTTGAGGATGCAGGGAAGTGCCTTGGCAGAGACACTGTGTCTAAGAAGTGTGCTTTTGACAGAATGAGAGGAGATCCATTCATTCCCTATTCACTTTATCAATTAACTGGTCATTTGTTCTGTATTGAAACGAATCCAACAAATCTTGGTAGTATCAGCAATATCTGCCAGCTATCAGAAAAACAATGCAGTCACCGACTAGGTATAAAATAGCCAATAACCAAAATAGGCCCTATATTTGTAGGAGCACATTTAGCCAATAAAAAGCCTAAAAAGGATGACGTGTATCATCACTGGATTCCTGTCTGTTGCTAACAGGAGGGAGGGTGTTATTAGCAGATAGGGAGGGGGGCAGGACTTGGAATGCAGATAAGTAGGCAGGATGGTTCAGCAGGTAAATTCTGAGTCCTGTGAGGCCACCTGTAACCCCCCCCCCCCCAAGCTAACTTTCCCCCAACTAACCCTTCACCTCATCCAGGATGCCTTTGCAGCAGACTGGCAGACATTAACTGGACAGGTAATGGAGAAGGAGACCAGGAGACAATGGTAGAGGGGTGCCAGGGAGATGGGGGACGGGAACAGAAAACAATAACAATAGCAATACATTAGTTTTATAAGCGAGAACACAGCAGGGGAGCTATAGGCATAGAAAGAAAGAATGGGAACAGCCAATCAGAAGATACAGAAAATGCCAGTAAAGGGGAGTTTAAAAAAAAATAAATAAAAAAAAAAGAGAAGAGTATCTGATCTTTTACCTGACGGGAGTTATTTTACAGTGGAGAGGAGAGGCAGCGAGATCTGCCGAGGCAGAGCTGGCTAGGACAGCGCCTGAAAGAGAATGTTTTATCAACGAGCCGCTCGTTAGTTTGTACAACCCACCCCAGGCAGGAGTAAGAGCACTGCACCAGCTCCTGATGGAGAGGAGACGGCAAGGCTGGGGAGTGCTTCGTGAGGAGGGGGAGCCCACGCATCGGCACTCAGACTCCAATGCGGGCTCGCTGCTGAGCTGCGCTTTTAAAATCCACTGATGCACTCAGTTAAAGGTCCAAACACAACATGTGGGCAGGAGGGAAAATCCTGCCAGACGGTGCACCACAGCCGGCCGCTGCTCCCTGTTGATTGGCCGGCTGGCCAGATTGACACCAGTTAAGCCTCTCGCATTGGTCACAGTGAGACACAAAAGGCAAGGTCATGGCGGCATCGCCTGGTGGTAGCACGCCGTCTGAGCTGGAGGCAGCAGTTCTGGGAGCGATGACGGCAGAGGCGGAGGCGAAGAAGGAGATGACAACAGCGGGGGTGAAGCGTCTGCCTGAGAGGACTGGTAGGGTATGGATCAGATAAGTGGGGTGGGCCGCCACCGTCCGGCGGGCGGCGGTCAGATGGGAGCAGCAGAGGGTCCAAGCCCTGGTTCCTTTTGTCTGTCAGTCGACATGCAGGGAATCGTCCCAGAGCGTCACACGCACTCCCCCTGGGGGGTCCCAGGGAAATCCTTACAGCTATGTAGCACATTCAAGCATGAATCACTGTGAATCAGATTCAGACAGAGCAGAGAAAGTGAGGGGATGAAGCTGAATTCTGGGCTGAGAGGAGCAAATGTAAGAAATGATGTTTTAAATACGAAGGGCTCCACGATGCATGAACACACGCAACACTTTTCAAAGCTGTAGATTGGATGAGACTAAATACAATTGCCAAACAAAGCGGCTAATCTCCACAAAATTACCCTCATCTCTGTGTTAATTGCTTTTTTCAAAAGTTTAGTTAATTCTAAGCACCTTTTAAAGGTCAGTAGTCCTGAGTGGGCACCATAAGAATAGGCATTGATCATCTTCTGTCTCAATGCCAGCTGATGAGGCTGCCCCTGGTATTACACGCATGTGTGAAAGCGGCTCATACGAGGTCTGCTGGTCTCCACGATCACGGCAAACGCCCACTCTCTGTACCAGGGCCGCACCTACCTTCTCCAAGGTGCATGCTGGGAAATATGCATGAGTCAGAGGAGATGGTGTGGAGACAGAGGAGCCTTTTTATCAAATCGATCTCTCCATGCACAGGGGCGAGAAAAACAAGGAACAGAGAAGTAGAAACGTTTTCCTGTCACCCACTGATAGAATGTAGGTGACGTGAAGCTGAATCAAAATAAAACACACATTGTAAATTAATTTTGAAGATGAAATACTGACACGAGACTGATTCAGACACCCTCAGTTGCAGCGTAGAAACATTAATCGTTACCGTTTAATGATTAACGCGACTTAAACAAACATCATTGGATTTATATAATGAAAGCATTCCAGATGGACTTTGTGTTGGTTTTGTAAACAGGAGGGGTGTGGGGTGGCGGGGGGGTTTGAAAACAATGCAGAAGAAGTGAGATCTGAGAGCCAAGGCTACCGCTGACAGAGAGGAGAGGTGGCAAGGCAGAGGGATGACTGTGTCCGAGAGGGAAGGAGTGGGTGGAAGTGAGAGGGAGGGAGAGAGGGAGGGAGAAAGGGAGAAGGAAGGATGAAAAGAAAGAACGAAGGATAGATGTTGGTAATTTCACAGCAGCAGCTCAGTGGCGTGGAATGGTGATTCATCACTATTGTTACTCAGTGCATGCTGTCTATAATTACGGCTGTGAGTGTGTGTGTGTGTGTGCAAGCTTGCGGGGGGGGGGGGAGTGGTATATTTACTGTAGAATATCCACTCTCTCCTTCCCCAGTACACAGTTCTACAGTCATCATCTTTTGCTCAGGGTGTAAAGCACATCTGCATTTCTGCAGGCATGGATTAGCCAGCCTGCACACGCACTGAGACGTTCAGCTCAATCCTTGTTCCACATTTTACCTGAAACCAGGAGAGGAACACGTGTTGTGTCTAAAACTGGTAGCATTCAGAAAAAAATACCCGGGAGAAAAATACCAGCAGTTTGAAGCTGCACCCACACACTGCCCCTGCTAAATTCTGTTCTATCTTTTATTTCTGATGTAAATGTTTACGCCAACGACAGCAAAACAAACCTCCTCTCATCATATAATGCATGACGTACATAGCTGCAGATCTGAGCTGTAATGCTATAAAAATCCATTTGTGATTAAAAAGTCTCCTCTAAGGAATTACGTTGAACTCACAGACTGTTCATGACACGGTCCTGCAAAGAAAGACAGTTTTTCCTTAAACTCTCATATTCTGCTGCCTGCGCTGATTTTTTTTTTCAACGTGGACATAATTAAATTAACAACTGCAGAGTCGCATGTGTGTCTCGAATGCATGTGTAACAAAGCAATAGTGCCTCCATATTTTACTCAAAGATCATAAACGTGCATCCATGATGTAGAATGACACTCAATGAATTGTAACAGATACAAACTTTCCTGTAGCAGAACACATATTTTGCAGGGTCTATTAACTTTAATCTGATTTGGACTTCACAGACCTGGCAATATGAACTGACACGGCCTACTGTGACACATACACATTATTGTAGGCCTATATTTATAAATTTTCTTACTCCTTGTACAAATGGATGTTATATTTACTCGTATTGTCAAGGGCATAAGTTTTGTTTCGGCATTGGTGGAGACCAAATCAGCACCCGTCAGCCTCCAAAACACACGCTATTATCACGGTATTGGCGGGGAGGTGTCCGGATTGTGCAAGTCTACGACCTCACACAGAACCCAGGACAATGTGACAGAAAGCCCGTTTAAGTTAACATTTTAACTTAGAAACAAAAAACAAACCATACAGCAAAAGAGTCGCAGTATGTTAGACTGTGTACACATTCTTTTTCGATATGCAGTTTACCGGTGTTTTTTTTTTAATCGGTGAGGTTACTTTTTTTGGGGGGGGCGGGACTCCATGCAAGACTTGCTGACAAATAAATGTGTTCTAATGTGTTCAAAAACACCAATTAAAACGAATAATCCCCAGTTCCAGGCCCGCCCAAACGGATAGGTAGGACGCCGACTGAGAAGTGATTTCCAACTTATGCTGGTCATTTTATTTTACATATAATTATACATTTATACAGTTATATCGATAGAATATTACTGCAGAATGTGTAGGTTCTTTTGCCTGGCCGAGGGGACCCCAATAAAAACAGCTCATCGTCACATTTTGAAGCGGACCCCAAACTGGATCAATACCCTCGCATATTTTGCACCGATGCCTTTGGCCATTTGTAATTCAACTCAGGAGATTTCTAATACAAGTACAGTGTACGTAATGTACATTTACTGTTTCAGGGTGAATCATGCGTGACAGATAACCATATTTATATTTTAATACATGTTGCGGAATGTTTGCAGAAGTTTATGGAAAAAGTGACGCTATATATGCTACCAGGAGACAATGAACCATCCCATCGGCTCCTCTGCTCTTCTGTTTCTGTCGGCATCATCTAACTCCAAGGCGCACGTACTGAACAACATGAATTTTTGTGTGTATTATGGTACTTCTGTTAAAAATCTATATAACAGCATCTCATTTTAAGTAAACTAAAGGAAGGCACTGTGTCTCAAGTTGCCTCACATATCCGGGATTGGGGGTTTCTCCATACACATGCAAGACGCGAAGCCAGGCGAATTAGCGTCTCCCTTCGGTGCATGCGTGAGCTTTGCGATGGAATGGCATCCTGTCTAGAATGTGCTGCAAAAGAAACAGTTTTCTGACGGATAGCAGCAGGATAACAACGAAGATATCTGTATGACTGACAGATAATCATTATGAATCGTTATCTCTCGCCTCACTACAGTCTTCTGAGGGCGAATTTGAAGCTTGCGCGTAATGAACACGTTATTCAAGTGACCTCCTTGCGCATTACTGTTCCACTTATGAAAAGACAGCGTGCGCGTCTCGGTTTGACGTATCGATGGGAGTGAATGCGTACCACCCCATACCCCCAAAATCGCCATTCTGGGTTAATCCTCTGACGATTGTCACTTATAAACCAGGCGAATATCGACATTTTCTTGTGCGCGAAAATCCAGGATTAAGGTTTTCCCCTAATCCCCGAAGACGCAGGCCTGTGTTTGTATGATTTTAAATAAGACTAGTTTTATTTTAGATTTCCGATTGATTGTGACAAAATTGAAAATTTGGATAGCACCTGACAGAGTTTGAGCGTATATGGTGTGTTTTATTTTTCATTTTTTAAATTTGGATGAATAATATAAATGCAAAATTATGTACAATTATTTTTGCAGGCAAAAATAGGTAAACACATCTTTCAGTCGATTTAAATAATTACAGGTAACTGACTGAATTAAGTTGTTCTTTACATCCGTCTGTGTTTTTTAACAATGTGTTATTGGCGCATGTTCCATCTCCCTTTTCTCCGCTAGGAACCCTGGCATTATTAATAGCATCGTCTTCAGTCGACTAAAATTCCTCTGTGACGTAGAAGGCCACGTACAGCTCGGCGATGCTTTTCGTGAATGAGTCCCCCTCCCATACCGCTTACTAGTAGTACAGGATCTCTATAAAAAGCTTGCAATTGGAAACTGTCTCAAATTCTCAAGTTTCCACAAGGCAGATATACAGACGAGAGGATAAAATAGAGGTAGAACCCGGGAAGCAGAGCCAGAATATACAGCAGTGCTGCGGCGATTCTCTGGTTATAACACAATACCTCTAATATCTATTTTTCTTAACCGAAATAATACGAATAGTGTCACTGTTTCTTGCAAAGAGAAACAGCATATTTCTCCTCTTTGGAACTCAAAAGGAAACGGAGGTAAGTTCCTATGGCGTTAATATTATTTTTTATTCTTCAAGCCAATTAATATTTCGTCAGTGTGACGTTATTTACAAGATACGATAAGTGTGATATATGGTCATAGGTTAGCATATTAATATGTTAAAATATGCAATATTTGCATAGATGCAGTGACCTGTTCTAAACAGAAAGATGCTTATTTTGTGCTGCGTGCCATTTCGTGTGAATACGGGGGATTGCGGAAGACCTCAGAGTTACTGCAGTGTGACTCACTTTGGCGCACATGGGAAGCGGCCGGTTTAGAAAATGAGGGAAGAGCCTTGTGAAGAACGTATTTAGCATTTTGAGACTCAGGTTTAAATTCCTTAGCGAGGCATTCACTGTATATATTAAACTGCTACATGTCAAAAAAGAAAATCTTGGTTAGCTTGATAATGGCTGAGAGTGCCGCTCAAAGGTCAATGTTGCTGGAACCTTTGAAGATCGTGGAGCACGTGGCGATCGTAGGTCTCTGTAATCTTCAGTTATTCCATCCAGTAGCTATTAAAAATAAAAATTATATTAATATACGTCAAAGTCGCCAACCGGCGTGTAGCCTAAATATTGGTAAATTGCGCAGCTGGGTTAAATCTACTAAAATCTCCGTTTCTGGTAAAACTTGTTATTTCTCCAGGGAACTATTCTTAATTTCAACTATGTGGATTGCATAGAGGCATTTTAAAGAAACCTCTTTCGCGGTAAAATACAGCGTTCAGCGACAATACTGCTAATACTGTTACGGAATAACTATATCAGTTTCAGCTTAATTTAGCCTCCTAAAATATCCAGTTTATACTATATGCGCTGCTTGAAATTGTACGAGTGACGCATGAAAAATTTAAAATTCGAATAAAATTTCGTAACGACTTAGAAGTCATTTTACAGAAGATTCTGAAAGCACGACTGTCGTCCCCATTAATCGCCGCCCTAAGAGTTCCCATTTTAAATCCTTTTTAACCGGCTCGAACCTGCAATCAACTCTTGCCCTGACATACATTTTCCCCACCCTAACATCGATCTACTGATATACAATTGGCATGACAATTAAAATAATATTTTAAATTCCTTTTTCCCCATACAATTTCACCTGCTTAATGTTTGCCCATAAGACATTAGTGCTGTAGTCGGTCTCTAGTTAGCAAACGGCGAGATACAAAGCATTGACGTCTCTTTATACCAGCAGAACACCGACTGCGTATTTTCCTGTGCATATCCGTGCCTCGTCTGAATGATTTCCATAAGAAACGCATACTGTCGCGTTGCTAAAAAATTAAAGTAAGACATAGATTCAGTTGTAAACGTTAGAGTCGCCTCGTTTAAAATCAGCGGTTGTCTCCCTACCTGTCAGCCTATGTGTAGTCATTCAAAAAGCAAATACGACAAAATTGTGTATATTCCATAATACTTAAAATATCTCTATGAAAACGTGACTCTAGCTGTTGCCTTTCATTCCACTAAGAACCAAAGAATTACATTTCTTCAGAAATTGACTTTTAGTAAAATAACAGAAACGGAGCTATCAGCTGGGAAACCTATCTATAATAAATCCCCCCTAACCGCGCTTCCGGTAGCGCTCCGTAGCAGGATGTGTCTAATTATGGGCTTCTGCCTTTGTCCTCCTTTTCCACTTATCATGGCAAGTTGTCTACCGGTAGTTCTTTTCTCTTTTTAACCCCGAGTCAGGTTTCGTATATATATTTTTTTAACTTGTTTATCCCATATAGGTTAATAGCCCTTTTTAAGAATTGAAATTCAGTCACGTGTTCCCGGAGGCTGAAGTCAGCTCTGCGTCATACTTGCGCACTATGCAGACGATTTGCACTCACCCATTGTATCCCCTTAAAGAGGCAGGTCTCACTCGCTTCCCCATATCCATCAACCGCATTGCGAAGTTCGCGCGGGGTGCCGGAGTTGCTAAGGGTGGGGTGGCGGGGGGGAGTTATGCGTGGGCCATGTGAGATGTTCCTTGGGTGTCTCTTCAAGTTAGAAACTGTTAATGGCGCTTCGTTTAACCATTTATAATAAGCAGTTAAGGATATGAAATTAACGCACTGTAGAACTGCCCTACCGCCACAAGAAATAGCCATATATATTTTTCTAATCTTGCAATCGTAATGGCAAGAACGAAAAGATATATGGGTTTGAGAATGTGGACATGTATTGCCGCTAATTAGCTTTAATTATTTGCAGGTGACGTCACGTGATAAAGTTTATGAGTTTTTTTTTCACTTGCAGTCTCCGATCCTATGATTCAAATATAAAATATTCACAATTTTTTCCATGCATGATAATTACGCTATATTGACAAACATTACTTTGTCAATACCGCTGTCTCTCTTTTCCGATGTTCACATGTTTTTAACCGGTGACGACAAACACAAGTCCATCCAGAATCGAATCCCATGGACCCAGTAGGTCTCCTGTTCAGAACCACGGACAGCGGCCTCTTGCGTTAAAATGGCATTACTGAATACAACAAATTTTACTTTAAACAGGCAAAAGATATTCTGATATCACTACGGTACAATTTATATAGGTTTTGTTTATGCCTATCTGGAAATTCAGAGTCTGTACGCTGCAGCTAATGAAATACAGCCGACCTGTTTTGTACGGCAATTTAGATGTGCTACCACATAATCTAGTTACTTGGGCTTAAAAGACAGTAAGTGTTTTTGCAATAATAGTGCTTAGAAGATGCAGATGACTGCGCGGTGATTTTTCCTTGCTCAACCCAATGATTAAAAAAAAGCGTTAGGGGACGTCATACACAATAACGTCATTTCCGTATTTTTTGTTCTTTCACTGCGGCTGAAAAATTGTGGTCATGTGACTGTCCACCCTATTCTCCTTCTAACACGTTGTTTACTGGGAAAGTAGATTCCTAATGAAACAAATATATGGACAGGAAAACTCCCTCCACTAGGCAGCCCATTTTGAATTTAAACTTGCTGCTCAGGGACATCTGGGAAATGAAATAATGAAGGGGTCCATGAGTCAACACTGTTTAAAGAACATGCTGGGGGCTTGTTTACCAGTAGTGCATGAAACACCTGATGTTTGAATGAAGTCAAAGCTGGACATAAAAATCAGATTTTACAGTAAATCTTTGTAATGTAGCTGTGGACAAGGGAGCAGGAGAGTTTGATATTAGGGAAAGGGGGGCAAAACTTAATTTAATAATGTAAAAGTGAGGTTTTTGGGTGGGGGGGGGTGAATGAAGTTAAATTAGATATTGGGGGCTACATCCCCCCCCCAGGTTCTACACTCCTGGCTGTGGAATATACCTTTTTGGATGTTTTAAAATGTGCAACCCCCCCCCTCCACTATTTTCCCAGAATGCCATGAATCTCTCTTAACTGGCTCACTGCTGCTGGTTGTGACAGTAAGGATTTATCACAACCCATCAAACGCACGTCACCAGCTGTTTCTCTGTCATCTTGGACAGACATCTTAAAAATGTGAAAGCCATGGAGATTAACTTACAGTATCTCAGTGTGGGACGGAGTTCCTCTATGGCGTCTATGTCATGTTGGAGTTTCTGTACAATGGATGACAAAGGCAGTGAAAAGCTGTGCATCACTGCAGTGCCATGAGCCCGGTCCCTGTGACTTGCACAGCTACAATACGGGTGGTTTGCAGGTCTCTGCCTGTAGGGGTGCAGGTGTGAAGCTGGCGGTTGCCGAGGGAATTGGATCATGTTCTGCTGCTAATGGAGTGGTAGTGTGGAACAAAGCTTCTCTGTCAACACGGCTCGTGCTTCTTTTCATGAAGAGTGGCTGCGAATGACGTTTTGTTTGACAGTGATGCTGGCTTGCAGTGTGAGTTTGAGAGACAGCACTGTCAACAGCGGGAGGAGCGCGGAAGTCAGGCGGGTATCTGTCACCGGCCTTCGTGGCACATCTGAGGCAGTTGGTGGCCCGTCTCCCAAGCCGCCATGACAATGGTCAGTGCATCAACACCTTGGCTCTAGACTGCTTACTGCTAAGACTGTTTGAAAGCACAGTAACAGTCTACAGTCATGGCTACTGACGCCTGGCAAGCCGCTGTCGTCTTCCTGAGGCACCAAAGAGCAGGTGCGGACCCTGAACTGGAGGAGGAGGTGCTGTCACAGACCACCTCCCTCCCCCCAGCAAATCCTGGGTCAGACCCTGCCCAGATCCGGTCAGTTCCCAAATTGACAATGGCACCCATCCTGGCCTACCTGCCATTCAGAGGGCGACATCAAATGCTCAGTGTCCGCCTGGAGGAGGGGGGGGGGGCAGAAAAACCGTCTCCCTGAAATCCCTATTTTGAAGTCGACTGTGCCTCAGCAAACAGATCAGTCAGACGGGCTGATCTCCCAGCTCTGCAACCAACCTGCCTTTCCTGCTGTCTCCATGGTGACCGTGGCTTTAGATTGTTACTGTAGCAACCGCACCATAGTAACAGTCTACAGCCATGGTCGCTAGGGGGCAGGATCCACAGCAACAGTACGGTTGCACTGCTACTCTTGGGAGTGGGGGGGCGGGGGGTAATGTCAGAGAAATAAATAAAATTATTTACATACTTTAAAAAGCTTATTTTTGAAATTACTTAAATAAGAAATATTGATGAGTTGCTCACAAACTCACAAGCAGTCACATCTGAAATATGAGCTCTCCATCGGCAGGCATATGACTGTTCCAGGTAAAATATTAAATCTTAATTCCAATGGCTCTCTTTTTCGGTATCCCACAATGCATTACTGCAATAGAAACTTGTAAGTATGGTCTTACTGATATGAGCTGACCTATACAAGTTAGCAGATCGGTCATATAAGACCAACCCATCGTGCAGGTATCCATCTAAGCGTAATGTTTTCTCAGCTGGTGTGCAGGCTGGCCTGGTGCCCGCTGCGCCCTGCACATAACATGCCCTATTAGCTGTGATCAGGTAGATTGACCCCACCGTGGCACAAGCCCTTCCAGCTCAGTGTGTAAAACCCTGGCAATGCAGTTGCCTCCGCTATGAATGCTGATCACGCCAATCAGAATGTCTGACTGCTAGCGATGTCACCTGCGAAGAGAGGTACGTGCCTTTGACGCTCAGCTGGGAGGCATCCCTGTCCGGGAAGGGTCACACGTGAAATGGGATGCCAGGGTCTGAGCCGTTAGCCACTCGCTGACATCCTCCCCAGTGTTCTAGACCTCCTGCGCCAGAGCCCGTGCCTCTCTTCTTTCCCCCCCTGTGCCCCACACCTCCCTCCCCTGTACCTTTGTCCCTCCCCAGACCTCCCTCTCCAGCAGCCCAGATCTCATTCCCTCCTCAGCAGCCCCGGTCTCTCACCCTTGCTAGCACCCCACGCCTCCCTCCCCAGTACCCGTGCCTCTTTCTCTCCCCAGCGTTCCAGGCCTCTCTCCCTCCCCAGTACCCCCGGCCTCCCTCCCCAGCACCAAGCTTTTCTTCCTCTTCTGTTTCCAATATGTCATTTTTCCCCTTTCATACCCCATGGACAGATGGAAAGGGACGTCCGAGGAGTATCTCTGGTTGAGGCGTAGTTCCGATCGTCATCCTCCTAGTGGTTTGTTGGGCTCAGTAATGTTTGGCAAACAGTGTTACGATGTATGTCCATTCATTTGTGCTTTTATCCTGGACAGGCTGCTGGGGAGTCTACGTCCCACCCATATAATAACTTCACTTCTTTTTTCCTCCCTGTGTTGCATTGGGTATTTCCCGCTTTCTTCTGCAGTCTTCTTGTTAGGTTAACTGGTGTCTCTAAATTGCCCATATTGTATGGCTGTATGAGTGCATGCCTGTATCTATCCCATGATGGACTGGCATCCCATCCAGGGTGTACCCCAGCCCTGTGCCCTGTATTGCTTGTGACTGATTCTGTGCCCCACAAAAACTCTGGCTAGAATAAATAGTGGGAAGATAGATGGATTTTTAATAATAAGTCTGGAAGTCACTGCATGTTCTACAGACGCGCCACACTGTGTAACTTCTGCCTGCTAAATAAAGCCATGAAGATCAAACCTGCTGACGAGTTTCGACTACATTCCTCAACCTAGTCTCACTATCTCAGCTTACAAACATCTGCACGCCGAAGATGCCGGATCGAAACAGTGCCCCAAATCGTTGCGCAAACCGGGGACATATTGGCACTGCCTGGCGTGGGTGATATTTCGGCAAGACAGGGGAAGGCTGGCAGATGTGAAGACGGCGGGATGCCACGTCAGCGAGAGGTCCTCAGCTAATGAATATAAACACAATAATAACAACGCGATTCAAGTAACATTCAGCTCCCCTGGTGACCTGCTCTTATCTGAAGTTCAGAGACATCGGCGATGCCACAGCTCACTGCACTGCTGGATCCTGGTACCAGTCAGACCCCGTCCTGCTGTTGTTCTCATTGCAGCAGCTGGACATCATGACAGAGGCTGGTACACAGAGTGAAACAACAGAGAAATAGAGGTAAGCTAAGCCGGCGGCCTGGACTGTGCTGTCCCTTCATCCCACACCGGGACAGACTCCGCTATTACTGCAGTCCTGTCACAAAGTTTCTAGAAAAGGTGCGTGTGTTCCCATCCGCCTCTGCAAGCCTCTGACGGCTCTATCTATCAGTCCCATCTGTCTCCAGTTCTCTCTCTCCCCTCCCTTTCGTTCTTTTCCTTTAATCATCTCCTACTTTCCCTCTCTGTTTTATCCTCCCACCTCTTTGACTCATCCTTCGACAGTTCTCGCTGTTTTTTATTTCTTCTTTTTCATTTCCTTGCTCCGGCAGACGCAACGGCCCCACTTGCCCATCCCCCCTCCCCGGGCCCCTGACTCAGGCACCGTTGTACAGCACAGCAGAAGCACCCAGTTGGCTATTTTAAATACTGAGCCCTCAATGTTTGTTTGTATGACAGATGATGTTCTGCCCCTCAATTATTAGGTCCAGGACATTTTTATTATTCTCATAATCCCCAGATTTCCCAGTAGCCTGTATGAAAATTGATTTTAGTTTGTGAAAATGAAGTACAAGTGGGTACATGGTGACTTACTAGAATTTTACACATTCAGAGAGCACAAGCTGTGCAGCCTGTACTATGGAATATATTACACTTTGGTGGGGGGGGCACGGTGGGTCTGTTTGGCTTCATTACATTGCTGCCTGGACTGGGCGTGTGCACACACACACACAC